>MU224887.1:3652873-3676707 GCA_018584345.1 Thuja plicata
GGGGAAACCCTTAACCACTTTGAATTATTCAATCCTTATCTCTAACTAACTAACAAACTTTGAACTATTCAAAGTCTATCTATAACTAACTAACCTTTGACTTATTCAATGCTGCAGGACCTAATGTCCTTGCATTATGATTACATGAGACTACTTTACATAATTTTTTTGTAATCTGTCAAAGATTCTACACTTTTACAAAATGCATGAAAGCACCTAAGTGTCTGACAAGACACGACATCTATTTGCATCATCCTCTATCAGTCTTTATGCTGCTACAAGATGCTCAATGACTGATGTGTTTTGGTTTGGCGAAAACATCTCGAACCGGAACATGAAACTGCATCTTTTATTGCTCTGCATCATAGTGGTGATTGCTGAGAGACATCTTTGTGTCTTCCTGTTTCAGTTTTGAAAGCATTCTATGCCTGGAATCATTTCACACTTTCCACCTCCTTGTCTAGCTCCATCGTGTGGTTGCTCTGGTTTTGTTTCCTTGTGTCATGGGAAAAACATGAGAAGATCTTTCTTCATCTTGCAAAAAGAACTTGCACCATTGAGGGGAAGAACAAACTTGATGCATCTTACATGTGAGAGGCTTTTCTGGAGTACTATTTATGAATGAACAACAATCTTTGAGTTTATGGAAGGAATATGGAAAGTGTGTATATACATGGTTAAGTTTCAAAATGGAAGGTGGGGTTTTTAGAATCACTTGCAGCTCATGGAAAGCCATGAAAAAGGCACGAAAACAGGCTTTTTGGAACCCTTTACCCATCTTGGACAGCAAGTCTAAACATGAAACAAAGAGATGAGAAAGGTATTTTTTTATGGGTGGACATGCCATATGCGTAGTGGGCTTTTGGAAACAAATGCATTTAGAGCTGAAGTGAAAAAGTGGACTTTTTCAGCTACTTTGCACATTGGTGATTTACTTTTGTCTTTTAACACGTAAATGTGGAAAAGGTGGGTTTTCATTACATTTTACATACTTAAAGGAAAAGCACATGCCTTGGCATTTCCTCTTTATGGGGAACTCGTGTTGCCTTTTGGGAAAGATCTTGCATGTTCGAGAATCTCCTTTTGTTTTACTCGTAAATGAGATGTTATGTCTCACCACAAGTCTTTCTTCTTTGACATATAAGCATGTAGGTGGTCTTTTATTACATATTGCATACGGGTAGCACCTTGCATCTTTTCTCTTTCATTTTGGAAAGTCACCATCAAGAACGGGGTTTTTAATCTCGACTGCATATGAGGATAAATGACATCCTCATATGCAACTTAGAAAAGATGAGAGAAGAAGACGGAAATGGAAAGCCAAGAAGAACATGAAACGAAAATGCATATGCAACAAAGAAAAATAAAAGAAAGAACCATATCTTTTCTTTTGAATGCAAAAGGGAAAATCAACAATCTCCTCAAGCTATAAGATTCTGGAAATGAAATAAGAATTTCGAATTTAGTCTTGGAGGAGAAAAGAGAAGATATAAAGGTCATTATTTTGACGATTTCTTCATACAAAGTTAATGCCACTCTAATGAGTCATATTTAGAAATGACAAATGCTCATCATGCAATCGAAATTTGCATAAAAATAGCCACAAAGGGGAAGAAAGATTAAAAAACGTGCCCTAAAATCAAGCCATTATCATCAAATACAGTTACCAATTCAAATGCATTTTTGAAATTACAAGATAAAGTAAAAACGTTTTTAAATAACAAGTCAAAAAAACTTACCAATCTGCCCAAGAATCGGGATGAAAGTCTAGAGATTAATGACAGATTCCTTGGAAGAGAAAAAGTCTGTACTTTAATGCCACCACAGGAAGACTCTTCAGTGAAAACTGCAGAAAATAGGGGATGCAAACCGTTTCAAAAACTTACCACACTGCTTTTGGAAGGTTAACGCAGCATATCATGGAGAGAAAACGTTTTAATAAAAACGTTGATGCATTTTTAAAGAAATGATGCCCAACACTCAAAGGTATCCACGACTTTTAGATGAAATAACTTATGCATTTAGCATATGTATTTAAAAGCATATGCTAATGTTTTAAACATTGCCGCGGGTGTTAGTAAAACACGGGCTTCACTAGAAGGATTACGGTTTATATTGCACATGTTATGTGATGTATCGAAACATATGCCAGCTCAAATAAATGATGCCATGTCACTATAATGAAACCGTGTTTTTGAAGAGGAATCGCGGGCTTTAGGAGACAAACATACGCTAGTATATGTTTGTTTTGCTTTAAAATCATCGATTTCACTTTTAGTAAAACCGTGGATGAAACATCACTTTCGGTAGTCTTTTATTTCAACGCCCAGTGCTATAATGTATCACGGGTTTTTAAAAGAAGGCATATCATATGTTTGGTTTTACAAAACAAATGCTATGTGATGAAAATTCGACGCCTTGTTATGCATAAGCCGTGGACTTTAGACGGGCTTTCAAAATTAACTCAAATGCTAAGTCGTATTCCGAAACCACCGCTTTAATATAACATATGCTTGTTATGTATATATGCGTAGTTTTAAGCGAGACTCCCAGCCACGGTTGACGTATAAACTCATAGTTTATAAAACATTATGTTATAAGATTTAAAATCTTAAGACAATGAATTATAATAAAAATGACTATACATTGTTTGTTCCGCATAATGACGTATATGCTGGAAGATATAATTATACTTTAGAATTTTCTTTTAAAAATTGATTATTTATTCTATAAAGCCATTTATATATATATTTCAAAAATATATATAAATTAGTCATTAAAATTTTAAAATCATACCATCATATGTTTATATATTTTAAAATCAATGACTAATTTAGACTTTTTAAAATAAGAACATTTTTTTAAAAATATATAAAGTATAATCGTCATTAGAAATGGAAACTTTTTCATCGTTTTTTAACGAGAACAGTTTATAATTTTATGTGACTTTAAAATTTTAATGATTTGATATGCAGATAAATTTGAGAAACCTGCTATCATTAAAATCTTTAAGCTAAACTTCGCAGAATGTCGTGAAATTTTAGAATAGAGTTTAAAATCTATCTCACACACAAAAGAAGGATGAAAAGACTGGATGCTCGCAAAAAGTAAAATCGAACAAGAACCAAGGGATAACTGATCCTGTTCAACAAAACTCTTTACAAAACATTAACGCCCTTAGAGAAAATTCCTACCAAACATTGAGAATTGCATAGGGTTGCCCCAATTTTGCGAAGACAAAATTGAGGACAACAACTACTTCATTGTTGTCCTGAAACAAATGAAATGTATGTATGAACAAATTCAATAAATAAAAGTAGTTCTGCTTGTTAAATTGTTAAGTAAAGTGGAAATTCAAAAGGGAGTCAACTCCGGCTCTTCACATAATACATATATAATTTGTTCAAAATATAAAATATATATTTAAATTCTTTATATAACATTTTAAATATTGAAATTTTACTATTACAATATTAATATTTAATTAAAACAATATTAATATTATAATATAATCAATTTTAAAAAAAATTAAGTGAAGTTAATTAAGTAATACTTAATATCTTACATATCAATCATATGATTGATATCAAGGGAACAATCATGTTGAAGATGCAGGCCTATCACTTTTCAAAGGGTATGATTCCATCAAACAAAATATAAAAAGGGAATCGGTCCCTCTCCCTCATTATGCAACGGCACACTCTGGGAGTTCAATTTTGTGGATCACTAGAAATTAAAAAAAAAACACAAATCGAATCAGTATTAAGGGAGTATTAAGAACCATCGAATAGAAGGAGATTATAAGGAATAAAGAAGTAGAAACAAACATCACACTCTTTTATGGCATCAAATAGAAATATGGGTTATTAATACATATACATTGCACTCAGATCAGCAGATTTAAATCAAAGGTATTTCTTATGATGAAGGGAGGAATAAGAACCAAAACAAAGATTATAAAGTACAATAAAGAGAATATATTAGAGATTCTTCATGATGCTTATTATGGAATATTGTATTTAATTTTTTTAGGGATTAGAACCACTAAATCCTATACTATATAGAATATGTATATACATATATTATACATCTATTAATAACGTTAATATAAAAATTATATATCTACGGAATAAGAGGACAATTAAAGAATGAAAAAGAACTATTATTTATAATTGGTATTCACCAAGAAGGCGAATCATATGATAATGTTAGCCAATATCTATGAACTAAATGTTGATCTAGAGAAGAAATCAGGGACCTCTGTATGGTCTAATGCATACAAGTGTATATATATATATATATGTGAAAAATCATAATTATATATATACAAGTGTACCCCAGGGATGCGTCCCCCCCTAAAATCCCCAACGTCTCCGAGACGGGGACCCACCGGGGATAGGGGACACCATTTCGGCGTTTCCGGTAGCGCCACCCATCCGCCGCCGTTCTGGCAGAGATGCGGGGACGTCCCGACGTCTCCGAAGGGGACACACAGGCATCCCCCGTCAAACCAAAGAATAAAGTGAGTTTTAAAAACAAAACAAAATATTTTTTGTAATGTTTCATAAGTCGTTTTGCAACCCTAGGGCATGTGCGGCCCATGTCTTGTGATAAAATGCTTGAAAACACTATGTGGCTTCATTTGCATGCATTTTTTGGTTTCTTAGTGTTTGTAACAGTAGCAAGAAGAAGAGTGAAGAGTTGATAAAAGGGTGCTTGTAAGAGTGAATAGAGTGATTGCAAGTCAAAGAGAAGTGACAAGGAGCAAGAAGAAGAGGAGGAAGATTCTTCAACTTGTTGAAAAGATTTTTCAAGCAAAAGGTAGGGTTTCTCACTGTTTTTTAATTTTATTTTCTGATTTTCAAATGAATGTTCATTGTTTTTAGTTTTATATTTCTTGTTGTTTCATTTTGTTATAGTTATTAACTTATTTGAATTTCATTTCTAGATTGAAGTAGATCTAAGATTCTAGTTGTTTCATTTCTAAATTCTTGTTGCTTAAATTTTAATTTAAAATTTTGTTATTTTAAAGAAGGGCATAGGCTGAAACCATGAATTTAATATTTATTGTTTTTATTTTCATTTGGTGAAATGCAGTGTCAAAATGAGCTCCCACGGTCATGAAACAAGTCAAAGTGATGATGAGATGGAATTGGAAACTCATTCTCATAGTAGCCAAGAAGATTACGAACCTGAGCATGATGATGACACCAATGAAGGGGATGAGCATGAGCAAACTGTATCTCAATCCACAGATAATTGACCACCTGGTTCACCATCTACTGATTGCCCCTCCACACTTTTGACAAAGTGGGCTAGGGGTAAATATGACCCTAAATCTCCTCTTAGACAGTTTGCAATGAGGATAGCCGTCCCAACGCAATTAGGTGGTGACACAAGAAAGTGGAAATGCAACATTTGTAGTACAGGATGGTTTGGTAGCATCACTAGAGTGATTGCACGCTTCCTCTTTTGGGCTGGAAAAGGTGTGGGAGCATGTGACATTTTGAAGCTCACTAAAAAATTGCATTATAGAATTGAATTCAACAAGCTTTAGGGTATTCTAGATGACTTGGGAATTGAATGCCTACTACCTTATATGGTAGGCAACAGATTCAGAGTATTCAGTAGTCACATGAGCAGAAATTACATGGGCAGCCACGTTTTCCTACTCTTAGATCGCAGCTGAGAGCAACATCATTGACGGGGACAGCCTCGGGACCTTCTTCCACTTTTAGTGGTGGCTGAAGCACAACCGAGCAAGGGGAAACAAAAGGTGACAGCTGAAAGTAACCCCATAGCAGATTTAATTAATGCGCACTTGAAAGAGGAGATAGAGGAGTCCATTGGTAGATTCTTTTTTTTTCAATGGCATACCACTTCATGTAGCTCGATCTCCTTATTATAAGGAGATGATGCAATTGGTTGTGGAGGGGGGAGGACCATCATTTGTGCTACCAAGTGAGCACAAATTGAGGACCACAATCTTGGATAAAGAGTATGCCAAGATCAATATAGCGATGGAGACCATGAGGGAATGTTGGGAGGAGTCTGGATGCAACATTGTCATGGATGGGTGGACGGACATTAGGAACCGTCCACTCATCAATATCATAGTTACATGCTCAGAGGGCCCATTATTTCTCAAGACGATTGATTGTTCAGGGAATCAAAAGGATGTTGATTTTCAGTTTGACATCCTTCGGACAACTATTGAGGAGATTGGGCCACAAAATGTGGTCCAAGTAGTGACAGATGCAACACCTGTGTGTAGAGCTGCATGGAGGCTTATTGAGGCAACATACACACATATTTGGTGGACTCCACGTTGTGTGCATGCCATGAACAATGCACTCAAGGACATGGGGAAGATTGACTGGATTAAGGGACTGGTTAGCGATGCTAGAGATGTGCAGATGTATATCTGCAACCACCACACTTCACATGCACTCTTCAGGAGCTTCGCGAAGGAGTTCTTGAAACCAGTTGAGACCAGATATGCATCGTATTTCATTCTTTTGGACAAAATGCTTGAGTTGCAGGAGCCACTGCAACTCATGGTTATGACGAATGAGTGGAATCAATGGGATGGGTCCAGGACAGAGCAGGGCAGGAGGGTGAAGGAGATAGTGAAGATTGATGTATTTTCGAGTGACGCAAAATACATAGTCTCTATCATCAGTCCAGTTTTCTAGGTCATCAGATATGGGGATGGAGATGCACCTAGCCTTGGAGAGGTGTACGAGTGCATTGATTCTATGCTTGGCCACATGAGGGCAGTTGTGCGAAAGAGGGACCCCACTTTAGCATTCTACAATGAGCACATTCGGCCTATTATTTAGCGTAGATGGGACTGCCTAAACACTCCCTTACACATGGCTTCTTATGCATTGATTCTGAAGTTGTACATGCCTAGGCTTGGTAGAGTTACGCCGATTAAGGATGTTTAGGTGATTCAGATCACGCTACTCATTGTAATCATCTTTATGTCTAATAAATCTTTTCATAACTAGCATCTTCTATTTGCCAATAATTTGAATTTTTAATTTTTTTTTTCAGGTGAAGGGTTCTTCAGGTGCATTGATAGGATGTATGACTTTGAGACGGCTCGGACGGTTCGCACTGAGTGGACCAAATTTGCCACTCTTAAGGGTTTTAGGGCTGCAGCAAAGACGGTCATAAAAACTATTGCACAGGAGGATCCGCTTTTGTGGTGGACTTGTCATGGACCGAAATCAACGAATACCACACTAGCCATTCGTTTGTTGTCTCAGGTTTCTAGTTCTTCAGCTTCTGAGAGGAAGTGGTCTACATATAGCTTCATCCACTCTTTGAAGAGGAACAAACTTGCCTCTCAGAGAGTAGAGAAGCTAGTAGTTGTACATGGTGCCTTGCGTATCACTAACCGTAGGACACGTGTATACAAGGAGAGCCCAGCAACACGATGGGATGTAGAGCCAGAGGAGCCATCACAGATTGATGAGGATTAGGATGCTTTAGATGCAAGGCTGGTTGGTGTTCCTTTCGCGGCTCTTGACCTTGGAGAGTTTGATAGTTCTGGTGATGATGAGTTTGCCGACCTCCCGAGGGATGATTATAGTCCTCCAGCCTCGTTCACTACATTTTGGGCCTTGTCATTTTGATTTTGTAGTTTGTAATTGTTTTGATATTGATATCATGCTACTCAATGTAATCATCTTTATGATTAGATACTCATACTAGAACTCTTCCATTTGTTGATTCAAGTATTTAAAATTTTATTGTTCAAACTTCAATGTTCAATGTTCCATGTTCAATGTTCAAGTATTTAGTAATTCTAATTTACTATTTTTAATTTTACATTTACTGTTTTCAGTTTACTGTTCTATTGTTTTACTTTTACTTCTTTAGACTTTGTGTTATATTGTTATACATCTTTTCATAACTAGCATTGTAAGTACCACATGTATAGTATATAGTATATACACACACACCCCCCCGGTCCCCCGCCGTCCTGAAATTGAGGCTCCTCTGCCCCCCTACCCGAAAACTTGTCCCTCTGTTCCGACGTCCCCCCATCCCCAGGGCGGTGTAACTGTGATATATACATATATATAAAATATATATTTATATTATATAAGTCAATGGTCTAATATATTTGGAATATAAGAATTATCATATATATATATTAATAATAATGAAAGAATTGTATATCATTCCCTCACTAAATACCGTCAAGAGGATAGGTTGGTTAGGATATATATATATATATATACTTGTGTAGGGAGAGGCAGAGTAATTCGGTCACATGATGGGAAGGTCCCAAGATGGGTAAGAACCTTGAGAGAGCCTGCTTGTAGACTGTTTCACGCGCCCTAGCACAGGGTTTGTGTAGGGAGAGGCAGAGTAATTTGGTCACATGACAGGAAGGTCCCAAGATGGGTAAGAACCTTGAGGGAGTACGCTTGTAGACTATTTCACACACCCTAGCACAGTAACTCAACCATCCTTCTTAAGGTTATTGATTAGGAGAGAAGTAAGGAATTAGGGCTTAAGTATGTTAAACATTGGGAATTGGCATTCTCCTAGTAGGGAACATTAAAAGTTGTCATTCCCAAGTGCAAGCCTTACCCTCATTGGGAATTTTAGGATGAATCGAGTAAGTCCCAATAGGGGACATTACAAATCATGATAAGACTCAATATGAACTTTGGAAAGGTAGGCCAGACATGGTCAAGTATTTTAAAGTATTTGGTAGCAAGTGCTACATAAGGAGAGATAAACAAAACTTAGGGAAGTTTGATACTAAATCTAGTGAAGAAATATTTCTTGGCTATTTCTCAAGAAGAAAATCTTTCAGGTGCTACAATATTAGGTTAAACAAAATAATTGAAAGCAAAAATGTTCGTATAGATCATAACATACACCATGAAGAAATAACTCAAGAACTTGATCTTGAAGAGGAAGAAAGTTGTAAAGACGAAGAGAAAAGTTGAGAATAAGAAATCTACAACACCAACAAAGGCACCCAAAACACCATCAAGGTTTGTTTAGAAAAATAATCCAAAAGACTTGGTTATTGGTGATATGGATAAAAAAATTCAGACAAGGAGAAGATTGGCCACCACACCAGGACATATGTCTTTACTTTCTAAAATGCAACCCAAGAATTTTATGGAATCTTACAAAGACACACATTGGATAAGTGCCATGAAAGAAGAGTTGAATCAAATAGAGAAAAATGAAACTTGGGAACTTGTCCCAATATTCGAGGGTAAATTGGTACCAAGTGGGTATTCAAAGCTAAACTAAATGAAAATGGTCAAGTAGTAAAGAATAAAGCAAGGTTAGTATGCAAAGGCTATGCACAAGTAGAATGGGTTGACTTTGAAGAAACATTTGCCCCAATTGCACGGCTAGAGGCCATAAGGCTGTTCGTGGCCATGTATGCAAACTTGAGAACAAAGGCCATGTATGCAAACTTAAGAAAACTCTTTATGGATTAAAGAAAGCTTCTAGAGATTGGTATTCTAGATTGGATACATACTTTCAATATCAGGGATTGTTGTGGTATATGTAGACGATATCATCTTTGGATGCAACAAAAATAGAATGTGTCAAGATTTTGTTAATGACATGCAAAAAAAATTTGAAAAGTCCTTGTTGGGTGAATTCCCTTTCTTCTTAGGATTACAGGTCTCTTACTGTAATGTCCCCATTTTTAGCAGGTCATTGATTTGATGGTGCCGGGTCATTTTTGCAATCCTCGTGGTCTGGTGAGGTGTTTACAGGGTCATTGGTGTGAACTTACTATTTATAGTAAGTCAATGAATAGTTTCGATGAGCTCAGATGAGTTAGAGGAGTTGAATGATGCTCTCGGTTTTCATTTCTGGCTTCCTGTTTGGGCTCCAAGAATCTTGGAGAGAGCGTCTATTTTTAGTAAGACACACTGTCAGGTTCATTCTTCATCTTTCATCATCAAGATCACTCCTGTGCAGATATATTTCGATTCAGATGCTTCTTCAATTGTTTTGGCAAGATGGGTGGTTTATTATTATTATTTAATTAAATTTGCTAAGCTTGCCATTATTGTTGGTATTATATGTTGGGCGCCTTAGTGTTATAGCTCGTTGGAACCAGGATGAAAAGTTTTAAATCTTGGGCACAAGAAACAGGGACCTTGCGTGTCATAATTTCATGATATTGGTGAAAAGGTCATTTTTGGAGCCAAACGAGTTAATAAATTATATTATTCAATATGTGCCTAATTATACAAAGTGTTTTAAGTGAAAACTGTGTGAGAGAAGACACTTTTTAATTATAAAAGCAATGCTTTGTGAAAGAAAAATCATCTATTGAATATTTATATTTTTTCTTCTTGAGCCTTGGGCTAGCGTTTCTGAGTTCTTCACTGCTGCAATTGTGCTGAGGTAAACAATTGAAAGATCTCTCTACTGTATTTCTGTGGCTAAGGAGAGAATTGGATTTATTCTAGAGATTATTATCCGAGGAGTTTGTTGATAATTAATTGGCACACTGAGAGTGCAATTAATTCTGAAATTGATGAATGTTATTATTTTTGTGACAAATTATGGAGATGAGGGTTTGAAGCTATTCCTTGGTAGACGCCAAGCTCTGAAAATGTCTGGTGATTGATGTGAGAATCTCAATTGACTATTCAACACTTTGAATCATTACTGATGGATGATGAATTGTGCTCTGAAAGCTTCCAACATTTTTTATCTGTGCTGGCAACTGAGATATCTGTTTGGGTTTCCTGAAGGCAACGTTGAGGGATGGGGAGCTGCTGGAATTTGCATTGAATCTAGGGTAGCGATTTGAATATTCCTGAATTTGTGTCTATCCATATCAGCCGCGTGAGGATCTTGCTATTGTGTCTGGCTTATTGGAAGCATGTTGTAGTTATCAATGGCCTGGGTTACAGTCAAGGGCAACATCACTTGTCTAGCTAGTATCGTTATTAGAAGAAGAGTTGCGAATTGCGTATTTGGGAAATGATAAGGGTTGTGCCAGCATTGTATATGCCTGCAATATAAATTATGAAAGATGCATATGAATGATCTTAAACAAATTTGATTTCCAGCAGTTTGTAATTGCAAATATTTTTTATAAGTATTGGCATCCTATATGTGGGCTGAATTTCTCAGTTAATTTGAGTATACTTTGTTCTAGATGTTCTTACTTTAATTTATGCCAAAATTCTTTTATCGTCAAAATTTTCTGAAAACAAAGTTTATTGTTCAAAATCAAACAAGTATTGCAAAATTTATCCAAGAATCATATTGTCAAGTGTTTGAGGAGTTATAACCCGACAAGGGTCATTACCGTGGTATCAGAGCTTTTTTCTTGCGAGCCTGTGGGAATTTGTAAAAAATTGAGTGAGTGATTAACACTCTATTGAAATTGAATGGATAGGTACAAGGGAACTTATAGCAGTAGACAGCTGAAATTGTATAGCAGTAGACAAAAGAAACCATCAGATAGTTTGTCTGAATTTAAAAGGCAAACTGATGCCTTGGTTAGATAGTTGGATCGTAGTCGGGATATTTAGAACAGGCTTAGTGAACAGTTGTCAGATCCGGCTACCATTGACAGTGCGGTTAGATACATGTTTTCAATCTTGGGAAAATCTTCTTCTCGCAGGACATAGGATACGAGACAGATTGACACAGTGAGGGAGGTCAGGAGAGATATGCGAGATGATTTCACAACTGCACGTGGGCCTAGCACATCAGTTCTAGAGATCAGTGCCCCTCCAGTTGAGTTACCCCACACTTTATTTGTAGGGTCATTACCTATCTCAGTAGACGAGCACATGACAATTACATCGGCTGACAGATGCATGAAGACTCAGCACTCAGTTGATGGTGCAGTGATATAGTAGGAGTTGATGTTCATACTGTACCAGATTGTATTATAGAGACAGCTAGTGGCTCCAAGTCAGTTTGTCGGGAGGATAGTCCTATGGTCGATGTTGAGGGAGTTGCTGATAGTGGGAGTGTTGTAGTGTTGGAGGATATGACGGTGGACTCTGGATCGCCAGAGGAGGAGGATACCACTTTTGCGGATTGCCTTGAGGAGATGGAGTCAGATAGTATAGATCTGGATAGCGGCAGTCCCGAGATGGGGTTTGTGCAGGAGATGCCAGTATTCTCTTGTGTTGAGGATTTGAGCATGGAGTTAGCATGTTATGATACCAGTGTTGAGTTTGAGATAGTAGCCACGGACTCATGCCAGCATGACTCGGTTTCATTTATTAGTAGGGAGTCAGATGAGGTTCAATTCGGGTCACCAGAGGAGGTAGAGCCCTTGTTAGCATCTTGGTTTGCTACCGGTACTTCCTATGTGACCCATGAGTATGACTCCATCAGTGGTGAGTCATGTCTGTACCAGACCCTGGGAGAGGACTCCGAGTTGCTGGAGAGTGCAGATCGGTCCCAGGATCTGGATTATTTAGAGGTTATAGAGGACGAGGCAGATGAGAGTGTTGAGGAGGTAGATTCTATAGCAGCTTCCTCGGGTACAGAGGAGTTTGATGGAGATGTGTCAGCTGCTAGTACTCCGTTTGAGGATGTGAGTTCAGTTGTTAGTTCACAGGGCTCAGATGACAGCACACTCGTGGATAGTGTTTTTGAGAGGAGTATGTTGGGTACTTCTATTCACAGTACAGACAGTGTGCCAAGGGTGATGCATAGGAGGCCTATAATTCAGACTCATGTGTCTAGTTAGTTGAGAGTCAGCGAGTATGATATTGTTACCGCATTAGAGCATTTTGATGCTGCTCAGCAACTGCTAGTTATTCATGGATGGGGTGCTCCTACGGATGATGAGCATGGTAGTTGTTACTTGTCTCTGACAAAGATTCATGCCTTACGAGAGGTTGTCGGAATTTTGAGACAGGACTTTTTTTGTTGGTAGCCAACCGAGATCACCTAGTAGGGTGGGGAAGTACAACAAATGAGGCACTCTTGGATAGAGAGGACGAGGTGAGTGAGCTTACTCGGGAGCTCACGATGATTTCTGAGGTTTTAGAGAGCACTCAGTTGGCTCTCCAGGAGTCACTGGTTCAGTTAGCAGAGGTGACTGTGGAATTGGAGCAACTTCAGTCTACACCAGCACCAGATCCAGTGCAGTTACATATTGTGGTGTCTGGTGATTTGGTGATGTCCACAATTGGGGTTGTCGAATGTGATGGTGTTGGGCATACATCCACCCTTGATTCTAGTGTTGGAGGTATACGTTCACTTCCATCGGATACTTGTGCAGTTGAGTTAGGCACTGCAGTAGAGGGTTGTAGTGTGCCTGACTTTGGGGTGGATATTCCAGTTGGGATGGGTAGGTAGTGTAGTGGACCTGTCAGTGTTCAATGTTTCTGTTCATGACACTACTCCTTTGATTGCTCAGCAGGGAGGCATGGTATCACCTGAGTTGGTTGTTAGTGATCGCATAGCTGGTTATGATAGGCAACTGGCTACGTCCCAGTTACACGATGACCAGTTATGGATCCGAGGGGAGCAGATGGATGCTACCACCTATAAATTTTACTGCACAGAGTCATTCTTGGATCACCTTCTTGAGAGTTCAGAATTTCTTTAGGGATTTTACTGAGCTTCTGAGTGTGTTCTCATCCGGGGTACTGGCGCGATTCGGCATTTGGTGAGAGAGATTGTAGGTACCTTGACTACGATGCTCCCTCATGGAGATTTTGAGGTTGGTTTTGTTGAGAGGGTCACCCAAGACCCTTTCCAACCAGTTGTGCAGAGTTCGAGATTGGAGCCATCTTTGGGTTCGCGACTGGGGGATGATGAGCCTCTGACACAGATCGGAGCATTTTATCGTCGTTACACAGTGAGGAGTGCTCATTATTTTTCTTTTCATCCACATGTTGATGAGTTGATGGCACACAGATGTGGGATGGCTCCTAGTCTCTATCATCTGTTATGTGATGGGTTCACGCCATCAGCTGTTGATGGGAGTTTTGGTTGCAAGTCAGTAGCAGGTAATTTGTAGAGTTATGGTGACTGTAGAGATTATACGATGGGTGGATATCTGGGTCCTGGTATAATTTTGTTTAGGGATATTCATCACTGTTGTGCAGATGGTCTACACACTCAGTACAGGCCAGTTGGGTGTGCAGGGGGAGTTCAGTGTGTATGGGATCCGAGTCACCCATACATCTTGGGTTTTGGTGGTCCTGAGATTTATTTCTCTTGGGATCCGAGTAGAGATAGATTCAGTACGGGAGTGTGGGTGAGTGGTTGTTATTGATCTTTTTACAGTCATCTCGTTTTTTTTTCAGGGGTTGCTATAGTAGCCTGCACTTTGCGCCAAAGGCATGGCTTACAGTTTACTGTGGGATCCAGGTGGATTGTGATGCTTCTTGTTCCGGTGATTGCTTGGGACAAGCAATCTTGGGGAGGGAAGACTGTAATGTCCCCATTTTTAGCAGGTCATTGATTTGATGGTGCCAGGTCATTATTGCGATCCTCGTGGTCTGGCAAGGTGTTTAGAGGGTCATTGGTGTGAACTTACTATTTATATTAAGTCAATGGATAGTTCCGATGAGCTCAGATGATTTAGAGGAGTTGAATGATGCTCTCGGTTTTCATTTCTGGCTTCTGGTTTGGGCTCCAAAAATCTTGGAGAGAGTCTATTTTTAGTAAGTCACCCCTGTTAGGTTCATTCATCATCTTTAATCATCAGAATCACTCCTATGCAGACAGATTTCGATTCAGATGCTTCTTCAGTTGTTTTCGCAAGACGGGTGGTTTATTATTATTATTTAATTAAATTTGCTAAGGTTGTCATTATTGTTGGTATTATATGTTGGGCACCTTAGTGTTAGCTTGTTGGAACCAGGATGAAAAGTTTTAAATCTTGAGCACAAGAAACAGGGACCTTGTGTGTCATAATTTCATGATATTGGTGAAAAGGTCATTTTTGGAGCCAAATAAGTTAATAAATTATATTATTCAATATGTGCCTAAGTATACAAAGTGTTTTAAGTGAAAAGTGTTTGAGAGAAGACACTTTTTAATTATAAAAGCAATGCTTTGTGAAAGGAAAATCATCTATAGAATATTTTATAATTTTTCTTCTTAAGCCTTGGGCTAGGATTTCTGAGTTCTTCACTGCTGCAATTGTGCTGAGGTAAACAATTGCAAGATCTCTCTACTGTATTTCTGTGGCTAAGGAGAGAATTGGATTTATTCCGGAGATTATTATCTTAGGAGTTTGTTGATAATTAATTGGCACACTGAGAGTGCAATTAATTCTGAAATTGATGAATGTTATTATTTTTGTGACAAATTATGGAGATGAGGGTTTGAAGCTCTTCCTTGGTAGACGCCAAGCTCTGAAAATGTCTGGTGATTGATGCGAGAATCTCAATTGACTATTCAGCACTTTGAATCATTACTGATGGATGATGAATTGTGCTCTGAAAGCTTCCAACATTTTTTATCTATGCTGGCAACTAATATATCTGTTTGGGTTTCCTGAAGGCAACGTTGAGGGATGGGGAGCTGTTGGAATTTGCATTGAATCTAGGGTAGCGATTTGAATATTCTTGAATTTGTGTCTATCCATATCAGCCGCGTGAGGATCTTGCTATTGCGTCTGGCTTACTGGAAGCATGTTGTAGTTATCAATTTCCTGGGTTACAGTCAAGGGCAGCATCACTTGTCTAGCTAGTATTGTCATCAGAAGAAGAGTTGCGAATTGCGTATTTGGGAAATGATAAGGGTTGTGCCAGCATTGTATATGCCTACAATATAAATTATGAAAGATGCATATAAATGATCTTAAACAAATTTGATTTCCAGCAGTTTGTAATTGCAAATATTTTTTATAAGTATTGGCATCCTATATGTGGGCTGAATTTCTCAGTTAATTTGAGTATACTTTGTTCCAGATGTTCTTACTTTAATTTATGCCAAAATTCTTTTATCGTCAAAATTTTCTGAAAACAAAGTTTATTGTTCAAAATCAAACAAGTATTGCAAAATTTATCCAAGAATCCAATTGTCAAGTGTTTGAGTTATAACCCAACAAGGGTCATTACTGTGGTATCAGAGTTTTTTTCTTGCCAACCTGTGGGAATTTGTAAAAAATTGAGTGATCGACACTATATTTAAATTGAATGGATAGGTACAAGGGAACTTATAGCAGTAGACAGGTGAAATCGTATAGCAGTAGACAAAAGAAACCATCAGATAGTTTGTCTGAATTTAAAAGGCAAACTGATGCCTTGGTTAGACAGTTGGTTCGTAGTCGGGTTATTCAAAACAGGCTTAGTGAACAGTTGTCAGATCCAGATACCATTGACAAGGTGGCTAGATACATGGTTTCACTCTTCGGTAGATCTTCTCGTAGGACACAAGATACGAGATAGGTTGACTCGATGAGGGAGGTCAGGAGAGACCTTTAGGATGATTTCACAACTGCACGTGGGCCTAGCACATCAGTTCTAGAGATCAGTGCCCCTCTAGTTTAGTTACCCCACACTTTATTTCTAGGGTCATTACCTATCTCAGTGGATGAGCACATGACAATTACACCGGCCGGCAGATGCATGGAGACTCAGCCCTCAATTGATGGTCCGGTGATACAGCAGGAGTTGATGTTTTTACTATACTGGATTGTATTATAGAGACAGCTAGTGGCTCCAGTTCAGTTTGGCGAGAGGATAGTGGTACGGTCGATCTTGAGGGAGTTGCTGATAGTGGGACTACTATAGTGTTGGAGGATATGACGGTGGGCTCTGGATCGCCAGAGGAGGAGGATACCACTTTTGAGGATTGCCTTGAGGAGATGGAGTCAGATAGTACAGATCTAGATAGCGGCAGTCCTGAAATGGGGTTTGTGCAGGAGATGCCAGTATTCTCTTGTGTTGAGGATTTGAGCATGGAGTCCAGATGTGGTGATACCAGTGTTGAGTTTGAGATAGTAGCCACGGACTCATGCCAGCATGACTCGGTTTCATTTATTAGTAGGGAGTCAGATGAGGTTCAGTTCGGGTAACCAGAGGAGGTAGAGCCCTTGTTAGCATCTTGGTTTGCTACTGGTACTTCCTATTTGACACGAGGATGATTCCATCAGTAGTGAGTCATGTCTGTACCAGACGCTGGGAGAGGACTTCGAGTTGCTTGAGAGTGCAGATCGGTCCCACGATTTGGATTATTCAGAGGTTACAGAGGACGAGGCAGCTGAGAGTGTTGAGGAGGTAGCAGATTCCTCGGGTACAGAGGAGTTTGATGGAGATGTGTCAGCTGCTAGTACTCCGTTTGAGGATGTGAGTTCAGTTGTTAGTTCACAGGGCTTAGATGACAGCACACTGGTGGATAGTGTTTTTGAAAGGAGTATGTTGGGTACTTCTATTCACAGTACAGACAGTGTGCCAGGGGTGATGCATAGGAGGCCTATAATTCAGAGTCATGTGTCTAGTTAGTTGAGAGTCGGCGAGTATGATATTGTTACCGCATTCGATCATTTTGATGTTGCTCGGGAACTGCTAGTTGTTCATGGATGGGGTGCTCCTACGGCTGATGAGCATGGTAGTTGTTACTTGTCTCTGACAAAGATTCATGCCTTACAGGAGGCTGTCAGAATTTTGAGACAGGACTTTTTTCGGTTGGTAGCCGACCGAGATCACCTAGTTGGGTGGGGAAGTACAACATATGAGGCTCTCTTGGATAGAGAGGACGAGGTGAGTGAGCTTACTCGGGAGCTCACGACGATTTTTGAGGTTTTAGAGAGCACTCAGTTGGCTCTCCAGGAGTCACTGGTTCAGTTAGCAGAGGTGACTGTGGAATTGGAGCAATTTCAGTTCTACACCAGCACCAGATCCATTGCAGTTACATATTGTGGTGTCTGGTGCTTTGATGATGTCCACAGTTGGGGTTGTTGGATGTGATGGTGTTGGGGATACATCCACCCTTGATTCTAGTCTTGGAGGTACAGGTTCACTTCCATCAGATACTTGTGTAGTTGAGTTAGGCACTGCAATAGAGCGTTGCAGTGTGCTTGAATTTGGGGTGGATATTCCAGTTGGGATGGATACTCCAGTTGGTAGCATTGCGTTAGGTGATATAGTACAAGGCGTTTTAGGTAGTGTAGTGGACTCGTCAGTGTTCAGTGTTTCTGTTCATGACACTACTCCTTTGATTGCTTAACGGGGAGACATGGTATCACTTGAGTTGGTTGTTAGTGATCGCATAGCTGGTGATGATAGGCAACTGGCTACGTCACAGTTACACGATGACCAGTTATGGATTCGAGGGGAGCAGATGGATAATACCACCTATAAATTTTACTGCACAGAGTCATTCTTGGATCACCTTCTTGAGAGTTCAAAATTTCGTGAGGGATCTTATCGAGCTTCTGAGTGTGTTCTCATCTAGGGTACTGGCGTGATTCGGCGTTTGGTTAGAGAGATTTTAGGT
Source organism: Thuja plicata (assembly GCA_018584345.1). Taxonomy (NCBI): domain Eukaryota; kingdom Viridiplantae; phylum Streptophyta; class Pinopsida; order Cupressales; family Cupressaceae; genus Thuja; species Thuja plicata. Next base: position 3,671,318 of record MU224887.1, read on the forward strand.
ACCTTGACTACGATGCTCCCTCATGGAGATTTTGAGGTTGGCTTTGCTGGGAGGGTCACCTAGGACCCTGTCCAACCAATTGTGTAGAGTTCGAGATTGGAGCCATCTTTGGGTTCGCAACTTGGGGATGATGAGCCTCTGACACAGATCGGAGCATTTTATCGTCGTTACACAGTGAGGAGTGCTCATTATTTTTCCTTTGACCCACATGTTTATGAGTTGATGGCACATAGATGTGGGTTGGCTCCTAGTCTTTATCATCTGTTATGTGATGGGTTCACGCCATCAACAGTTGATGGGAGTTTTGGCTGCAAGTCAGTAGCAGGTAATTTGTAGAGTTATGGTGACTGCAAAGATTATACGATGGGTGGATATCTGGGTCCTGGTGCAACTTATTTTAGGGGTATTCATCACTGTTGTGCAGATGGTCTACACACTGAGTACATGCCAGTTGGGTGTGCAGGGGGAGTTCAATGTGTACGGGATCCGAGTTATTCTTGGGGACAAGCAATCTTGGGGAGGGAGGACTGTAATGTCCCCATTTTTAGCAGGTCATTGATTTGATGGTGCCAGGTCATTATTGCGATCCTCGTGGTCTAGCGAGGTGTTCAGTGGGTCATTGGTGTGAACTTACTATTTATATTAAGTCAATGGATAGTTCCGATGAGCTCAGATGAGTTAGAGGAGTTGAATGATGCTCTCGATTTTCATTTCTGGCTTCCAGTTTGGGCTCCAAGAATCTTGGAGAGAGAGTCTATTTTTAGTAAGTCACCCTGTTAGGTTCATTCATTATCAGGATCACTCCTGTGCAGAGAGATTTTGATTTAGATGCTTCTTCAGTTGTTTTCGCAAGACGGGTGGTTTATTATTATTATTATTATTTAATTAAATTTGCTAAGGTTGCCAGTATTGTTGGTATTATATGTTGGGCGCCTTAGTGTTATAGCTCGTTGGAACCAGGATGAAAACTTTTAAATCTTGAGCACAAGAAACAGGGACCTTGCGTGTCATAATTTCATGATATTGGTGAAAAGGTCATTTTTGGAGCCAAATGAGTTAATAAATTATATTATTCAATATGTGCCTAAGTATACAAAGTGTTTTAAATGAAAACTGTGTGAGAGAAGACACTTTTTAATTATAAAAACAATGCTTTGTGAAAGGAAAATCATCTATTGAATATTTTATAATTTTTCTTCTTGAGCCTTGGGCTAGGATTTATGAGTTCTTCACTGCTACAATTGTGCTGAGGTAAACAATTGCAAGATCTCTCTACTGTATTTCTGTGGCTAAGGACAGAATTGGATTTATTGTGGAGATTATTATCTCAGGAGTTTGTTGATAATTAATTGGCACACTTAGAGTGCAATTAATTCTGAAATTGATGAATGTTATTATTTTTGTGACAAATTATGGAGATGAGGGTTTGAAGCTCTTCCTTGGTAGACGCTAAGCTCTGAAAATGTCTGGTGATTGATGCGAGAATCTCAATTGACTATTTAGCACTTTGAATCATTACTGGTGGATGATGAATTGTGCTCTGAAAGCTTCCAGTGTTTTTTATCTGTGCTGGCAACTAAGATATATGTTTGGGTTTCCTTAAGGCAATGTTGAGGGATGGGGAGCTGCTGGAATTTGCATTGAATCTAGGGCAGCTATTTGAATATTCCTGAATTTGTGTCTGTGCATATCAACCGTATGAGAATCTTGTTGTTGCGTCTGGCTTACTGGAAGCATGATGTAGTTATCAATGGCCTGGGTTACAGTCAAGGGTAGCGTCACTTGTCTAGCTAGTAGCATTATCAAAAGAAGGGTTACGAATGGCGTATTTGGGAAATGATAAGGGCTCTGCCAGCATTGTATATGCCTGCAATATAAATTATGAAAGGTGCATATGAATGATCTTAAAGAACTTTGTTTCCAGCAATTTGTAATTGCAAATATTTTTTATAAGTATTGGCATCCTATATGTGGGCTGAATCTCTCAGTTAATTTGAGTATACTTTGTTCCAGATGTTCTTAGTTTAATTTATGCCAAAATTCTTTTATCGTCAATTTTCTGAATACAAAGTTTATTGTTCAAAATCAAACAAGTATTGCAAAATTTATCCAAGAATCCAATTGTCAAGTGTTTGAGGAGTTATAACCCGACAAGGGTCATTACAGTTTAGCAATGGAATCTTTATTTCACAAACCAAGCATGCTAAAGATATGTTAAAAAGGTTTAGAATGAAGGATTGCAATCTTGTAAGTACACCAATGGTCACTAGTTGTAAGTTAAGTAAGGACAATGAATCTCTCAAAGCAAACCAAACTCTCTACAGATATATGATAGGAAGTTTCCTTTATATGTCAGCCTCAAGACCCGATATTATGTAGACAGTTAGAATGGTAGCAAGGTTTGAAGAAGCTTCTAAAGAGACACATATACAAGCAATGAATAGAATATTCAAACACCTAAAAGGAACCTTGAGTTTTGGCTTATTGTACCCAAGATGTGAAGACTTGACCTTAAAAGCATATACAAACAAGATCAAGGGGGAGCATTGGACTAACATGACCAGTTCTTTGAGAAGTTGCCATCAATGACAAAATGAGAAATTTTTAAGCTATTTGTCATTGATGTCAAAGGTCAAGGTCGACCATGAAGAAATTCAATGACATAATAAACTATTATATGGCAGATAACATAGACAAGCTTGCATACAATGAAATATATTAACAAGGCCAATTACAATGAATAAATCAGTGACTTCATTAAAGAAAATTGATAACGTAGAGAAATTGGTTTAGAAAGAAGCAAGGTGTGTTTGCTTTAGGAAGAATCAATCAGCAAATAAAATCCTTAAAAAAATTCATTAAAAGACAAGAAAAGGGTTAAAAGATTACCTCTAATGATTAATATCCTCCTTTAGCACTCCTCGATCGATCACCTTCGAAAAATACTGACTGCCCTTTAAAATGTCAAAATAAGAGAAATAGAGAGTGAATAGACAAAATGAGCTTTGTCTAGGGCGAAATGATGCCTTTATGGTCGGATTAGGGTTTTAGGCAAAAAAGAGGTAAAAAGAAATTGCGTTTTGTTAAGTGTCTTATGTTTTTCTTTTTAATGTTGGGCGTGTTTTTACCCAAGTTCGCCTTGGGTATGCACTAGCTGCCTCAGGTGCGCTGTGGGTATGCGGGAATGTACCCACAACACACACGGGGCACCCAGGGCGTACCTTGGATGCACCCAAGTGAACCCAGTCTGTGTGCTCTAGTCCATTACAACGTACCATGCAACTTAGTATAATTTTAGTGAATTGTGAGGCCTTATTAAGGAATATGTGGCCATAAATTGAGCATACACAGTCACCATGAAGTACCCAACATATTCCTCTCGCATGAATGAAATCCAAACTGATTGATATGATTATTTCTGATAAACGAATGGTTATAGAAGATTTTTTTTTAAATAAGTGCATGGTAAACTTTTTAACATGACTGGTGACGTTGGCACGACACGCTCTCCAGCCCCATGTGAAACACTTTTGAGCCGGAGCTATGAATCCTTGAGGCCACAAATAGGGGACCTCAACCCCATTTAACAAAGTTGAGGCTCAAACCTATGAGCACTTTGGATCTGAGCGAAGGCACAAGCCCGTGATCACAATGGCCTAATGGGGGTTTAAACCTTGGTCGGGACAACAACAACACCACCGCTTAACCAAGACACTAAGTGGTGAATGCTACAGTTTATAGTAGATTTACAAGAGGAGATTTGTGATAATTTTCTTGGCACGTTTACGATCAACTTCTAACTGATTTGAGAAGGGAACTATAACAGTTTGAAGAAGAAAGTTATAGCTTTTGTGAAGACAATTTGAATGAGGGGTTGGTGCCTCTAGTGAATTGGTGCTCAAAGTAAATGAGGGGTTGATGCTTCTAGTGGGTTGGTGCTTTCAAAATTTGTAACGAGCAAATTAATAGGAGTGTTTTTGTCGTGGTTTTCTCCCACAATGACATAAAGTTTGTTGTTGTTGTGTTGCTAATCATTCTCTCATATGTGCTAATTTAAAATTAAATCTTAAAGGAACTAAATAGGTTTTAAGAAGGTTAAAAAGAATATTATTATGTTGATTCACCCCCCCTAGGTATAACCGTTAAAACAAAGATCAAAAAACATTATGACAAATAATGAAACTTGCTTCTTTTTTTCTAAAAGATAAAAACAAAAAATCTTGAAAGAATTCTTCAAAATCTTTAAAAAATTCACTAAAAGACAAGAAAAGGGTTAAAATATTACCTCTAATGATTAATATCCTCCTTTAGGCCCCGTTTGTTTGACGGAATTGGACCGGAATTGGCAGCGCATATTCTAGTTTTGAAGCTAATCCGCCGTTTGGTTGCTAAGATGCAAAACCCGGTTCTGGACGCCGAAACCCGAATTTGACCCAAAAATGGGCGGCGCAATCTTCTCACCGAAAAGGTGGAATTCAAAATGGAAACCTGGTTTTAAGTTTTTTGGACTCCATTTTATAAATTTTCGCGTCCGGAGTCTTCCCATTTTATAAACCTTGGTTTGCAAATAGGGTTTCGCATTTGTCGAACGCTTCATTGCCGCCGTTCTTCATCTTCAACACAGTAAAAACGGGCGCCTTTTCTTCATCGTCGTCGTTCTTCATCGCGCGGAGGAGGATTACCGTGAGTTTTATGCTTCATCGCAAAATGTATTGTATTTGTGTTTAATTTATCTGGGATTTTGTTGATGCTTCTTCATTAGGGTTTGATTAGGGTTTGCCATTATCTCCTGTAGTAGGATGAAGTTAAGAAAATGATGCCATTAATCAATATCAACACACCAAATTAAGGTGCCATTATTCCACTGTACTGCCAAGAAAACGTCTGTAAGCTTGCAAATGTTCCCACGATGGTTGGCCACTTTTGTTCATTTTTATAATTTTACCGTTTCTATCTGCCAAATCAAAATAGTTTCGAGCAATGCAGATCCTTTAGTGTTTCCAGAAGACATTGATCCTTTGAATGGAAAATACAAAACCATCTCTAGAAAAAATCTCCCCAAATTCTCAGCTGGGAAAAATCCTCTTGCTACGGTAGAGAGAAACAGCCCTGGATAATTGGGCTTTACAATCAGAAATGATCCTTTCTTAGCACCTTCCAAAACCCTTTTGGCTACATCATTTGGATCTTCAGCGTTCTTCCGATCATACATGTTCAGAACCTTCAGTAGCTTAATGTCTTCTTTGTCTTTTTCCAAGTTGCTAGTCCAAACAAGGAAAACACCCAAATTAATCTTTAGCTGAAATAAAAGAAGGGTATATAGCAGTTTAAGTTTCATTCACTGAATCAGAATTATGATAAACCTTCATCTAGAAGAGGGGTTTCCACGA
>MU224887.1:3676807-3690510 GCA_018584345.1 Thuja plicata
ATCCGCGAATATATAAGCACATGTATGATCAGAATCACAATTAAAAAAAATACAAAATAAAAAAAAAAAAAAAAATGGACAAAATAAATCGCAACATTAAATTAAACATTATTAAATAATAATAAAAAATTATAAAGTCTTTGTCAAATTCCAATTCTAATTTGAAATGTAGAACCAAACATAGAATATGGAGTGCCTAATTCCAATTCCAATTCGAAATTGTTGAACCAAATGCAGAAGTTGGAATTTGTCAGTTCCAATTCCAATTTTGAAATTGACAACCAAACGCAGAAGATGGATTGACTAATCCATCTTCCGGGTCAACCAAACGGTCCAAATTATAACTGGAAGATGCAAAACCGGAATTTCAAAACCCGATTTTGAGATAATCAGGTTTTGAGTCAAATTCCAATTCCCCAACCAAACGGGGCCTTAGCACTCCTTGATCGATCACCTTCGAAAAATACTGACTGCCCTTTAAAATGTCAAAATAAGAGAAATAGAGAGTGAATAGACAAAATGGGCTTTGTCTAGGGCGAAATGATGCCTTTATGGTCGGATTAGGGTTTTAGGCAAAAAAGAGGTAAAAAGAAATTGCGTTTTGTTAAGTGTCTTATGTTTTTCTTTTTAATGTTGGGCGTGTTTTTACCCAAGTTCGCCTTGGGTATGCACTGGCTGCCTCAGGTGTGCTATGGGTATGCGGGAATGTACCCACAGCACACACGGGGCACCCGGGGCGTACCTTGGATGCACCCAAGTGAACCCGGTCCGTGTGCTCCAGTCCATTACAACGTACCGTGCAACTTAGTATAATTTTAGTGAGTTGTGAGGCCTTATTAAGGAATATGTGGCCATAAATTGAGAATACACAGTCACCATGAAGTACCCAACATATTCCTCTCGCATGAATGAAATCCAAACTGATTGATATGATTATTTCTGATAAAAGAATGGTTGCAGTGACTAAAGTCTAAACTTCAAATAGTCTATATTTGATTTTTTTGGCAAATCTCATGAGAAAATGAAGTCATGTTGACTTATCCCACTATTTTATTTGTCACTTTGACATTGGCACTATTCTTTTTTCAAGTTTCTAAAAATGTTTAAAATAATAAAAGTTTAAAACATTTTCTGTTGGGTAGCCTGTGGTATCTCTCGGGTTCCATCTGGGGTTATCCTAGGTTTGGCCCAAATAGGGCCCAAAACCAAACCCATACATGTGTGCAGGGTTTTTTAACAGAACACAGTAACATGGTAAAATCCCTTTCAGATTTCAGTAAGGAAACCTATTCCAAGATCTCAAAATGTGATTTTTAGAATTCTTCATCATTCACTGAAAAAAAAGAGGACATCCATTGACACCCCTTTTCCCATTTCAGTTCTACTTATAGCAGAATATTTATAGGAGACATAACTTTTCTAATTAAGACATTATTAGAAATGCATGTAACAGAATACCAATAATTCTGTACTGATTGAAGAAATAAAATGCCAAAATGTGTCAGTATAAGACAGATGAAATCCTTGTCAAGACTTGCCATTGACCTATGTTATCCGGTGCCCTGCATGTGTTTTCAAAAAAGAACAGTAAAATGTTTAAGGGTCAGAATATAAATGATTGATCTCTTAGTCGCAAATGAAGATCAACTATCAGTTTATTGAGGGTCATGATTCATAAACATAGTTGGTCTATTCATGAAGCATCAAGATTTTGTATTTAATTCAACTGATGAACTTCTGTCAGTAGCTCTAGTGTGAGAAATTCTTCTCTCAACCAATAGAATTCTTGCACTATTCAACATACAAGGCAATTGGGAATTACTAAGGTGGATAAATATGTGCTTCAGTCTATAGCACATTGAATAATTTTACCAGAATTTACAATCACATAGATCTAGAGAAGCCCTCGACTTTTTAAAATAAGATTCCAAATGCTTGTACATACACCGGAGTAGCCAGTAGATTATGAAAACAATGTAGGCCGTACTACAAATACAGACATTTACAAAATTATTGCTCCATTTCCCTGGCAAAGGCACACAGGTAAATACTAGCTACAAGCTTGAAATAAAGGAGCTCAAGAAGCAACTGCAACACAGAATCAGTCAGCAATCAACCAGAAGCCCAAAGATTAGCAAAAGGCCAATAGGAGGCTAGTGTAAGTTATCTTTCAAAAACTTTACTAGATGAAGCAAGAAAACATTTTATTTTCACAATCACTATCAAATTGTCATAACCAATACCCGAGATTTCAAATGGGGCCTATAAAAATAGCCATAGAATATCAAACAGAGGACACAAATAGTCTCTTGAAAAGATCACTGTAACTCAATATACAAGCAGCAATTATCAGCACAAAATCTGAAGTTTCATGTGGCTTGCACCCTGTGGGAAATCAAACTATGACACATTACAAAGGTAGAGGTGGCAAAGTGCTTTCAGGTTTATTGTTTGCTGTGGACAGAAGAAGTTAATCTGACCTAATTTCTAAATCCATTATTTTATGCAGTCCAAACATGAAACCAGATGACTTCTGGTTTGATTAGATTAGGAACGCCTTTGATAACATCAGATTTTATGAGATGAGGAAATCTTTTGATGATCTTGGAAGTCTGACAAAAAGCAAAAAGAAAGCCAAGAAATTCAAAAGCAAGGTACTAGCTTTGCTCTTCTTTATTTTCCATTTTTAACTATTTGGGCATTTGGTTAGAGTTGAGTCATGGAATATTATTCAAGAATTCAAAATCCTCAGAATAGACTCAATCAAATTTGAACAAATATTTATTGTTAAATAAATACTTGGAACATTCATGAAGAACCAATACAGAAGAAGTAACATGTTTAGGTCAGATGGCTGTATTGAATACGTGGATCACATGCAGTTGATAATAAAAGGGGGCCATGTTACAAATGTAGTGCTGAGAATACTCACCTCGTCACTAGGCAGGCTTCTTGAAAGGAAACTAATCCCCAGTGATTCAAGGCTTGGAACATAAGGTCATTTATTGCAATGGTGCAGCATAATAGTCATATTCTATGATACAATTTTACTACACATGGAGTGAGATCAATGGCTCATAAGAAGCTCTTTACATATGTGTCATGATGTTTGTAAGGATTATCAAACATGGAAAGCTAATCGATTTTAATGATTCTTTTCATGCAATAAATTGATGATACCAATTACTAAAGAATCAAATTTTAGCGAACAATTTCACCTATGGAATTAAGTACTAGATTCATTGTGGAAGGCTGGAAGCTGAAAGATCTTCAAAAAAAATGTCAATTTATTGTAGCAATGTCACTTGAAATTGGAACTATAAGCCTCAAATCTTTTTACATTTCATGCCCACTTAGAATGATTGTTCTTTTCAGATAACAGTTTGCATGACTTCCCAACGAGCTCACATGGGAATGGATGGAAAAAATTATAATGAACTATTAGGATTTTTGCTACTGCTACTCATATGCCCTCTATTCCTCCATGTAGTGTTCCGAGCTAATTATATAGATACATTGTATGAAAAAATGACCATATAATGTAGTCAGAATATAATTGTTGTTGCCTTGTTCAAGGTTATATTAGTTTTTGAGTGTCAACCCAATTCTATGTTCTCATCATAAAATACTTTTTACCCTTTTTTTTTGTCGTCCATGTACTCACAGTACCATAGTTTTTTGAGATTGCAGGTATACAATTTCAGCTGCCTTTGCTGCTTTCATGGAACATGAAATTGGGTCACTTTCTATTGGAAAATGGGCAGATTTTGTTATTCTATCTAAGAATCCGTGGAATGTCACAGCCCTAGAGGACTTCCCTTCTGTTCAAGAAACTTATGTTGGAGGCATCCAAGTTTATCCTTGAAAAATTGAGAAGGGGATATCATGAAAGCTCATATTGTGATGGAAGGATTACTATTTGCATAGAAAATGATTCAGACGCATTTTTCACTTTTTAAAATATTGTTGTTAGGCAAATGGTGCACATACCACTAACAGATTGACTTATCACCACCATCTCAATGTGCAACCACATGTTAATTTGAATTTTATAGCATAATGGCACTTTTATGTTCAAATAGATGTTTTTAGACTAAATATTACATACTTCTATCCGAAAAGCATTTATGTTCTCTTTTCGGATTTATATTCACTTTTCTAAAGGTATAACTGGGACACTCTTACCTTAAATCGTATTTTTATTTATTTGTTGAGTAGTCTTGTCCTATCGCAAAAGTCCATGCATATGACTAATTTTATGCATATGGAAGTTTGATGCATCACATCCTCTAATGTCACAACCTTCGTAAGGTATTTGTTTTTGTGCTTTATATTCTGGTTTATACAGTCGAAATTGCCATGTTAACAATTACATAAACAATTTGAATGGAAGGTGAGACTAGCGTAATCTTAATTTAATCTCTAGTTAATAAGTCGTGTTGTCTTATAGCATAGTATGGGGACACTTGTGGTGATCTAATCTAGTCCTTAATTAGGGTTTCCTTAGTGTTTATCTATATGTTTTTATTAGCATTCATCATAGTTGTTGTTATCTATCTAGGTTTATTCAATCAATAAAAACATATCAATCATGCTTGCTTGGATTAATCTATGAAGGTTGCATGGCACTCAATCATGACTTTTTCTTTTCAGATGTGATGGCATTTTGACGTGAATTTCAGAAGTTGAGAAACTAGCTATGAGTTCATAAATGGTATTAGTGCTCTAGATTTGTAGCTCCCTATCTTAATTCTAAGAAATCCGAGAAAAATTTAGATAATACCATTTGCTCGATATATATTTTGAAAAATCGTTGTTAAAATAGCATAAAAAATTTATGGGTGTTAGTTTTTGCATAGATTGAGAGAATGTTATATAAATTAAACTAGAAGGGTTGTGTTTGTTGGCTATCGATGATTAAATTTCTCTTTGAAAAAAATAATAACTTGGAAATATGATGCCAAAATTAGGCAAATAAGATATCATCCAAAAGTTGGTTTCAAGAACTTAATAGGACTACAGGTCTCATTCTTAGATTACATTGCTCATTCATTTTATTTTTAGTTAGCATTGAATTAAATTTTTAGCTTTTTAGCTCACAATTTTTTAGCATGATTTTTGTTTACTCCATACGGTGACTACCTGAATTCACAAAGTAAACAGTAATGTAAACATAACACATTAATTAATCACAACTCAAGTAAAGCACATACAATTGGCAGAAAGATATATCATTTCATTTCAAGTGTAAAGTTTGTACAATAACAACTTGAACTTGTTCCGAGCTAGATATAAATAGTGCTCGAAAGTTGGTTAAGGCTGCCAACCGTCAGCAACCAACCTTTCATAACAACTAATTAGACCGTCAATTACTACTTAACTAACAAAGTGTTATTTAGTTACTTATGACAAATTTGTTGTCTACATCAGCGCCCCCCGCCCCCCCCACCCCCCCCAACCCCCCCCCAAAAAAATGTCGTCTTCCAAATGATAGAAACCAAAATGGGGTAGAATATACATAAGGAAAACTAAGAAGAGGGGTGAGGGGACGTCCCTAGAGCCAACGAGACTGAGGTGGTAGGTGGTTGTTGTAGGCATCAAAGATGTTGAGTGGTTGCAATCTCTAATTGTCCTGATGCTCGTACCATGTTGGCTTCCTTCATTAATTGCTTCCTTGCCTTCTCAAGTTTTATGTCATTCCCTTTCATCCCCTCATGTATGGTTGCCAATTGTGAGTCCCTTTGTGTCAATTGCTCATGCAGTTGGGCCACAATGCTCTCTAAAGTAGTCACCTAGGAATGTTCTAAAGCCAACTGCATTTAGCTCTTATCTGCTAGTTCAGAATAGGTCTTTCGTTCATGTTTGATCTACTGAGTGGCCTTGTCTCTGGTTGTACAAGTCCCTTCCAGTGCCACGATGAGGTGGTTGTGTAATAACAACTCGCTAAAGCAAGTGTTTATGTCATGAAGTGCACAAGAACTCGTCCATGGGACCGCTTACAACCGTGGAGGCTGCCAGGTGGCTGCCATTTCCTCTATCTCCACTTGTGGCTATCCTTTGGTTGTGAAACATCTGGCAAACTCCTTATGGCATTTGCTTTGCATAAAGCTAAGGAGTTTCTCTACTACGTGGGCTATCAAAGGATCTTGGCCAATATCAAGGCTCCTAGTGATGGCTCCTACCTGTTATGAGGTTTTCACACCATTGTCCCATTGCAAATGGGGACCTCCTCTTTTTGCTTTGGCAGTAGGGTAGGAGTCTTGGGTGGTTTTGGTTGTCATCTTTTTTTCAAGTCCCCAAGCCAGAGAGAAAGAATATGAAGCCAGTAAGGTCTCTAGGCTAAAAGGTGAGGTCTTCCTCGAGCGAGTTTATAAAGGGAGATGGACAAGTAATATCAACGTTTAGATTAGACCCACAAGCCAATTAGTTGAGAGCAAAATAGCAAGAGGTTCCTTGCAAATCCATTTTGGCAAGTTTTGAGGAAGGTTATGAAAAGAAAGAAAGAATGATTAAGTGTTGGGGGCAAGATAATAGAAAATTCCCAGTGAGGTGGTGGAATCCACTTGTCCCTTGGCAAAATTCCCAGCAGAAGCCTGACTTCCGCCCCCTCTCTTGATCCAAAAATCCCATCTCAGCCTCAAAATTCGGGCAAATGGAGATGTCTCAAATTGATAGGAGATGATTTGACATAGTTTGAAAGTTGAATTCCAAGTGAAAGAATTGAAAATCAGATTTTGAAAATGCAAGAAACATGAAGAAATTAAACCTCACCACGAGTAGATCAGATTAGTTTAGGCATGAAATTTGTCCTTGAAACCAAATTTGATTGGCGTGATTGAGTTTGAAACAAAGTGATGCTAAAATAATAAAGTAGAAAAAGTTCCCAAGGAAGGGGCGGAAACCACCTGTTTCTTGGGAAAATCCTAAGAATGGGAGGGAATCCACCTGTTCCTCTGGGAAAATTCCCAACAAAGGTCTAATTTCTGCCCTCCATTTTCTTGGCAACTAAAGGCCTAATTCGAAATGTCGAGAGGGAGAAAAGAGTTTAAGGTTGGAAACAATGGTTGGAAGCACACAAAGGACAAGATTCAATTCAACTAGGCATGGGGAGTTGAAGTTTGGTAATGAGCAAAGAAAATTCCCAAGAGCAGGGAGGAATCCGCTGCTCTACTGGGAAAAATCCCAAGAACCATGGGATTTCCCCCCTATGTTGGGAATCAAAATGACAAGGCATGAAGGTGATAATTGCAAAAGGCATGAAGGTGATAATTGCAAAAGGCGTTAAGAAGTAAATGAGCTTGCAAGTCTAAAATTGGTATGTTTTGAAAAACAAGAAAATGTTTGAGTGTTGGGAAATTCCTAAGGACATGGTGGAATCTGCCAGTCTCTTAGGAAAATTCCCAACCAAGCTCCAAATTTTGCCCAGATATGGGGCTGGTTTGAACATGTAATAAGGGATACAAACAATAATTTTAAAGAAATAAAATGATGCCTTTTCAAGTCGGCCAAGATGAGGGATAAATGGAAATTAAATTAACGATATAATTGGCCCAAATTTTGAGCAGTCACCCCCCTCTATAACTGCGCCTCTTCAACTCTCAAATTTCGTATATAAGGAAGAAGATGGAAATTCATTTCAACATCAAGTGCAAGTTAAATCATCCCTGCAAATAGGTAGCGAATAACCTCTCAAATTAGCAGTGATTTATCTAAGGGGGGAGTAAATCATCTTGAAAGGGCATCAAGTTATCTTGTGTGAACATAACCTCATCCTTGCCAACAATTTTGAGACCTCAAGAAGCATAAATTTTGCACATGAAAGGGCAGATTTCCTTCAAAAATCAGAGATAAGGAGGATGAGAAAAATAAAATCTGGGCATGCTTTGTTGCAAAACTCATTTATTTTCCAGATTTTAACATGATTTCATTCCAAAATTTGCTGGAAGAAAGATCTTAAACTTGAGAAAATCCATTTTGCCTCCTTGTTTGATGTCGATGCAATGTAATTTCATGGAAACTTTCAGATTTCCTTCACGTTTCCTTGCCAATCTTGTGAACTGATGAAGTCTTTCCTTTGTTTTGCAAGATAAATCATTCAAGGAGAGGCTTGGAAAGAAAGGATGTCAAGGCAAGTTCAAGCTTGAGGACTTCAAATGAGGAGGAGGTTCAATTCAGATTCTCAAAGTACAAATTCAAGTCAAGATCAAGATGGAATCCAAGACAACAAAGAACAAAGAGAAAAGAAAATCAGAGAAGATTTACCACCAACTTGAATCTCCTCCAAAAATCCAAGTTCATTTTGAAGGATCCAAGTGCATGAAGACTTCATCACTTCGAGAAGTTCCAGTTCCAAATTTACAAGCAAGTTCAAATCAAGGCAATCAGAAAATTTCCAAGAGCAAAAATGGAGAAAATTTGAGAAGATGAAGCAATTTGGAAATATGTCATCACAATCAAAGGCTTCATAATGTTGAGTATCAAGAGATATTTTCTCATCACCAAAAGGTTGATCAAGTCTACAAGATGAGGATGTTGAGGTGGCGCCCACTTGTCTTCTACCAATCAAAAAAATTTAGTTTCAAGCACATTCAATCATATCATGCCAAGTGTACAATTTTCTAATTGGCTCTCAAAGGCATTGTAATTTTCTTATTGGCCCACAAGGTGGTGCCTTCATGTAATTGGATGATAGGGTGACAACCTTAATTAGGGTTTGCAGGGATAAATCTTGGTCCTTCATTGTAATTGAGCAACTATAAAAGGCCAAGGCCTTCTCATTTGCAATGGTTAGAAGAGTTAGACAATTAGATTAAGAGAGTACAGAGTAGAGTAGGAGACTTAATGAAATTGTTTGCATAATACTATCAAAGTAATTGATGGTTCATTGTTGGTCTTCATGGTGGATTACTTAATGTTTTGATTAAGTAAAAATAGGTTTTGAAAGGACCCAAAACCTTTTACAAATAAACAACGAAAGATAGAGCATTAAGAGAACAAAGAAACTACTGTGAAACAATACCTAACACACCAAAGTGAACTAACAATCGTTCCCACAAGAATGAAACTGAGACTAGACGAGCATTCCACAATACAGGGCAATCAAGAAAATCATTTAAGCTCACCCTTATGTGACCGTAGATTCATATCAAGAGAAGGCTTGGGAGACTTTAATTTATTTCCTTTAACTGTTGTCCATCCTTCCTCCACATTCTTAGTAGCATTCTGCCAAGCCAAAGAATTAGCAGAAGAGCCCAGAACATGTGAAGCAAGGCTGGCCACACCAACATCCACAACTAGGACAGGGGCAACATCACCACCATTCCCCAAATCCCCCTGGAGAATCCTGAGCATTAGAAACCACAACACCAGCAAGAAGGATAGCTGATCCAGAGACAACATCAGTAGTCCGAATAGGAGCAGAAGCCACAGCACCCGAAAGGACAACATCAACTGTCTGAACCAAGACAACATCCGAGACAACATCAGTAGAATCAGCAGTAGGATGATCATCCTGAGAGGGGCAACCAACCATACCCCCATACTTAGAAACTTTTCTAACCGTATAATGATGGTCAGCAACGCCCACCCACCAAGAAGGCAATTTCTTTGATTTTACCCTATGAGATAAACATCGGGATCAATATGGCCAGTCTTGTGGCACTTTCTACATCTAAACAGGATTCCCTCATAATCTAGAGTCTGGATCCAAGAGCCCCTAGGAGAAGCCAAAGTCATCTTCTCTGGGAGACCCTTAGAAACATCAACCTCCACTAGGATACGAGCATATGTGGATTACTTAATGTTGCTTTGAAGCATTGCATGGTTTCTTCAATTCCTCATTTAGAATTTCATATCGTTTTAATTAGAAGTAGAAGTAGATTAGATGGAAGATATTATTGAATGGTGATTAACGGTGAACCTAGTGTCCATACCTTTTGTTACTTGTTGATTGTAAGTAAAGGTGTAAGGTTAGTTTGGGCCTAAATTGTAAGTGTTTAACTTCTATTGGAGATGTTCATTTATATTGCACCTGCATAGGGTATTTGGATGAATATTGACAATGTGAAAATCATTCATGCATCCTTAGAAGCTAGCACCCTCCCATGCTTAGTTGACACGATGAAGCAAGGATTGGTTAGAGGCTCACCCCATCATCACCATTGTCTTGCATTCCTAGATTTAGATAGCTTTTATTTGCTTTGCAAGTTATATGCTTGGAAGTGGTTTGAGGAAGTTAAAGTCAAGTTGATATCCATTGAATGAATAGCGTAAGTCCTTTTGTGATAACCATCATATCACATTGTTATAATTGAGTGAAAGTCCACGATAAAGAGGGAACCTTGAGGTTTTCTCATTTGATCACACAATTCAGATACATTGTTTAGCATATGAGCATCCTTATTAGAGAGAGAGAGAGAGAGAGAGAGAGAGAGAGAGAGAGATTTGGTGGTGTTTCATCTCAAAATGCTAAGTATTTGATTTTGTATGTTGTGGTGGAACAAAAATTGCATCAACACTACCCAAGTCATAAAGAGAGCCATCTCCTCCAAATGGAGACCATACCTCTGGAGTGTGCCAACCTGATCATGTGGGTGTGGCTTATCTAGTTGTAGCACGACATCCTCCCATTTACTTAATGGTGCCTCCATGGGTTGTGAAACTAGTAGCGTCATGGGCTCCAATGTGTTTATCTCAATTGTTTCCGTTTGGTGCTCTTTGTGTTTGTTTTCTTCTGATTATGCTTCCATGGGACCCATTCCCTCCTCTACTTCTTTTTTCATTGTCCCTGTGACTTCCTACATAAGTCTAGGAGACTCAACTGGTGTCGCATCTAATGGTACTCATAATTGTGTGTGTTAATTAGTGCACCTATTATCTGCAACACGACACTTTAATAGATCATTATATTAGTGAAATCTTATAAAAAGAAAGGGTTTGAAGCTAAACACTAAAATCGATCTATTGCTTCCTATCTAGGAGGAGTTTGAAGATTGTCATAATCATTCCCTCAGATTATGCACAAATCAGTGACATATACAACCTAAGAATGGAAGATTTGAATGAAAATTAATCTAAATGATAAAGAAACATGCATATTAGCTCTAAATATGAAGATAATAACAATGCATAATATTAAATCTAAGATGCAATATGGATTCACAAGTAATCTAAACAGCATAACAATGCTTTTAACTCTGAAAAATTAAAGGCCATTTGAGCTCAGAAACTCATTCTATTTATAGAAGAAGTGAGGAGAGAGAGGGGGGACAAGGGTCATTAATGGAGGTGTAAAAGGCATTAATGAGGTATGGGCTTGAGGAATCTCCATTAATGATGCATTAATGAGAGCAATTAAGAGGCATGGTGAGGGTGTAAGTCCAAGCTTGAGAAGGTGGACTTAGAGGGAGTCAAGCTTGAGAAAGTTGACTTTCTCAAGTGGGGTTGAGTTCCTAATCACAAATTTAGGAATGTGACAACATTAGGAAGTGGGTTAGGATAGAACTAAGATTAGGATTAGGTTTATCACGGGGGAAATAGGTTGGGATGGGTTTGAACCTAGGTTTAAGGTGGTTGAGATAGGTTAGGTTAGGGGTTAAAGGGAATATTAATGAAATGAATTATAATTAATATATTCACTCAAAAATAGGAAAATTAATTATTTAAGTTTTTGATTGCTTTAGATAATTAATTAGGACTATAGCCAATTAATAAGATTAATTTAGGCTAGAAGATAGGCTTTTGCAAGTGATTAGATATAATTAGGATATATTTAATTCCTTTTAAATTAATTACCTTAGCCATGTTTTGTTTTGAATTGATTTGAATTGATTTGATTTGATTTGATTGGCTAAGATGATTAATAAAATTTAGTGATTAAATCGCTTAGGAGATTAAATCTGATTTGAATTAATTATGTCAGTCAATTGAAGAGTTGTCTAGACATAATTGGGGGTATGATCACACTTAGGAAAAATAGGGTCTATAGTCATAGCAGACCAAATTAGGGTGGTTACATTTGCCCCTCTTTGAATTGATGTGCGAGCAACGCATTGATTCAAAGAAAGTTTTTGATGTTGATTTCAGAGAGATTGAGAATTTCGCTCACAATCGAACGAAATGTCTGATGAGATCAGTCTCGCACTTGATTGAACTAAACTGGTAGAATTGACTTTGAACTTGGTTGTCATACAAAGGCCAATAAAAAGATCTTAAAGATATCAATTTTGAACTTGGTTATCATCAAAAGATTGATAATACTGATTCCGAACTTGGTTGTCATCCAAAAATCAGTATGAAGCTGCCAGGAGCTTAGAAAGAATATTTTAAAATGAGGAAACACAAGATATCCAGCTTATGAGAACCAAAGATTTCTATCCAACAATTCCGACTTAGTCAAGGAAACTGGCATGCCCCTAGTTGTTTGATAACGAAGTCATTTTTAATGTTGTTTCGAGCAAGAATTTGATTGATGATGGTGTGATCATGCCCCCTCGGGAACGAAATCGAAGGAAGAAGAATAAAATCCTTCTATTGAAATGATGTAGCACTTGCACGGAACGGTTAGGTTAATGAAAGAATGAATTAGAAGAAGTGAAGAAACGGGGGTGTGTTAAGAATAAACACACGAGAACCAAGTTAATTACATGAAAATGTGAGTGGTGAGACTGATAAAATGATGTCGGACCAAGATTTTTGATGAAATATGCAATTTTGATTATATAGAACCTGGAAAACTGAATTTTGGAACATACTGAGTGATTCTGCATTTTTCAGGAGCTGTCACAAAAATGTTACTATACTGTGTAAAATGGCATAGGAACTTTTGATTTTGTTCCCGATTGATCAAAAGAGAACATAAATGGGGTTTCAGTTGCCTGGGAGGAGTTTCATAACCCCTAAATAGCTCCACTAATACATTTAAGGTCAATTTTTGACCTTTTATTTCGACCAAGGCTTTTTTTTGCTTTTTAGATTCATTTTTTTTTGTTTATGAATACGATTTGGTCGAAATTTCTTAAGTTTGAAGAAAAGGTCAATTATTCGACAAATGTGCATTATAAACAAAAAAAAAAAGTGAAAACTGAAACTCATTTTTCAGTGTATGTGAAGCGTTCACAGGCGGGAGGAGCTTGATTGTGCTTGATTACCCGCGATATTTGTCTTTGTCTAGTAAGCTATTTTGTCAAATTATTTTTGCATTGGGTATTTCAAGTTGTTTCTCTGCAATTTTAGATAGTTATTTTTAATTCCTCTACAGATTAGGGTTATTTTTTATTATTGATGCAATGAGGGATAACTTTATTCTTGGTTCATTGGTTCTTGATTTGGGTTATTGTGATTCGATGCAGCTAGAGATTGCATTTGAAATCATTATAAAAAATTATAGGTTTTTAATATAATACACCAGTCCAATGTTCTTACCCTAAGACACGATGGCACTGCAAAAGAATATAGTGTGAGATGTTCCGGATCTGTCATTGCACTCATTATCTCTAGAAATTAGGGATCCAACTCTCATTCACCTTGCATTCTACCGATTTTATTTCAGACTGTCACCCTTCGCTATAAGTTCACAGTATGTAAATCTCTTGGTGTTGCTTTGTGATATAAATGTTTTTTTCAAACAGTTAGAATGGTTTTGAATGGAACTCTTGGTATATCTATATGCACATTAGTGGTCAAATAATACAAGGTTTATCTTT
>MU224887.1:3716546-3750422 GCA_018584345.1 Thuja plicata
TGATGATGTGACATATAGTTTCAACTAGCCCTTGGGAACTCTTCATCTACCCATTTCACATCTAAGATGAGACGTGCTTGTCAACTATACAATTAAATTTCTAGCATTTCCCTTAATTACAACCCTCGAAAATACCATTTCATCATGATTCCACTTTCTTAATGGTTTACATCTTGTGGAAATGAAGACAAGCTTCTGTCTCTATGTCTGTATGTGTTTACAAAATCAACACATTTTCAAATTCCTTTTGATGTCAGTTCTTTATTATAAATTTTGATCAAAAAACTCATTTTGTGAAGTCTTGTCTCATCAAATAGCTTTCAAACTAAATATATCATTTACACCAGACACTCCATGATTAAGTGTCATTCAGTTTCGGTCACCCCTTTGCTATAAAAGATATAAATTCTCTTATTCTAATCTTAATCTTTCTTAGGGATTATCCATTTACCTATTTCACATCTAAGATAATAAGAACAAGTCCTCAACTTCACAATTAATTACAATAACTTTTTCATCATCTTTTCATATTACTAAGAGAAAAGATCTTTCAATTTTTTAATTCTTTGAAATAGATTTATGAATGTTTGGATGGCTAAGCATATACTATGGATACCTAATTCATTATTGTTTAGCGTACCACTACATTTTAGAGTTGTTACACTATTTTGAAACATCTTCAACTCATTCAGGTTAACTTATTTGTTACATGTGATGACAGTTATATTCATGGTTTACATCACTTGGAAATGAAGACAAACTTCTGCCTCTTCATGCCTCTGTATGATTACTTGGGAAATACAATGAACCCAAAATCCTGGTTTAGATTACTCTTTTTCCAATGGTTTAGATTCCCTGCAGCTTGGTAAATATTAATTTCTTGGTGCAGTTCTGTGAGAGGGATCATTTGTCACACCTTTTAAAGATGTACTTTTGCTTGACTTGTTGTGTATAATTACAATCTGAATCATATAATGTTTTTTATTGCCACTCTTTTATTAAATGGCTGCAGATATTATAGCATACAATATGGTTGTCCAAAGCCCAGTTCCTTTGTAGGTCCAGATGTAAGCAACTTTTCAACAAGAGCATTTTCCATTCAGTTTTTAAGGGAGAAGTGACTTTTCCTAAAAGAGTAGGCTCAACTATTTCTATAGGATTTTGCTTCATATCCAAAGCCAAGAGTATGTGTCATGTGGAGTCTATGCATCTTGTGTCACAGGCCCTAATATTAGCCCTCCCATAATGTGAAGGGAGAAATCTCCCCTATTACCAGTTGTAAAACTGTTGCAAAATGCAATGTTGTATGTATGTGTCCAAGATAAAATGTACACCTGTAGAATGCAAGAAATCAATGGGACATTTAACAGCCATTTGGAAACATAGCTTGGATAGTATTCTCAAGATCATCATCCTTGTGCTACCTGATATGAACATCATTTCTTCAAACTTTTATCCTACAAAGTAACGAAACAATTAAACAATTTGACAGATCTCCATTACATAAGGGTAATGAGTAGACAACGTTCAACAAGATAATAAATCTTCAACCTTCTCATAATAATTTCCATTCTCATCTCAGTTCCACAGGTACAACTGGTATTTTGATCATGAGATTTGTATTACAATAGATGTGTAACAACCCAAGAGATGTTGTTATACAGATTTTCACATCTGATGAATGCTTGTGAGTTAAACATGATGTAAAGAATTTCACATCAAATGAATGCTTGGGTGTTAAAATAAGTCATAGAGGAGATTTGGCTCATGCTGGTAATACAAGTTTATTGTTAACTCCTTAGTGCTATTTAATTATTTGTAATTTTGTAGCACTGGTAAAAACTACCCTTGAAATTTACGCATGTACATGCTGCTACCCAAGGATTAGAGGATTTGATGCGTAATTCCTATATATAAAATTTGGATGATACTTTCAAGTAATTACCAGAACCCCATTGGATGACAACATCGATCAAATTTTCCTACATGTTACCTTAGTCCCAAATATATTCTAGTAGGAAGTTGAAATCACAAGGGTCCTGGGGATCAAGAAAGGTCCAGCTAATGGGGGAAAGAAAAGATTTCTACCAATTTAGGAATTGTAATAATTTTTTTATAGAATGAAGAATCTCCAAAAAAAATAAAATTAACCCAGTCTTTGTGGAAAAGTATGTGGCCAAAGTTGACCACTTCCTTTGGAAATCCTAGTGCTCATCACAGGGCACTGACCATGGGATTTTGGATTTCCTGTGCAAAGAAGGAGCTGTGCATGGCAACATCCTCAATTATCACTGCATAAGTCTATGGTGGTTATGCTGGAATGCATTTTTAGAAAGAACACATGCACATGCACAAAGATTTCTTTAATTGAACAATCATCCTTGTCTTGTTTTTTGCAAGATATAGTGAGACAAATATCCAAATATGGTCAAGGCATTGTTAAAGAAGCCTAAGAGTTAACATACACATAGACCTTTTTCCTAGCTCCTAAAATTTCTTGGAATTAAACACTAATGAGCAAGAATACATCAAGCCACAGGTTTCAGTGACCTCTATATAATTTTGACCATCAAAATTGGACTTGCTTATAAATATGGATATAAGAATTACCAAATGGTAGCTGCTTTTGATTCTTTCTTCAATTTGGATACAAAATTGTATTAAAAGAATATGATGTTGCAAATTTGGATTTAGGCTTCTATTAGAATTGCATATCTGCATTCAAACTCAGAAATAGAAAAATTTAACTGCATGTGATTCCCATTTAATTGTACAGACATGAAGAAAACACTAAGAAAATAGTTGAAAATTTTAACCACATATCAACTTGAATTTTAAATAGTACTACCTTATTCTAGAGACATTTCTCTCTAATAAATGTGTTCCCTTGTAGAGCTTCTGAAGTTTCCAGATAAAGTCATACCATTTAAAATCTTGAAGAACCACAACCTAAAAAATGAGTAAATCTTGTAGGTTACTAGGTGCTTCGATGGTCAAGATGATTCTAAAATAATGGCCAATATCTGAAACACAATTTTCAGCCCAAAAAAAGCCTTTTAAATTGACATGGATTTGAGCAACATTAGTACATGGCTTTTGATTTCAATCTATTTCATTCTACTTTGAAATAATAATCAGGACTCTAGCTCAAGGAAAACATGCATATCATCAATAGGATAGAAAGCATTATGTTAGTTCTCTATTCTTCACCTCAAGCTTCCCACTCCATAGATCTGCAGTAGGAGTAATCTTCATTGAGAAAATTCTGAAACCAAATGGCCTCAGTTTTGGTACTGAGGCTATTTGGTTTTAGAGTTTTTTTTTTTTAAAAGTCAATATTGGTCAAAATTTTGACATCCCTTGGTTGAAACATCAACTTAGGATGGTTTACGTTTCGACCATTCTGTGTCAAAAGTTTGCATCGTGGGTTTGGCATCCTGGTCAGATGGGTCAAACCGTTTGACCAAATTTGGTCAAAACATTAATTTTTGTCAGTTTATGTTTTGACATCAATTTGGGTTGAACTTTCGACATCCGTAGGTCAAAATATGAACTTATGTTGGTTTACGTTTCGACCATTTTGTGTCGAAAGTTTGCATCATGGGTTTGGCATCCTGGTCAGATGGGTCAAACATTTCGACCAATAATATGGACATTTCAAAAAATAATATGGACCTTTCGAGATGCCAATTTTGACCATGGTTGTGTAGAAATTTTGATGTTAACAAGGATGCGTCGATCTTTTGACCAGAAAAATACCGACAAAGTAATTTGTGGGTCTTTTGACCAATTTGGGCAGATAGTTCGACCAATTTTTGTCAAAAATAGGGGCCAATTCTACTAGTGCTCAAAAGGCCAATATACATCTCAAAAATCACTCTTTTATTATTTATTTTTGCTTTTACCCATAGTAAACTCTAGAGCTCTGCAGAGAAGATGGTGGTCCCGATCAGGAAGCATCATTTCGAGCTCAGCCGTCGACATTGGCGCTGGCCAACTACGCACCTCTGGTAAGTACTCATAAAACTACCTTGTGAATTTTGAAAATTTTCATTTTCATGCTTTCTAGTAGTTTTTATAGCCATTTGAATTTTGGGTCAAATCTGGGATTTTGGATCGCACCCTATGAAACCCGTGTCGCATCCAGTTTTTCCCAGATCGCATCTTGCCATCCAGGATTCCTGCATCACATCCATTATTTTCTGGATCACACCCTGTTTGAATCGTATGCTATATTTTAGGATAGGAAATTAGGTTTGTGGCGTACCCTGCCATTTAGGATCATACCCCACCATTTAGGATCGTACCCCATTTTTGGGGTCGCATCCAAGATTTTTGGCATCGCACCCAACATTCTCCATCGCATCCTATTTTTCTAGGATCGCATCTGGAAAAGAGATTGCACCTTGTATATCCAGGATCACATCTGATTTTTAGACTTAGGATTTTTTTCAACTGTGAACTGTCTTATTTCTGTGGACCTTGAATCACTTAATTGATTATGTTTCTGTGTTTTTGTCATAAATAGAACACTGATTTGTCTTTGTTAATTGTTATCTTTGTATAAAATAGGTCAATTTTTAGGTAGTAGCATTTTGAGGGACATATTCAGGGTGTGTTCTTGCCTTGGTCCGACAGCTGACGGATGATGAGCGGGACATAGTGGCCCATGTAGGATTACGATCACTGATTGATTTACCTGATATTGAGGTAAATCGAGGGTTGTTGACTGCTCTTGCCGAGAGATGGCACTTAGATCACAACACCTTCCATCTGTAGATGTCTAAAATTGTCCTTATATTAATTTAATTAATATTCCCATAACATTATAGTTAATTTTAATTAATTATATTTATTATATTCTTCTATCTATTTAATTAAATATGCTTCACTTTCCTTAGTATTTAAATTTAATTTAAATACTACCCCCTCAGATGTATTAAATCTTATTTAAATACATTATCCCTCATTAATCCCTTTAAATAAATTTTTAATTTATTGATTCCTCCACATGACTTAAATTCTACTAAACCAAATTAATCTAAATTTTTAAATTTAGATTAAGCTAATTTGAACCTAGATCCTACCCTACCTCACATCACTCTCACCAATTGCTCACACATGTGTGAGCAAATTTCCAAAAATCTACTTTTCTCAAATAATCCTTATTTGGTGCCAACAAGGTTTATTACACCCATGATGACACCTTCTTACACTTTCTAAAAGTGTTCTCTTGGCCCAAAACTCTTACACCCTCTTACACCTCTTACAAGATCCTTCACATGTGTACTTTAAGTACAGTTTGACCCATCACATCCAAAGTTGCTCACACATGTGTGAGAAAAGTGGGCCTCTTACATGGCTTATGTATCCCTCATGTGGCACCTATGTGGATGCCACATGAGCTCCACCTTATCCAAGCCCTCTCTCTCCTCTAAAAAATCTATAAATAGAGGTCATTTTCAAGAGCAAATCATCTCTCAATTATGCATTGTTACCATGCTAGTTTAGTGTTTGAATTTTATAGCTTATTTTCATGTTCATGCTAGTAGCTCATTTAGAAATCATATCTTAGGTAATCATGGAATGAATCTTAGTTTCTCTTTGATATTGCATATCATCCTAGTGTAGTATTTGCATCTTCATCTACATATGATGAATAGCTTGAGACAAGTTCTTCATACTTGTTCTTGAGTTCTTCATCCATCCATTAGTTTGCATTTTAGCTTCATCCACCAATCAATCAAGTGGGATTAAATATATTTTGTTTGGAGAACACACCCACAAACCTTCTGTAAGAGAAAATCAACAAGGCATTGGGTGCCCTTGTTCAGCTCATCGGAGGTTGTGATGGAGTCCATTGTTGTTTTATAGTATGTTTAGACATATTAGTGTAGTTAATTTGATATATTTCTCTAACATTTGCATGTCTGAGCGTGCTCCCAACAGGTAGGATTTCAACACATACATTTTTGCACGCCCGGTGGGATCCATGTTCCTTGTTTTCTAACATTTTTTGTAGATTTTCCATGGGAAAATTTCACGCAGACCCGTCTCCGCCTTGGAGTCGCCATTTTTGTAGATTACCGTCTGCATTTTCCAGCCATCTACAACATTCAGTCATCTGCGCATATAACTCACCGTATCCGCCTATTTAGAAACAGACTCATAAAACTATGGTTGAATTTATTTTTATCAAGTTTTTAGTATTTTAACTCTCGGGTTTTTTACAGTAAGGCAATTTTTAGGAGTTAAATGTTGTTCAAATTGGTAAAAATCTTATTTTTATGTATGTTTAAGTCTATTTTTTAACAGAAGCTGACTGTGTGTATTTCGTCATCTATGTAGGTGTTTCATCATTTCTGCAGATCCCCGCCTGTGCAGATCACCGTCTGTGATACTTGGTCGTCTGCACGTTTTCCAGGGTGTCCATGATTTTTTGCAATATTTAAATTTCAAGACTACTAATGGATTTCATGCAGGTTCCCTGATGAATTTTAACAGATTATTAAAGTGAACTTGTATGATTAAACACTTGTCTTAGAATGCATGTTGTTTAAAATTTACCTCAATCTTGAATGTTAAGGGAATAAACCTCACAAATCTTGAATGACATAAGGCAATTAACACACCTTTTACAAGCTTTCTTTTTGCTGTGTGAGAAATAAATTGAACATGAATGATTAACCATACTATTGTGTCTTTTTCTTAGGTAGAAAACACTTAGTTATTTTTAAATAGGTTCAATTTGGAATGAATACTTCTTGGTGTGTTTGAAGAAGTGTTTTTCAACACTTCTTTCAAGCTATTGTGTTATTTAGACTAAAATCCCTTAATATAAGTGATGCTATGATTAAGTTATAGCCGTATCCTCTCCCCTCACCTTCACGGATCTTGGGTGAAGAGAAAGCTTAGCTTAATCAAGCTTCTAGAGAGGCCTGTCTAGAGGGTGCACTTCCCCTTTAGAGGATGACCTCAAACCAGTAATCCCTTCGGCCGGTATAGAAATAAAGTGTGACCTAAAGGTCCTCTTTATCCCTTTAAGATCAGGTGGGTCATGTTCAATGGTAGTCTATACTGAGTGAATATCCTCAGCATATTGACATGGTTGAACTAGAGACTTAAGTGTCTCAAGCTGTACAAACTAATTGCGGGGACGCCACGAAACCTTGCTAGCAACTATAAAGTAGTAGCCTACCCGATTCACCTTTGAACGGTGACTTATTATAGTGCAAAGGGAGGGAAGATTCTCCCCCAAGATTCCCATCATACGTGTCCCAGGGTATTGTGTTGCGAAAGATATCTTCGTAGCACGACAACAATACCTTGAAAAAGGAAAAAATACAGGCACCCTTCCGGGGTGACACTGTTGTGTGAGCTGAAGGACTACCAAGCAATGGACCTATAATATTTCATGCGAAGCCAATTTTCTAAGGTAGCTACTGTTTGAATTGTCTTCATTGTGCTAGACCCAGTAAAAACATAAGTCACTTGAACATATACAAACGAGATCCTACAATTTGAAATCAAGGTTTCCTAATGTCACATTTGCTGATATCCCTCAAGGTTGCTTTGTCCCTTGTTGGATTGTTTTGAGACATGTGTTTGTTATTTTTCTAGTTTGAATGTGCTGAAATCAATTCTTGCCATCGAGAAAATTTGCCCAAAATCAGACGGAAGATCAAAAATTTGCCCAGAATTTCAACACACTACCTTAGCCACAGTCAGTCATCTCTGCTCTGGATCCACCGTCTATGCAGATCATCATCTACATAGATCACCGTCTGCGAAGATCACCGGCTGCGTCTGAGATTGTCGTCTCCGCTTGAAAATAGTGAGCTTTCAAATGTGCTGAGACATTCAAAAATTGGCCTTTTGTAGGACCACAAAATCATTTTCCCTAAATCAATCAGTCATTAAACCAAAATCAGATTTCTCATATGACATTACCAACTTCAAGAAACATAAGAAAGTTAAGCTTCCAACACCTCCAGTCATTAGAGAATAGAAGGAAACCACTCACAAATCCAAAGAGTACTAACACATTACCAAATCAATTCATCAAGAAATCAATTATTGTGACAAAGTTAACAAAATCATTTACAACAATAAAGTTTGCAATTTCATGGCCAAATTCTAGATCAATCGAGCCTTTGTTGCCCTTGAGCAATACGATTAAACAACCATCTTGCTTCTAGGATCAAGTTCTCAATTCTTCTATCATCATCCAAACATCATTCCTTCTCTTGGAGAATTAGATCAATCAAATCCAACCAATCCTTTTAGGTTGAAAGACCTTAATCAAAGTGTTACAGACCTTCATCCTCAAACAAACACAAACATTACTTGTAGACCATCAGTCCGTCTCAAGTAATTTAAATCCCTTAGTAATGTCCCATTCTGCTTGAGATCACAAGTCCATCTTCAAGTAGAATAGGTGTTGCTTTAAATCCTTTTGTGTTTGTATCATCATAAGGTTTTTTCACACTTAGGCTTTGTTCCAAAAACCTTTAAATCAATCAATCAATCAATCAATCTTTAATAAAACATCAATCAAATCCAATCAAATTCAATCGAATCCAATCAAATTCAAGATCAAGATCTTTGCTCCATTTCATTTCTTACATCTCCTTGTCTTCCATTATTCTAAATCCACCATTGTATGGTTGTTACTCAATCCCAAGCTAGAAATATGAGGCGTGGAACACTCAACACCACTACTTATGAAGTGAACCCTTTTGGCACTCAATACTTTCAAGGTCCTGAAGTACAAGCTCAAGAAATTCACAAAGAAACTGAGTTAGTAGAACAAGAGGAACGACCTACCCAAGTGAACGACTTCCTTAGCGATCCTTACAATGTAGAAATGGTTGAGAAAGCTATTATGCAAAACAATGGTGAAATATTCTTGACTATTATTCAAAATGTTGTCACAGTACCCGCTAATTTTGATGATACACTCCTTACCCAAAACATCACCAAAGCTACCGCTGCCACTACTGCAGCCATGGCTTCTACTTCAAATTATACATCACCACATGATACTGGTAAAGGGGCTGTTAGTGAACCTCCCACATCAATACCTATATCCGCACCTGTATTAAAAAATGCATCAACA
The DNA here is from genome assembly GCA_018584345.1 of Thuja plicata. Taxonomy (NCBI): domain Eukaryota; kingdom Viridiplantae; phylum Streptophyta; class Pinopsida; order Cupressales; family Cupressaceae; genus Thuja; species Thuja plicata. Next base: position 3,725,665 of record MU224887.1, read on the forward strand.
CCTCAATTGATGCCGGGACAAATTAAACAAATCCTAAGCGCTTTGCCAAACAATACTGCTCACAATAGCACTCAAACAAAAATGACTCAAGGAGCAAGCGCTAATGTCAACAACATAGGGCAGGATTCTATGCCCTTGTATAGATCATCTCTATTTCAAACAACAGGGATGAAAACATCTACAACTGACACATCTAGAGCCTATCAGTATATACCTCCTCCTACTATTGGTATGGCCTCCACGATATTTTTGGCCGCACTGTTTGGAGGAGGAGGAGGTTATATACCATTGTTTATTTCACAGAATAATCCAGAATTTACCCAACAATTCAATGAGCTCAAAAAAATTGTACAAGGCTTACAGAATGGGGGCAAGAAGGAGGTTTCTTTTGAAGAGATTTGTCTCTATCCATTTGACAAGTCTATCATGATGCAACCATTCCCACCAAACTTTGAGATGCCCAAATTTGAGAAATATAAAGGTGAAACATGTCCTCTACAACATCTCAAAGAGTTTTACATTACGTGTCAAGAAGTCACCTATAATGAGAATTACTTAAAAAGACTCTTCACTAGGAGTCTTGGAGGCGCAACCTTAGAATGGTTCTGGGCCCTTCCTTATGGGTCAATCTCTACTTTCTCTGATCTTGCAGAGAAGTTTGTTGGACAATACTTGTATAAAATTGAACATCAAGCAACACTCAATGATTTGTGCAATACTAAACAAAATAATGGAGAAACCTTTGCTAGTTTCTTACAATGATGGAGACATATTGCAAATTGCATGCTATGGAAAATACTTGATAGTCACTTAATTGACATCTTCACAAAGAATTTAATCTCTGAGATGTCTTTCCAAATGAAAATGGCTTCACCTGACACCTTTGAATCCCTTGTCAAGAAGGGAAAAGACATTGAAGATTTCCTTTTGCAAAGAGGTAGCATGAAACATTATACTCCCTCCAACAATGATAAACCAAAATTTCGGAGTAAAAACAAAGGATTTGTCAATGATGGAGTGACTGATGCCAAGCATGTTCAAAATGTTCAAGCATCCAACAATAACAATCAAAACAATCACAATAACAATCAGAATCGCAACAACAATCAAAATCAGAATCCAATCAGAACAACAATCAACATCCACACAATCAATTATTCTTATTTCCTCGCAACAATTACAATAACAACAAGAACAATAATAATGAAAATTGACAATGGCGACAATTCATAGCTTTGGTAGAACCTCTAGATGTGATCTTCAAACAACTGGCAGATCAAGGAATGATAGTCTACCCAAATACTCGACCTTTTGATGAGAATCAACCTAAACCTATTTGGTATAGAGATAATGAGTATTGTGATTATCATCACATCAAGGGGTATGATACCAAGAAATGCATGAAGCTCAGACACTTTGTGCAAGATCTCATTGAGGATGGGAAAATTGAAGTTGAAGGTCAGAATGCATCCTCATCTAATGTGAAACTCAAGTTCTAACATCATCCCTTCCCACCTCACAATCAAAACAATGCATCAAATGCAATCCCATATGACTATTCTACCAATACTATTATAGGCCATGATCGAATGTGTGGGAGTTTAAGTGAAAATGATATCTTTGGGTTTGACTCTCTTTGTGGTCGTATTGAAGAATCTGACACGCATGTTAATACCATAATCCTCAAAGTTGCTGATTGTAATGCTACTACACGTAGACCCAGAGTCATTGTCCAAGCTGCTGATAAACCTTCTACATTTGCAAATCCACCAACTGCACCATCTACTACTACTCGAACTGCTTCACACTTTGACTTATTAGCCCAGTTACGAAAGATGCCTGCACAGATATCCATTCTAGAGCTCTTAACAACTTCACCAATTCATAGAGAAATCCTTGATAAAGCTCTAAATGAATCCTATGTCCCTGAGAAAATCAACGCTGCACAATTCAAAGCTATGATAGGGAACCTAGCCGTGCAAGAACATCTTGTTTTCACTGATAAGGACTTTGGTACTCCTGACCCTCATCATAATAAGTCCCTCCATATAGAAGGAAAAATCCAATTCACAAGAAAAAATTTATCCTTATAGATGGTGGATCTAGCTTGAATTTGTGCACATTGAAAATGATTCATAATATCGGTCTTTTTGAGGACCTCATTGATGTAGAAAAATGAATCAAAATAAAGGCCTATGATGATCATGAGCGAGAAAGCAAGGGTTTGATCACGCTACCCTTACAAGTGGGCCCAACCCTGAATGAAACTATTTGCCATGTACTGGATCTAGATCTACATTATAATATCTTGCTGGGACGTCCATGGATACACACTATCAAAGGTGTACCCTCTACTTATCATCAATGTCTAAAATTCCCACATCATGGTAGAGAAATCACCATTCCTGGAGATCCTGAGCCCTTTCAATACTGCAAGAGATCAGAAGGCAAACAATCTAACTACTATCCACTGAATGAGTTTGGTCGACACTTCAATCAGGAAACCCCTATTTCAAACACTCCATTGGTTCCAAAAAAGACATCAGACACACCAGTTGAGCAATCCAAAGGAAAGGAAAAAGTTACTGAAGACAAGGCTATTGAAGAAAAACCCTCCTCATCTGAAGCAAAGGCCACGTTTATAGATCAAGGCATGGGAGAGTATAAATTTGAAAGTGCTCTATGTATTGGGAAACTCCATCACCATTACCCCTCTCTAAAGATAAAGCGCTTATGCACTGCAAATCAACTACTTTTGAACATTGGGGGTCCCTATCAGATGAACACATGGAATACAATGTCCTTGATTGGCTTTATAGTGATGAAGAAGAATGACCTATAATTTTCCCCAAAGGAAAGTATCCTAAGGTTACTCCCATTGTTGAAAGCATGGGATATCATGGTAATGGCCTTGGATCTAATGAAATAGGTAAGAAGAAGATCATAACAGCCAATGGCTATCGTAAAGGACACAGATTGGGTTCTGTAGGGACCAAGAATAACTTCGCTAAGGATTATTGTCTAGCTGCCTCAGAGTCAGAAACTGAAGAAGAGTTCTTCAAAATTCCTTTCCACTATATTTAAGATGACCTAAATAAAAATCACCATGTATTCACTATCACCCAAGCCGACCTTTCATCCCCTCGTCTACCCCTCACAAACCCTAAATTAATTGACTGTGATCAACAGTACTCACCACCAGCTTTGGATGTTTGTGATTCGAATGAGGCAGTTTTAGCCCTCTTTGGACTTAAGAATCTCAGAGAATATGAACATCAGATCCACTACAGTGAACAATCCTACTTTGGGAGCCAACTCAACTCTCTCAGTCACAAAAATGAAAAAGAAAATAAAAATTAAAAAAATGAAAATACATCCTCTGGTGAAAACCTCTTGTAGGCACCTTTGGATGAAGAAAAAGATAAAATAAAGGATGCTTCCTCTAGTGAAAACTTTTCTGAGGTGCTAGAGGGGGGAGAGGATAACTTTCTTTTTATATCTTCAGAACCAGAAGTGTCCTCTATGATCATCGAAGATACTATTCCAATCAACCTAGGCATAGAAGAAAATCCACACATCACCTACAATGCAGTTTCTCTCAGCAATCCTGAAAAGAAAGACATGACAACATTCTTGCATAAGCACAAAATCAACTTTGCCTAGACTTACAAAGACATGCCCAGGCTAGATATAGATCTTGTCATGCATCATCTTGTTGTAGATCCAAGTGTAAAACCTGTTAAGCAGAAACTTCGCAAGATGCATCCGCAAGTCGCATAGGTATTCTAAGTAGAACTTCAAAAGATGCTGGACCCTGAAGAAATCAGACCAATTGATTATCCTGAATGGGTTTCTACTATTGTACTAGTAGGTAAGCCTACCAGGGGCATTCACATCTGCACTAATTTCAGAGATCTAAACCTTGCATGTCCCAAGGATGATTTTCCACTCCCAAATATTGACATTATAGTGGATTTGATGGCAGGACATGAAATGTTGTCACTTATGGATGGCTTCTCAGTTTACAATCAGATCAGGATAGCACTAGAAGACCAACACAAAACCACATTGAAAATCTCTTGGGGTACCTTCTATTATCAGGTGATGCCTTTTGGCCTTAAAAATGTTGGAGCCACTTATCAACGAGCGATGACTACCATCTTTCATGACCTTTTGCATGTCATCATGGAAGATTATGTGGATGATCTTTTAGGAAAATCCAAAACAAGGGAATCCCGTATTCCTATTCTTACTACCATCTTTGAGCGATTGGAGAAGTATAAGCTTAGGTTGAATTCTAAGAAGTGTGTTTTTGGAGTACAATCTAGTAAACTACTGGGATACATTATGTCACGGCATGGAATAGAAGTTGATCCAAAGAAAGTAAAAGCAATCCTAGAGATGCCACCACCCAAAATATTAAAGCAATTACACAGTTTACAAGGAAACTACAATCAATCAAAATATTCATGTCACAAATAGCAGATAAGGTGCATCCATTCTCTCATCTCCTGTGCAAGAATATCAAGTTTCAGTGGGATTGCTTATGTCAAAATGCATTCAAGAAACTGAAAGGCTATCTGGCTAATCCACCTGTATTGGTACCACTTGTTGCTGTTCCTCCTCTAATTTTGTACATATTTTCTACAAAGGTCACGTTGGGAGCCCTCCTGGCACAATTAGATGATACCGACAAAGAGCGAGCAATTTACTATCTCAGCAGGACTCTTATTGGCTATGAGTTGAATTATTCCCTAATTGAGAAGGCATGTTTGGCTGTTGTTTTCTATACACAGAAACAATGACATTATATTCTTAATCATAAGATTCATCTTGTTGCCAAAATTGACCCCCTCAAATATCTCCTGGCACGTGTTGCTCTTACTGGTCGTACAACAAAATGGGTCATGATTCTTAGTGAGTTCGATATTGTTTATGTGGATCAAAAAGATATCAAAGGACAAGAAATTGTAGATCAATTAGCTGAAGCACCTCTCGATGGTCAACATCCTTTAATCACCAATTTTCTAAATAAGTCAGTCCTTAATCTTGCCCCGAGTCCACCATGGAAACTTTATTTTGATGGATCCTTCACTCAGAAAGGATCAGGGGAAGGAATCTTGTTTGCTACACCAAAAGGGGATCTCATCCCTAAATCTTACAAATTACATATTTCTTGTACCAACAACATTGCAGAATATGAATCCCTTGTACTTGGACTCTGACAGGCCATACAATGGAAGATTCTCACATTATTGGTGCTTGGTTATTCACAATTGGTTATCAAAAAAGTTATGGATGAATATCAAACAAAGAATGACAAGCTGCTTCCCTACCGTCGTACAGTCAAAGATCTCAAAATGAATTTCACTGAGCTAATCTTCCAACAGATCCCTCGCATGAACAACAAATTAGCTGATTCCATGGAAATAATTGGGTCCTTGATCACTATGCTAGAACACAACGCACGGTGTGAGTTTCTTGTTGAGAATCTTATGGTCCCTACCTATGAAAAACCAAATTCTAAAATGGTGTGAAATTGTTGATCCCAATTCCCCATGGTACCAAGAAGTATATTCCTACCTTCATGATGGACATACCCCACTTAATTTAACCCCCAACCAACGCAAAAACTTCATTCACCACACTTCCCGATACACAATCCTTGCTGACACCCTTTTCTGAAAGAATTTTGATGGAACTCTTTTAAGGTGTCTAAATTCTGATGAAGCACAAATGTCCTTAGAGGAGGTACATCAAGGAATCTATGGGGCCCACTTTAGTGGACTTAATTTGGCTAAAAGTTTGTTACGCATTGGATATTACTGGCCTACTATGGAGAAAGATGCCTACAACTATGTGAAGAAATGTGTACCTTATCAGCAACACGACAATTTGATACATGCTCCCTCCCAATCCCTCCAGCCCACCATCACCCCTTGGCCTTTTTCACGCTGGGGTCTCGACCTCATTGGCCAAATTTTTCCTAATTCTTCCAATGGCCATAAATACATCCTAGCTACTACAAAGTACTTTACCATGTGGGTCGAAGCTGTTCCTCTCACCTACACTATTGGAAAATAGATTTCAAAGTTTATTTTGAACTATCTTATCTGTCGCTATGGCATTCCTCAGGACATTGTTACAGATAATGGAGGACCTTTTAAGAAAAAGGATGTCACAGAGCTATGTAGGAAATTTAGCATTACCCACCATACCTCTTTCAAGTACTTTCCACAAAGCAACGGTCAAGTTGAGGCTACGAATAAAACCATCCTTAGAATCCTCAAGAAAATGGTTGATGACACTGGCCGTGATTGGCACCTTCACCTCAACCCTGCCCTTTGGGCTTACTGCACCTCCATTAGAACCCCCACGGGAGCCACTCCCTTTTCCCTTATTTATGGTACTAAGGCTATTCTACCCATTGAAATTGAGCTCCCTTCCCTTAGGATTTCTCTCAAGAATCTGTTATCTGAAGAAGAATATAGAGTTTCCCTCTTGCAAGAGCTGGAACTCCTTGATGAGAGATGCCTCAATGCCCTCGACCACCTCCACATGTATCAAAATTGCCTTTTCCTTCAGTTCAACAAAAGGATCAAGCCTCATCAATTTGAGGTTGGTGATCTTGTCCTACAACACAATATGAAGAACCTCCAGAACCATGAAAAGAAAGGAAAGTTTGAGCCTAATTGGTTGGGTCCCTTCTTTGTCACAACAAAATATTCTTTCGGTGCTTATCATATTGCGTCACCAGAGGGGGATCCACTCCTTGATCCTATAAATATTGTAAATCTCAAGCGCTTCTATGCTTGATCCATCAATTGTTTGTTGTACAACATAAATCTTCAAAAAATCTCAAAAATTAGAAAAGTAGAAAATCCAAAAACATTCAAAAAAGCAGTTAGAAAAGTGAAAAAATCAAAAAATCAAAAAGCATAAAAAATACAAAAGCTTGAAAAGAATATCAAAAAAGAGAAAGAGAAATAAATCCATCCATTTGTGAAAACCACTTCAGTGACGCAATGGATAAGTACCATGGTGAAAACCTATTTCAGGCACCATGAGTAGTCAGATCCACTATCTGTTCCCAAATTTTTTTGAAGTAGCCTACATCGTCTTCCATAATAAAAGTCACTACCCATATCTGTGTAGGTAGTTCCTTGACCATTTTTCCACCTCCGTAATAAAAATTCCCACACAACTGAGCTTACCATATCAACACTGAGCTTTGTTCTAGACACAATGATCACAAACATTTCCAACAAATCAGCAGATAGATTGACTTTCCTAATGATCGTTCTATTCACAAGCACTTGCCAACAAATTCTCATTTTCTATCAATCAATTTGTGGCCCATTAGGATGCATCCTTCTGGTGTCGGCTGTTCTATCAATCCTCACATCAAAATTGTTCATGGAAAGAACTTTTGGACTGAATGACCACTTGGTCAGGATGCCTTTTTGTTGATTTTATCTTATGTTTTACTATGTCCTTATCGTGATAGCCTCGATCTTTTATATCTTGGTTCGTTATGGTGAGTATATAGTGAAATACATGCCATTTGTGGTATGATCTGCTTGTCATAGTTTGTTAGTGCATTTATGTTTTGATATTTGGTTATGACTATGTATGCCTCACTAGGGGCAGGATTCATGCATCTCAAATCTCTCAAAAGATCTGGATGTACTACGTCTCCTCATGAGTAACATTTCATAGACCTCATCATATTTGATATCTTGCATTCTTGTTCCTAACAACCTATTTTTCTAAGAGTCTAGTCCACACAAATGAACCATATCACTTGTGTTTTCTAACACATGGTGCATAACTCCTTTTGCAATATCAAACTAGGGTGTGCTCTCCAACATTAACACATTATCAATCCCACTATCCTCATGTAGTTAGTATTTGCATTTTGGTTTAGGTCATATTGCACTTTGATTTTTCTCTTGGAAAAGGTTTCTATTTATTCCCCCTACCTAGTCACCTAAGTGATTTTATCAAACCTATTTGATATACACAAAAATAGTGTCCTCGTGTGTCTCATCTTACATTCATTCATTAGGTTATTTTTCATCCATTCAGTTCATTCATTAATCATTAATCATTATAGTTATATTACTCATTACAGTTGCATTTAGTTGCATTATTACTTCATTCATTAATCATTACTCATTCAGGTTACATTTAGTTACTTCATTCATTATTGCATTTAGTTATATTACATGTTTTAGTTGCATTGTTACTTCATTTTAATCATTATTCATTACCATTGCATATAGTTACATTTCATTCATTTAGTTGCATTGTTAAGTCCTTAAACATTTTTTATTTCATTTATTTTAGATTCATTCATGCATTTACATTTATTCATCATCACATTACATCAATACATGACAAAATATATTCATCTATAAGCATTAACACATCACATCTAACATCTATATATCTCTGCATCTCATCCTGCATATTAGTCATAAACATCATATAACATATGTAATATAACATCATAATGCATCCATACATCCTGCATAAATATCACATCATATAGCATCATAAATAAAGTCTATAAGGTCCAAATAGTCCACAAAGTCCATATATATATCGCAAAATGTCAAAATTATACAAAAATGTGTATAAAAAATGGTCTGAGATGAATCATGGTGGTGGCCGTGATGGTCCTGCACCACTACAAGGACATGGTGGAAATCCCACCGATCCCTAAGAGCCTTGTCCTGTGCTCTTTGTCTGTGCTCTCTTTGATTACGCAGGCTATTGTGCCTCCTTTGGCACTGCATCATAGTAGAGCCCCATATAGTATGCTACCTCTCATCCTCTTTGTCTATCCTCTCTTAGCGCTGCCATGGCATCTGCCATCATCTACCCTACACCCGTAGCCCTGCCTGCCAATTGAGCTATATCTCGATCTGCCCTGTAATCCTCCACACGTCTTCGTGCTAGGTCTCGCTCTACAGTAAGAGCTGCTATTTGTTCTAACATCGCTAGTAGCTCCTCATCAGGATCCCCATGCTCCTCAATAATGAAAAACTCACCACTATCCACCCAAGCCTGTAAAATGTCTAGTGATCTTTGTGCACTATCCCCCCAAGCGATCTCTACTGCCAGCTCCCCTTGTACCGTAGCCAACTCTATCTATAAGCTGCTCACTGTGGCCTGTGTATTAGCTAGTACACCCTGCAGCCTCTGAATCTCTACTTGTGTGCTCACCTCAGTCGCCTGAGATATTGATAGCAAGCCCTATACTCTACCCAACTCAATCCATAGACTGTCCCGCTCTGCTATGACTGTATCATGAGTATCTTGGGCTACATAGCCCACTGGTGGTACCTATCCCGGTGGCCCCTTTATCCCCTATCCCTATTCGGGTGGCCCATGTGGCCCTTGTACCTATCCCGGTGGCCCATGTGGCCCCTGTACCTACTCTGGTGGCCCTTGTGGCCCCTGTGGATCATCCTATCCCTATACCTGAGCACCTGGCACTATGGGAGGCTGCCCCCTACAAGTATCTCCACATGTCCTCTCTGCCACGATGCTGCAACCCTAGGCCAAACTCTCCTCCCTCTGACCCATCCTCCACCTCCCTCCTCCTCATCATCATCATCTCCATCTTGGCCCTCCCCATCTCCTCTGACACCTAGCTGCTCATCCTCCTGTACGATCCCTGGGACCATCAATCTAATCGGTCTATGAGTAGCCCACCAATGAGCATATGCTGGCACTACACCTGCATCCTGTAATGACTCTCAGGCTCTAATCCATGGGACCTTGACCATCCCCATAAATTATGCTCGTGTTATGCGGGTATTAACCCCCATCCCCAGAGACTCCCCACCTCTCGGGTCACTAATGGATGTGGGAACCCATTTGGAACAGCCTCATGTACCTGTCCCATATGTCTTCATACCCTGGTCAGCATGTACCTGGAGATCATATACGCCATCCTCCCAATCAGCTAGTAGTTGGTCTGAACAAACCTCATATAATATGAGTCATAAAACTCATCCTCTACGTATCCATCCTGCTATGGGATCTCATGACCCCAGGCCTTGCACCCTGCATAGGGTGCCCACTGTATCTCCTCCATCTTGTCCAGTCGTCGTCGCCAGCATCTAACTGAATTTATGGCCTCATAGCTAATCGGTGGCCTATACCTGCATATGAACAACTCGTAATCCGCTCAGGTCTCACAGTGTCTAATCGGTCGTATGACCGCAATATGCTCCCACGCCTATAGTAGAAGAAGCGTGTACCCAAGACCTAGTGCCCTACCCCTATGGGAAGCGCACATATGTAGATCATAATATAGCTGGCCGAGAATGGTGTAACCCTAGCAGTATTGGTCTCCATTCTCAACCATGTTGCTAAGAACCCATGCCCAACCCATAGGGAATCCCTTACCTACATGATCATGCATCAGTCATCCCCTATCAATCTAGCTAAGTATAGGGCTACCTGCCACAACCGTGGCTCCATCTCCATCGCCCCCTTCTAGGACATCCACTGTCGTGTGGTAAGAATATTTGCATATCTTCAACTGAAAGCCATCTCCATATAGGGATCTAAACCCTCAACGTAGTACTCAAATATCAGTCCCCGAATTGGCACTCTGTAAATCCTCCACACATCGTGTAGGGTGATCTTCACTTCCCCTGTCGAAAAGTGAAAGCTCAAAGTGGTACTATGCCACCTCTCGATCAAAGCAGACATGAGTGCATTATGCGCTCACAGATGAGGCCAATGTCATACATGCTCTAGCCCACATAATGTTACAATCCCCCACTCGGTTGCCGTCAACTGCTTCTCGAGCTCCATAGTTGTTGGGTAGCACTCCCTCACCTAGAAAGTGATGGTCTCCTCCTGCATCCAGCAAGCAAATGTCAAACATAAAATAGCATTTTAGGGCATCAAAAAATGCCCTAGGGGCATCGAAAATGCTTTCGAACCCTTGTCTTCCCTCTTCTTTATCACTTTTCTTTCATTTTTGGGTTAATCCGTGTAGATGGTGGTTGACCCTCGCAGACGACAGACTTTTGTAGTCGCTAGTCTGCAGAGCTGACAGATCTTTGCAGATGTCAGTTTGCGGAGACGACGATTTCCACTATCGTATTTTTTGCCATGCAGATGGTGGAGTCTTAACTCCTCCATCTCTACTGCACATATTCTCTCTTCCCCTGCACTTGTAGATGGAGATTGGTTGATCTCCATCTACGCAGACATCGATCGCAGATCGATCGTCTATGGGGACGGTGGTTTGTCGATCGTCGTCTGCACAGATGATGGTCAAGCAACCGTCGTCTGTGCTGCGCGCTGACTTTTAGACGCATTAATGATGCCCTAATGACCTATAAAATTATTAAATGCATTATTGACTAAGAGGTGGTCGACTACTCACCAGTGGTCCCGCATCTACTGGTCGCTGGTGCACCCGGATGCACTCTCCAAGCTGTGCTCGCTCTTGTTGTGTTGCAATTGCTCTCTTTTTCTACTCTCTTTTTGCTTTTTGTGGGTGAAAGTGACTTGTCTATGGGCCCCGATAGACTATTTATAGCCCCTTGGGCCTCGTTTCTTCCATTTTTCTCCCCAGTCCCCATTCTGATCCCCATTTTTCCTCCATTTCCCTTGGACACGCCATGCAATTGGTCTGCTTTCCCTATTTTCCTACCTTTTTTGAGAAAGTTTTATTAAAAAATTGTATTTTTTCCTATTATTTTCTCGAGGGGGCACACTCCTCCACTCTCGTTGCCATAGGTTTTCCTGACCTCTCTAGGGCATCTCATTTTCTTTTCTTTGATGTAACACCACTTTCGACGCTGCATCAAAGAGGGGCAAAATGTAGACGTCTAAAATTGTCCTTATATTAATTTAATTAATATTTCCATAACATTATAGTTTACTTTAATTAATTATATTTGTTATATTCTTCTATCTATTTAATTAAATTTATTTAATTAAATATGCTTCACTTTTCTTAGTATTTGAATTTAATTTAAATACTACCCCCTCAGATGTATTAAATCTTATTTAAATACATTATCCCTCATTAATCCCTTTAAATAAATTTTTAATTTATTTATTCCTCCATATGACTTAAATTCTACTAAACCAAATTAATCTAAATTTTTAAATTTAGATTAAGCTAATTTGAACCTAGATCCTACCCTACCTCACATCACTCTCACCAAATAGACCTATTCACTAATTAACTAAGGTTAATTAGGCTAATTTATTGATTCCTACACCAATTAGTCCTAATTATTTGCTCACACATGTGTGAGCAAATTTTTAAAAATCTACTTTTTTCAAATAATCCTTATTTGGTGCCAACAAGGTTTCTTACACCCACGATGACACCTTCTTACACTTTCTAAAAGTGTTCTATTGGCCCAAAACTCTTACACCCTCTTACACCTCTTACAAGATCCTTCACATGTGTACTTTAAGTACACTTTGACCCATCACATCCAAAGTTTCTCACACATGTGTGAGAAAAGTGGGCCTCTTGCATGGCTTATGTGTCCCTCACGTGGCACCTATGTGGATGCCACATGAGCTCCACCTCATCTAAGCCCTCTCTCTCCAAAAAATCTATAAATAGAGGCCATTGTCAAGAGCAAATCATCTCTCATTTATGCATTGTTACCATGCTAGTTTAGTGTTTGAATTTTATAGCTTATTTTCATGTTCATGCTTGTAACTCATTTAGAAATCACATCTTAGGTAATCATGGAATGAATCTTAGTTTCTCTTTGATATTGCATATCATCCTAGTGTAGTATTTGCATCTTCATCTACATATGATGAATAGCTTGAAACAAGTTCTTCATACTTGTTCTTGAGTTCTTCATCCATCCATTAGTTTGAATTTTAGTTTTATCCACCAATCAATCAAGTGGGATTAAATATATTTTGTTTGGAGAGCACACCCACAAACCTTCTCTAAGAGAAAATCAACAAGACATTGGGTGCCCTTGTTCAACTCATCGGAGGTTGTGATGGAGTCCATTGTTGTTTTATAGTATGTTTAGACATGTTAGTGTAGTTAATTTGATATATTTCTCTAATGTTTGCATGTCTGAGCGTGCTCCCAATAGGTAGGATTTCAACACATATACCATCTCCCGACGTGTGGCGTATTCTTTGAGTTCCAGTGATGGGTCGTGAGGTGCATTTTGAGGTGACTTTTTTCATTGCCATTGGTGCAGCTCGTCGGTTCTTTGTAGATGATACTATTGCGTGGAGATATATTTCATGGGATTATAGGTGTGATCACTATGATCATGTATCTATGTACTTAGCGGGACTAATTGGTGGCATCCTGATGCCAGATAGGGGAAAACACTGATTTCTTGTAGGATGGGTGGATATGCTCGAGTAGATGGTCGTATTTGGACAAAGATTTGTATGGGGTAGTTGTATTCTGACCCATATGTATAGTGAGCTCCATGAGATTCTTTATCAGTATACCCGGAGCATGACTATAGGGATCTTTATTCTGCAGATATGGACCTGGGAGCACATCCCAGTGACACGACCTATTGTAGATAGGCAGCGAGCACCGGAGCATCCTTATGTGTATATGTATGTAGGTTTGATATAGAAGCCCCATCTAGGCAAGGTAGAGTACTAGTGGTGTGTTTTTGATGATATGATAGTTGTAGAATGGTGTCTGTACTTGGATTGTAAGGAGTGGGCCTCTAATAGGAGATAGGTTCCATTTTTCTTCCAGAGTAGGTACTTGATCGAACGAACTAGATACATCATAGAGAATTTCATACATACCTGTGTATTGAGATAGTTTGGCCGACGACAGGGTAGGAGTCAAGATTTGACAGTATATGCTCAGATTTGTGATGAGACACCATTGTGTGGTCTTCAGCTGAGTCATGAGACAGTGCACCAAGAGACTAGAGATATGGTCAGAGTTTATTGGGAGCTTCAGCTTGATGTTGCAGATGTAGATTGTTCAGATGGATATGCAACGGAGATGCTCCAGCATCCATTTCCATGATTTACAGTTCCTGGGGAGGTCATTCCTCATATTGAGGACCCTATAGATTATGATCTTGATGAGTGCCCTACCAGAGGTAAAGGAGGAGCATAAAGAGATAAGGGTGCTGGGGGTAGGGATGAAGGATGATATGGTGGGTGAGATGGTAGACAAGACGGTAGACACCCTCATCTGAATGATGGGAATGATGGTGGAGATGACAGGGGTGGTAGAGATGTGGGTGGTATGGGAGAGGTGGCCAGTGGCAGTGGAGAGGGTCGGTGCACCCATTTTAGATTTTTTGCTCCTAGGATGGATCTAGGGCCTTTACTTATAGGGGAGCAACAGAGACAGCGGAGACAACAGCAGCAGCAACAGAGGCCTTAGGAGAGGTCACAAGATAAGCCCTCAGGGCAAGATTCTGGTAGGGGTTTTGGTAGGGACAGAGATACCTTATCACAGTGTGAGCAGGAATGAGAGCAGCTTAGGGCCAGGATTACTACATTAGAGGCCAGGCTCACCACATCAGATGCTAGGATCATGGTAGTAGATGCTTTGATCTCTGATAGAGATACACAACTAGAGAGGCTCAAAGCAGAGAGAGATACATAGGCTCAGACCGCAGTAAGCTAGGAAAAGAGAGCGACGTACTATAATGCTTTATATCATGCTGTAGTACCAGAGGGGTAGAGAGCCACATCTTTCTCACAGTTTGCACACCAGTCAGAGGGGGCCATGCCACCTCCAGTAGTTCCATTTGTACCATCTCCTCCTCCTCTAGATCAGGGAGAGTGGGGAGTCAGAGTTGATTTTGTACTTCGTCATATATTTTTGAGATCATATTGTATATCTAGATCCTTCTGAGATCATTCTTTTGTATGATGACACTTTATACATGTATATCTTATACATCCTGACACTTTGATACTCTGATACTCTTTGTGTAGACTTGTGCCATAGTTTTCATCTGTTCCATAGTCTTGATATATGTATCTGATGCAGCTATTTCTGATTCTGACATGTTTCATGAGTTCTCTTTTCTTGGACAGATGTTGTTGCACATGTGATTAGGTTTATCTTGGTTTTATGATGAGTTAGATTTGTAGATGATGACATTATTTTATGCATTTGGATTTATCACTGATATAAATGTGTTTGAAATGATACTATGTGAATATGCAAATGTATGTTTTTGAGTTTTGCTTATGCAAGTAAAATGTATGGATGCACTTAGGATGTAAAAATAAATGTAATGCATAAATGCTTTTTTGTATTTTTCTTTTGTGTCATTTTATGAATGCAAAATGTATGCTATGGATGTGCAATGATATGAATATCAATAATACTAAATTGATGTTTTTAACTTGGATTTAGAAGAAAATTGAAATCATTTTGAGCTCAAATTCCTTATGCTCTTGTTTCTTTCAAAATTGAATCATGCAATCCCTAAATGCAGCTATATGCAGACTCTTAGGACTGTCACTGAGTTGCAGATATTGTATCATTTTTATCATCATTGGGCTCTAGTTGGAACAGATAGTACCTGATAGGACAACCATCACTAATACCCACTGATATTATGAAAGTACAATACTATTTTTATTGGATGTAATGTCAGAAATAGACTTAGGCATCAAGGCATAGAAGCCAGGATAATGAATCAGTCACCTTCCTTTTACTATATCATATTCTATGTAAAGTAAGATATTGGACACGCAATGACCTTGAAAATTCATATCCTTAGGTACATTATGCTTTGTATACCTTAGTGAGAATCTAAGTTTAGAAGACACACAAGGAAATTGTTTCAACCTCTAGTTTACACATAACAAAGATCAAGATATATGCGGCTATCCACTCATGGTGGTAGCTCTTACCATAAACATCCAAGTTAGGTGAAATTTACAGGATCATTTGGAACAATCACCATACACAGAAAACCAAAAAAATGTTATGCCCCTTGTCCTTGCAACTCTTTGTCTTTGCATAGACATCATGGTGTAACTCGAAAGACATAACAACCATCAATTGAGAATCAATCAAAGAAAACTCATAACTACTTATATGCCCCTAGTTAAAGCATCATTGGGTCATAAAAGAGTTATAATCAAGCCAAGATCAAACTATTTTTAAGTAGTATTAAAAAAATACTATTGATTCATTTGTCAAGCACAGTAGAGATGCATCAATCAAAATTTAGAATTTAAGCAATAGGTGTTCTGTGTTTGTGTATAATCTTGTCGTTGTTTGTCATCCAATATAGGTCATAGGGCCACCATTTATGTTAGTGCAATTTTTGTGCCAAATAGATGGGTTGAAAAGATACACCCTTATTTTGTGAAAGTGACAGTTTGGTGCAAGTGCTTGAAAAGTATTGTGCCACGAGACAAACCCTCCTAGGATGACCTAGCAGACGCAACCTAACATGTGAGCAAAGATGCCCTCGATGTAGAATTGTTTGTTCCTAAGACAGAAATGCAGACAAATCCCAAGCAATGATAAGATATTCGTAAGGAAACAAAGTCAACTCTTAGCATAGGTGTAATCGTGAAGGCTTAGTATTAGCAATGTATTGATAGATAGAGTGCAAAATACAAGTGATGCCTAATCGCCAGGTTTTCACCACTTGGCCAAACTTTCTTTTTCTTTTTGCTACTAGGATGCCCGTATTACCAGGTTTTCATCAAGGCACTTTTCTCTTTTTCAATTTTTTTGCTATTTTTGTTTTTTTGAATGTTTTTATAGTATCAAGGTGCCTGTTTTCCAGGTTTTCACCAAGGATACCTTTCTTCAAGAATTTTTCCACTATTTTTGGATTTCTTTAAGATCCATTTTCTAATTTTTTTGGTGTTTTCTGAGATGTTTGTTGAATAGGATCTGCTAGCCAAACATCAAGCATAGAACCACTTCAAATGTAGAGTATTGATAGGATCTAGAAGGACATATCCCTCAGAGGTAGCTAGTTGATAAGCTTTAGTCCCAAAAGTAGCAGTGCTAACATAAGGTCCCAACCAATTAGGTTTAAACTTTCCTTTTTTTTTTCTCTGTTAGGCTGTTCTTAGGATTCTCCTTTAGGACGAGGTCCCCCACTTGAAATTTTTAGGGTTTGACCTTTTTGTTGTACCATTTGGACATTCATGCTTGGTACACCTTCAGATGATCGAACGCCTGTTGCTTGCGCTCATCAAGTAATTTGAGTGCATTCACCCTATTGATGCGGTATTTTTCATCAATGACAAGACCTTGTAAAGATATCCACAAAGATGTAATCTCAACCTCAATAGGTAGTACTGCTTCAATGCCATAGACTAGGGAAAATGGCATGGCTCCTGTTGGTGTTCTGATGCTTGTTCTGTAGGCCCAAATTGCCAAATTTAGTTGTAAATGTCAGTCTCTACCAGACTTACTCATAGTTCTGTGTAGGATCTTTAGAATATTCTTGTTAGATGCCTTAGCCTATCCATTACCTTGGGGATAATAGATTGAGGAGAAATGTTGAGTAATGTGAAAGTATGTGCAAAGGTTGTCAATGTCTTAGTTTTTAAATTGGCCCCCATTGTCTGTTACAATTGAAGAGGGTATCCCATATCTATAGATAATGTAGTTCAAGATGAACATAGCCAACTGTTTGTTAGTGGCTTTGATTAGCGGCACGAGCTCAACCCACTTCATGAAATACTTAGTCGTCGTAATGATGAACTTGTGTCCACTTGAAGAATTAGGATATATTTGTCCAACCAAGTCAAAGGCGCATTGCTAAAATGGCTAATGTGTTATGAAAGGTATGAGTTCTCTGGCAGGAGCATGGATGAGATTTCCACGTGTTTGACATTTATGACATGTTTTGGAAAATTGACTAGCATCTTTTTCCATTGTAGGCCAGTACTATCCTACTCTAAGCAATTTCTTTGCTAGTGAAAATTCGTTTGAATGTGATCCACATACACCTTCATGGACTTCTTTTAACACATGATATGACTCTTCATGTTCTAAACATATAAGAAGTGTACCATTGAGACCTTGTCTATATAAGTTATTAGTTATGAGAACATAACATGATGTCATCCTAATCAAGGCTCTTTTTTCATTTCTAGATAGATCATTGGGAACTGTTTGGTTAGTTAGGTAAGCAATGATATTAGCATACCGAGATTCGTCTGGGGTGTTTAAAGCATAGATTACTTGGTATTCGGGGGTATCAAAGGCTGGATACAATCATTCTTCCACCAAGAAGTCATAACAAAATTGATGTTCCTCTAGTTGTAACATGGATGCCAGTGTAGCCATAGCATCTGCAGCTTTATTCTCTGTTCTAGGTATCTGCTAGAACGTGATGAAGAAAAAGTACTTCTTTAAGTCATCAACTAGTTTCTTGTAGGGCATCAAATTCTCATCTTTCATCTGATAATCTCCATTTACTTGATTGATAATGAGCTAGGAGTCACCATATATGTGTAACTCTACAATATTCCATTCCATAGCAAGTTTAAGACTATTCACCAATGCCTCATATTTAGAAATATTATTTGTGCATGGAAACATCAATTTGTAGGACTTGGGTATCTTGTAGCCTTGAGGAGTTATGAACAAAACCCCTGCTCCAGAGCTTTGTTGCATGAAATAACCATCAAAGTACATCTTCCATGGATACTCAGTTAGATGCATAATTGTTTCATTAGGGAACTCAATTTTTAAAAGTTCATCATCTTGGAGTGGTGAATCAGCTAATTTATCTACGAGGACTTGTCCTTTGATATCCCTCTTGTCCACATACTCAATGTTAAATTCACTTAAAATGAAGACCCACTTTGCCAGACATCTTGTTAATGTTGTTTTTCTTAGGAGGTACTTCAAAGGATCGATCTTGGAAATGAGCCCTACCATATGCGATAGCATGTAATGTCTCAATTTTTGTGATGTAAAGACAACCTCTAAGAAAGCTTTTTCAATAATATTGTAATTGATTTCATAGGAGACAAGTGTTCTAATGATGTAGTAGATTTCTCTTTCTTTCATAGTTTCATCCTCTTATGTGAGAAATACTCCTAGTGATGTGGTTGTAGCTGAAATATACAAGAGTAATGGTTTTCCATGAATGGGTTCCATAAGAATAGGAAGAGTAGCTAGGTACTCTTTTAATTCTCTGAAGTTGGCTTCACAATGCTCATCCCATTTGATGGTGACTCCTTTGTATAGCAATTTGGTAAATGTTTGTGCTCTGTCTTCCAGTTGTGACATGAACCTTCTGATTGACTGGAGTCTCCCTTGTAATGTCCTCATTTGACTAATGTTGCATGGAGGAGTCATTTCTAGTATAGCTTTGACTTTTTCTGGATCCACCTCAACTCCTTTCGCTAAAACAATAAACCCTAAGAGCTTTCCTGATTGAACTCCAAAGGCACATTTCTTTGGATTGAGCCTAAGTTGAAATTGCTCCATACGATCCAATATTTTCCTTAAGTCTTCAATATGAGTATTCCATTCTATTGATTTAGCTAAGGTATCATCTACGTAATCCTTCATGTTTTTATGCATCATATCATAGAATATAGTGGTCATTGCTCTTTGGTATGTAGCACCTGCATTATTTAACCCAAATGGCATAACATTCCAACAAAAGGTGCCCCATGCACATGTAAATGTGGTCTTCTCTTGATCTTCAGGAGCAATTTTAATCTATTATAGCCTAAGAAACCATCCATTAGTGAGTACATTTGGTAGCCTATTGTGAGGTCTATGATCATATGAATATTAGGTAGTGGAAAATCATCTTTGGGTCATGCCTTGTTCAATTCTCTGAAGTCTGTGCAGATCTTGATAGATTTATTGGATTTAGATACTGGGACCACATTGGAAATCCATCCTGCGTAAGCGATGACTCGGATGAATATAGCTTTTAACAATTTCTCTAGCTCTGCTTTTACTAGTAATGCAACATGAGGATGCATCTTTCTGAGTTTTTGTTTCACAGGTTTGATCCCAGGAGCTATAGATAAATGCTGCATGATTAATTTAGGATCTAGCCTGGGCATATCTGTGTAAGACCATGCAAAGTTGATCTTCTTCTCTTTTAGGAACTCAGTGAATTGTGTTTTCTCCTCTTCTTACAAAGATTGTGCTAGGTGAACAATTTGAGGAAATTCAGCTATACCCAAGTTAACTAGTTGTGTTGGTTCTATCAGAATTGAAGATCTTTCTTGAAAGTGCTCAGGGAGGATATCAAGAATCTCATCCTTTGGCACCTGTGAGAGGTTTTCACCATCATATACGTCTTTTTTTAAAAAAAAAATTAGAATTTGGCACTGTCACAACATGGTTTTCACCGTTAGTTCTGTTCTTCTTTTTATTTTTCAATTTTTGACTGAGAAACTTGATATCCTCCAGTGTCATGTTCACGCTCCTTGCATTAGTGGAAGAAGGGTAAGTTTCACAAGAATTTAGATAGCAAGCCAAAGTGTAGTCATTGGGAAAGTCCATGATGGGGTTAGGATCTAAATATGTCCAATCAATTAAGTCAGGGTTTATTAAGGATAAGGATTCAGAGTTTGGGAAGGACAACATTACACCAGCATAAAGACTATTAGCTGACATGACATGTTCTATTAAGTCTACCTCTTCGATGTTTAGATCAATAAGAGTTAGATTGTCATTAAAAGGGTCATTTTTAGTTATATGTGGACCAAACTCTAGTGACTCATCAATGGAACTTTCATCTTCATCTCTCTGTAGAAGGAGGCTCCTAGCTTGTATTCTCTAAATTTCCTCTAGGTCTAGGAAAATACCAATTTCCTCACCAATAAGTGGGGGAAGAAATACCTCTTTTGCTTCAGGAATATCAACACTATTAGGAGTGGTGTTAGAATGTTCTATGTGTGCTAATGGAGATGCAAACATGTGAATTACATCTATTTCAATGTCCTCTATGGAAACATATAGCTCATCCCACTCATAATCATGTGAGTCAGTTACTTCATCATCAGACCTATTCAAGAATTTAGCAATAGTTACCCGGTGTACTCTATTAGCCACCTGTAGATCAAAGTGTGGTAAATCAAGGACATGCAAAATTGTGACTAACTACCCCCAATTAGGATGTGAATCTTTTTGTCGAGGTGTGTCTTCAGTCACTTTTTCTATCAATGATATCTCTGGATCATCTTCTATTGCTTCTTCTACCTCTTGAATAGTAGCTTGTGGTAACAAAGGGATATGAGTGTCTTCTGGTACCTCGAAGCTTGGTACATACCTTTCCCCATGATATTTGGGATTCTCCATACCAACATGTAATAATCTTTCATAGGACCATTGTTCTAGTTTTGTTTCTTCTGTTTCATCACTCCCTTTGTCAGAGACTGGACTATCTCTTGAAGTAGGGTTTTTAGATTTATTATTGAAACCTAGCCCTATCTTATCTTTGGTATCCCTTAATTTCATGCCTTTTCCTTTGTCTCCTAAAGGTCCTTTTCCTTTATACCCCATTTGTTTAAGTAGGTCATATCCTTTTTCATACTTTTCCAAGGATATTTCCACATGTTTTACCTCAGCTTCCTTTGGTTCTCCCTTGTAAAGCCAGGCCAAGACTTCCTGTTCTTCTGTGTTATCTAAATGAGAAGTAGATGCTTTAACCATGCCAATTTATTTGTGGATTTCTAGCGTTTGAGATGCGGCAGGTGTGAATGAGGAGGAAGGTTTTCCATAGGATCTTGGTGACACTAGAAATTCTATCAATGACGGGGTCATGTCCAACTTGTATTCTCCCATACATGTTTCTTCAAGTTTTAAGGTCTTTCCAAAGCCTTTCATAACCATGTCCTTGGTAGTCTCAGGAGAAATCTTATCCATAGCTTCCTTGTTATGCAGGACCATACTTCCTACCTTAATATTGTTGCAAGTATAATTGGCATTTGCAAGAATTGTCACTTCCACTCCATTATGTGGGAACTTGATACACTCGTGGTAAGTAGATGAAACAGCTTGCATTTCATAGATTCAGGGTCTCCCTAATAGTATGTTGTAAGCCAAGGGTAGATTTAGAACTTGACATATGACATTCCTTTCAACTGGTCTGATTCTAATGGGTAGAATAATAAGATCTTTAGAGGATCTTTCTTCCTCATCATAAGCTTTGATAGTGATTTTTCTTCTAGAATCAATTGTCTTTTCTGAGAGACCCAGTTTCCTGATTAGATTAAAGGTACAAATATTCAATCCTACGCCTCCATATATCAACACGCATCTAACACGGGAGTTATGAATGAGGACTTCGATATGAAGGGGTTGATTATGTGGATGGGTCAATGATTTATCATCCTCTTCATAAAAAGAGAGGTAATGGGACGCTGAGATGTGATTAACCATTGCTTGGAATTTGTCCACATCAAGGTCTTTTGGCACATTTGCGGCATGTAGGGCTTGCTCAAGAATTTCCCTATGCACTGTGGAGATTTGAGCAGAGGTTCATTGTAATTGATCCACCAAGTTATACTTTGTTGCAGGAAGAGTAACTGTTTGTTTTTCTATTGGCTTGGGGATAGTGACAATGGGTACTTTGGAAGTTGTTGCTAGTTTTGATGAGGAATTGAGTCCTTTGATCGTGACTTGTGCTTAACTTTAGGTCACTGCATTTGATTGGGAAGATGTGTTTTGAACACCCTTGATAGTGACCACATTAATTGCTTTAGTTTTAATGTCTAGCATATTAATCACATTATCATTTTTATAATAGGCATAGTTCACTTCATTTCCTTTCCCTTTGGATGCTTCCCCTTTCTCATAATTAGGGAATGGCTTGTTAAATGTCATGTGGTCTTCATTGTTGGTGTGTCCTTCCACTTTGATCTTTTCTCCTTCAATAAGGTCTTGGATAACATGCTTGAGTTTAAGACAATTATTAGTATTGTGTCCTTTGTTCTTGTGAAAAACACAATATGAATTGTCATCCCACCACCTTGGTTTGACTTCCGGTTCCCAGGGTTTAGAATCTGGGATTGTGAGAAATTGGTTATCCTGGAATGTTTTCAAAACGGTCTCAAGATGGTCTCCCAAAGGAGTAAATGTTCTTTGAGTCTTGGAAGTCCATGGCTGAACTTTGTTATTCTTATTGTTTGCTTTAGGTATGGAGGTTGTTACCTTGGCATCTTTACTTGCTTGCAAGCTATTTGTTAGATTGGATACCCCAGGTTTAGGATTAACATTAGAGGAATCTACTACTCCATCGTTGATAACATTTTTGTTTTGCTTCCACCACTTAGGCTTGTTTTTGGAGTTGGTAGATTTTTTTTCACTTTGGAGAGTGATTTCTCCTTTCTTGACTATGACCTCTTCAATACGGATGGCATTTTTGATCATCTTGTCAAAGCTGAGGGAATCTTGCATTTTCAATGTGCAGTTCAATTCTGGTATCAAGTTATTAACAAAGATTTCCATTTTCTCAGATTTGGGAATATCCCTTGAATATCTTGCAAATATTTTCCTCCACCTTTGTAGAAAGTGTGTAAAGGATTCACCGGTCTTTTGTTCAGTGTTACACAGATCCATCATAGTTACATCATGATGTATATTATATGAGTAATGTTGGATAAATCGTTGAATTAACTCCTCAAATTTTTTTACCTTAGGTGTAAGTTTTGAGAACCACTCCATGGTGTTACCTCCTAGGCTTCCTGGAAAGAGTCGCATGAGGTATGTAGGTTCATGCATGTATTCTATGCTCAAAGCACAAAACTCTCTTATATGATCATGTGGATCAGTCTCTCCCATATATTTGTCATATTCCGGCCTTGCCATTTTGGGAGGAAATGGGACCATGTTAATACTCTTATTGAAAGGAAATGGACAAATGGAGTCCAAAGAGTATTTTGTCTTAGGTTTAGCCTTCTCCTGTTTGAGAGTTGCAAGCTTAGTTTGCATCAAGGTTAATTGTTTGGAAAGAATAGATATAGGAGTCGATACCTCCTTTTATTTTAGTTGTTCAATATCATAATACATAGGTAATTTTACGCCAGTGGATGCTAGATGAAGAAAGTATTTCTCTTTATCTTCGCCAATTATCTTTTCCAATGTCTTTTGGAATTTCTTGCTCTGTTTAAGTTTATTGTATTCTTCTTCAGTGATGTCTTCCTCACTGTATGAACCAAACAAAGGATGGTCAAAGTGTTGTTCTTCTTCATCATCGCTATCTTCATGCTTTTGGTTTTTATCATTTTCGTATTCCTCAAAGGCCTTATTCCATTCGTGAGTGGGTCTTTCCATTTCTGGAGAGTCTAAATTGAACAGGGAACCACAAGATGTTTCTCCTTGATGAAAGTGCAGTGATCTTGGAGGTACTTCTAATTTTTTAGAAGTGTACTCGGTGCCTCTTGTGTTAACCATGTATTTTTATCTCAACTTCGTCAAAGCTTCCCAATAGTGTCAAGTAGAGTCTCAAATCATTCAAGTGAGTTTATCTAGATAGAGGTGTCATTTGTGTTTTGGTGGAAGTAAACGATTCCAACATCAAAGGGTTAGAATGCCTTGATAGTGAGCTGGGAATTGTATGCACCCTACAATGGTCGCTTAGACTATGGGGCCCCATTTATCAATTTAATAATTTATCAATTTCTGGAATCAATGCTTTGCAAAATTTTCAATTTAAATCAATTTCCTTGATCAAATCATAATTAATTCAATTATTTCAATATTTCCTAAGGTTTGATCATTTTTATTTAATTAAAAGATTTAATCTCCCTTTTAATTAAATAAAATTCAT
>MU224887.1:3750625-3763195 GCA_018584345.1 Thuja plicata
ACATCTTTCTAAGTGGTGGGCTTTTTGCTTTAATGAGCACATGGATCAACCAAGATTTAATCTCCACCATTGCTCATTTCTTTTTGCCTCTTAATCTCAACCATTCACTTTTCTTTATAAGGAGCCCCCTCCTTCTCATTTAGGATCCCACTTTTATTGTATTGCTATGCTGCAGGTTTGGAGAGCAATTTTGGAGAAGAATTTGAGCACTCAAGCTTGGATATTGCAACTTCTCTATCTTCTTGTCTTCTTCTTCTTCTTGCATCCATGGATATTCATGTAGATTAAATTCATATTTTCTTCCATAGATTAAGCTTGTATATTTCCTTTTATAGATTAATCATGCATTGTTATCATATAGATTAATTTTATTTTATGCATTGCAATCATATAGAATAGTTTTCATTTTCATGCATTGAATCTCTCATTTCATGGTGTACTTGCATAGGCACAACTACGTCAATCTGAGGGCCTTCATCACACACCTTTGCACTCTATGACTAGGGAGCTATGAGTCTATATTTGAGGCCTCATTATTGAGCAACCTTGGATGGAATGACTCATATAAGTGTGACACATTTTCATCACACATTTTTGGTGCCCACCGTGGGGCAGATCTAGCTCAATTTCTATTATTTTCTTGCAAATCTAATTTTTTCGTTCGTACGGCTCTGTGACAAAAATTTGCACAATGTTTTTATTAAAATAGCATGAAGTTTTGCCAGTCTATGCAAAATTTTACGCAATACGTAGAGTTTCGTCACGTAGCTCTGTGCGAATTTTCGCGCGGACTCTGACACCAGGTAGTGATCTGACATTATTTACTATTTTCTGCATTTTTTTTGCTGTCTGTGTGTTTCTTCATGCGAGATTCTATGAATCTTTGTGTGGCACTCTATGAATCTTCGCGTGAGATTTCACACCAGAGATCTGATTTTTATTGCTATATTTTATATCTTTGATCTCTAACCACTAATGTTTACTATTTCTGGTGGTTTCTAATTTGTTGTTGTTTTTTTTTTTGCTGATTTGGACTTGCGTGGATAAAAAATAAAATGTTCATGTTGCTTTAGACTTGAGGTATTTTGTTGCATCTCTATAACATTTGGATTTTGGAAATAAAAATGAATCTCTCATGTGTTTAGCTTGAGTGTTTTCTTGCTTTCATAGATCACATTTCTAATTGGTGCTCTAAAGAATGAATCTAGATTTGCTTTCTTGCGTATATGTTTCACATAGTAATTAGGCCCTATGAACACTATTTGTGGTGATCTTGAGAGAGTGGGCTTCAGTCACTTGTCTTACATGTGAAGCTCTTCTTGACGGTAGATCCCCTTGTAGGTAGGGAAGGATTTGTCATTACTTCAAACTTGGTTTAGTCTTCAAGTTTGATTGGTACTTTCTCTCTTGAGATTGGTGGTCATTTTTGTTGATATACGAACTTTGGGTGAGGTGATTTCAAATTAGTGGGTCAATTAATCTTGTTTTCTATGTTTGGGTGACGTGAAGAGGCTAGAGGATTATGCTCTTTTCCCTTTTGGGAGAATCAGAAACTTGGAACCATTGAATCCAAACCAAGTCCCTATGTGGTTCATATTGTGAGTCTTCCTTGTTAGAGAGGGTTAACCATAGTGGACACTCCCTTTATTGGGTAAACCACGTGGACAAAACCTCAAGCGGTAATAGTCATTTTTTCCATGGTAGCAACAACCGCTATATAAATGTCCTTGTGGAAGAAATATCCGCAGGTGTAGTTTCTTGTTGGGTTGTCAGATCTCCTCAGCAGCTCCTAATTGATTAAATTCTTAGACTGTGTCAAAACCTTGATGCGCCAGGATTGGATTTCACCCACTTGAGATTGCAAAAATTGTAGAGTCAAACCATTACTAAGAACCATAGTGCGACCAACTTTTTATTCTCTAGGACTATGTGCGTGATTGGAAAACATTTTCAGAACATACACAAGTAGAATTTTTAGGGAGTAGAATACTACATCACTATTCTTGTTTATGCGCAAGGTTGCTTTGTCCCTTGCTCATTGTTTGAAGACAAATGTTTGCTTGAACTCTTTGATTGTTGTTCTGCATGCCTGATTCATGAGAAAAATCTATTAATGCATCTAGTTGGTTATTTAAAACAAACAAAACTGAGTTCTGGTTCCTTTCTGTCAGAACCCTAGCGCGAAACCTTGACTTCTTGAATTCTCTATCTTCTTGTCTTCTTCTTCTTGCATCCATGGATATTCATGTAGATTAGATTCATATTAGATTAAATTCATATTTTCTTCTATAGATTAAGCTTGCATATTTTCTTTTATATATTAATCATGCATTGTTATCATATAGATTAATTTCCTTTTATGCATTGCAATCATATAGAATAGTTTTCATTTTCATGCATTGAATCTCTCATTTCATGGTGTACTTGCATAGGCACAACTAGGTCAATCTGAGGGCCTTCATCACACACCTTTGCACTCCATGACTAGATAGCTATGATTCGATATTTGAGGCCTCATTCTTGAGCAACCTTGGATGGAATGACTCATAGAAGTGTGAAACATTTTCATCACATAGGAATCAAGTTATTTTGAAAGTGAATAGACCACAAGTGCTAAGGTTGATTGCGAGAAACTGACAGGACATGCAAGGTAGACATTTGAAAAAGTGTTTCGACATAGCCATAGGGAGACTAGAAAAGACAATAGGATAGACTAAAGAGCCAAAAGGGTATCCAAATCCACCAAGGTTTTCTGAGAAACTAATCTGCAAGTGCCCACCATCCTAGATGCGAGCCAGGAAATAACGGATACGAGCCTCTGACAACCCAGATGTGAGCTTTCTCCTTAAATGTGACATAATGCTAACCGTATATGACTTAGGATACCAAATACAATTCAAGATACCAGATACAAGCTAGGAAATACAGGATACAATTTTATGATGTTTCTGTCAGACTTTGTCAGTTTCGTAAAATGTATTTTGGAAGTTCGTGAAGTTTTTTTGATTGCAGATTGTGTTATGAGACGTCCCCATGTGTGTAAAACACATGTACTCCAAGGATTGAATTTTTTTTCTTGTTTTGAATGATTTATCTTGTTAGTGATCTTTCAAATACATCAAGTAGAATTGCATTGTTAGGGGAACAGACACATCCTTATGCCCTATTTTCTAGGTAGATGATGAAAATCCTTGCTCATTGACTTAGGTACACACTCAAATGCTAATTAGAATATGATCATCACCAAGCATGCAATGGCTCCAGTCATGATTCCATATTAGCCGACTCCAAACGCAAGTGAGGGCACGATATGGCGAGTGTCTTGGGGCAATTACTTTTTGCCTTGCATAAGGATTATCACCCTTTTAGAGATGAATAGGGTATTTTGGCTACAAAGTTCATTGTTTATGATGGGGCAATCCATTCAAAACTGTCTCCCATAGAATTTCACAAGGCAAAATCAAGGTGTATAGCCTTATGAGTACTCAAATATGTGTAGTTTCGCAAGCAAGATTCAAGCGGTTCTGCTCTACACATACCCAAGCATATTCAAGGAATGATGTCAAAATTTTGAGAACAAAATCAATTCCGTCTTCCGAGGCTTTGGACTATGAGGAAACAATTATTTATAGTGAGTTGGAAGGGTTGGCGTAAAACCTTTCCTCACTTGGGTCATTCCCAGGAGATTTTTTTCTCAATCAGCAGGCCCTCTACTGTTTAATAAGCATATAAAGGATTGGCGAGCATAGGATTTCTAGATTTTTGATTTTTCAAAAGAAGAAGAGCATACTCTCCTAGTCCATGTCATTTTCTCTCAAAATATTCAAATCAATGCTCATTCCCTCAAGCTATTTGAGCTCGATTTAAATGTTCCTAGATTAGGAAAGCATTGCATGTGAAAGCAAAGTTTGTTTTGTTAATTTGACCATAGTTATTAGTGCTTTTCTTGTTCAATTACTATCCCAAAATGAATTAAGCGATGTGTTTGTTCATTGAGCCACAAAATTTAGTGATTTGAGTTTGTTCATTTACTATCCAAAATTGAAATTTAAACAGTGTGTATGTTTTGCCTTGTTCAGTTACTCCATTTTCCTTTCAAGTTTTAAACCAACTTTTGATGTTCTGATTTTCCTTGAAGGAAAAGAGCATAATAATCTAGTTGGTTTAACAAGTGATTTGAAAAATGTCTTAAATTTGGAAAGCTTGCAACAAGGTTAGTGGTAAATCAACTTTTAAAAACCTGCAAACCCACATGTTAACAAAGTCTTCCGCCTTTCCAACAGCAACATGCAATCACTAGCTAGGCTGCTCAAAAGATCAAAACCATAATTGATCAAAATGTTAGAGGTTAGGCAATGGAGTATGCAATATTTTTAACCAGATACGATCCTAGAAATATAGAATGTGATGCAATATGCCAGATACAAGCCTCTATTACTAGATACAATAGAGTGATGACCAGATGTGAGCCTGTATCAAAAACGAGCCAGAAATTACATGAGGCAATTTCTAAAATATAGGATGTGAGCCTAGATTCTGCAATGCGATGATTTCTCCTAGATGCGAGCGTTTATGACCAGAAATGACCCCGTTCCAAAAAATTGGGAAGATAAATGAGTGAAAAACAAACTTGAAATGTGGCAAAATTTGAAATTGAGCCCCACGGTGGGCACGAGAAATGTGTGTTAATTAGTGCACCTATTATCTACAACACGACACTTCAATATATCATTATATTAGTGAAATCTTATAAAAAGCAAGGGTTTGAAGCTAAACACTAAAACTGATCTATTGCTTCCTAGCTAGGAGAAGTTTGAAGAATTCCATAATCATGCTCTCAGATTATGCACAACTCAGTGATATATACAACCTAAGAATGAAAGATTTGAATGAAAATTAATCTAAATGATAAAGAAACATGCATATTAGCTCTAAATATGAAGATAATAACAATGCATAATATTAAATATAAGATGAAATATGGACTCACAAGTAATCTAAACAGCATAACAATGCTTTTAACTTTGAAAAATTTAGGGCCATTTGAGCTCAAAAACTCATTCTATTTATAGAAGAAGTGAGGAGAGAGAGGGGGGACAAGGGTCATTAATGGAGGTGTAAAAACCATTAATGAGGTGTAAGAGGCATTAATGCCAGGTATGGGCTTGAGGAATCTCCATTAATGATGCATTAATGAGAGAAATTAAGAAGCATGGTGAGGGTGTAAGTCCAAGCTTGAGAAGGTGGACTTACAGGGAGTCAAGCTTGAGAAAGTTGACTTTCTCAAGTGGGGTTGAGTTCTTAATCACAAATTTAGGAATTTGACAACATTAGGAAGTGGGTTAGGATAGAATTAAGATTAGGATTAGGTTTAGCATGGGGGAATAGGTTGGGATGGGTTTGAACCTAGGTTTAAGGTGTTTGAGATAGGTTAGGTTAGGGGTTAAAGGGAATATTAATGAAATGAATTATAATTAATATATTCACTCAAAAATATAAAAATTAATTATTTAATCTTTTGCAAGTGATTAGATATAATTAGGATCTATTTAATTCCTTTTAAATTAATTACCTTAGCCATGTTTTGTTTTGAATTGATTTGATTTGATTGGCTAAGATGATTAATAAAATTTAGTGATTAAACCACTTAGAAGATTAAATCTGATTTGAATGAATTATGCCATCCGATTGAAGAGTTGTCTGGACATAATTGGGGGTATGATCATACTTAGGAAAAATAGGGTCTATGGTCAAAGCATATCAAATTAGGGTGGTTACAATAATAATTGTAGCCAATTGTCGATGGTGGCATGAATATCTCCATCAATACCTTCTGTTGGTAGTGCCTCACCCTCAAGTGTTATTTTTTGCCCCACTTTTGGTCTGCATACCTTTTAGGCAAAAGTGAGTGTTTAATGTATAGTAGTGGTCTTGAAAGCTTCTTGTTAAACCCGAGTCTAAGTCTAGAAAACTTTCCTTTAGGCTAGGGAGCCTTTACCAGATTTTTCCAGATTGCCTTCTCCTTTGCGAACCGATGGGTTTCTAATTGTGAGTTCATGCTTTCATTGGGTAGGTTAAGTTCCCAATCTGGTAAAGGTCGTGGTTCAAATATTTCTAACATCAGTATTACACACAATGGAAGTATGTAGCCACAATCCTTCATTTTATAGCTTGGTGGAGAATCGGGCTCGAGCTTCTCCACTAGCCAAAAAGTATCAACAGAGTGTATTTTCCATCGACGACTACTAAGTGATGTCCTAGCAAGAAGTACAATTATAAAATGGATCCTTTAGGCTTAAGAAGGGTTGTTGTGTCTAGATTACACCTCCACAAGCCAAAGGGAATGATTCAATAGAAAGAAATCGAGGAAATAAGCCAAAGGTGGAAAAGCGGAAAATGGCTTCTCCCTTACTCCTACAGGCGGGTTTTGACCCACGGAGTATGTTTTTTGCCAAACCATTTAAATGAAGTGATTTTGAGTAAGAACCTATCTCATAAAGAATCTAAGATATAAAGAAGGTAGACAAAATCGACACATGCCATTTTGGCATCCTGATAGACCAAATTTCTCCCTTGGCATATTTTTGAACCAAGAGCACTCCAAGAGCACTTCTCCGCCCAAAGGAGAAAAGGAAAACTGATTTTCCACTTCCTTAGAAAAGTTACCGTTGTGATTACTAAAAGTGAAAAGACATTTCTTAACGGCCCGTAAAAGCAAGGTAATTAATTCAAATAAAGCCGTTTTACTTCATAACGGGCTTTTTCATTAATGTTGGGGTCTTTTCATTCGTGTGGTGGGGGAAGTCAGCTATTAAACGGT
Organism: Thuja plicata; assembly: GCA_018584345.1. Taxonomy (NCBI): domain Eukaryota; kingdom Viridiplantae; phylum Streptophyta; class Pinopsida; order Cupressales; family Cupressaceae; genus Thuja; species Thuja plicata. The sequence goes on from MU224887.1 coordinate 3,757,446, forward strand.
AATAATTCAAAATTTATAAAATAAGTTGAAAGTTGCGAACGAGAGATACCATTTGTTCGCCAAATTGTTTTGAATTTGAAATCTCATATTTTAGCTATTCCTTGCTCCCGCTTCCCTAAGAGATACTTCTAATTTCCAAATACAAATCATCAAAATCATGGCTTCTAGATTCATGGGATTCGATGGAATGAACGACATTACTTCTGAATGGCATAAGATATCAGATACATCTCTAAATTTCTTTGACATGCAGAACTTCCAAAACAGATTAAAAGTGGACCAAATACATCCTATTATGGAGAAGTTGAAGGAGAGTAGATTAGTTGAGGCCACTAGTTTTCCCATGGTTGTTCAAGCCCTAGAATTGATTTGGGAATGCATCGCTCGATACAACCCAGATACCAGGAAAATTCTCTTGCCCATCGATAAGTTGTTATCTATTGACAGGGAATCAGTCCAGAACTCACTTCGCATCCCAAAGCAAGCTGAGTATTCAAAAATGACCTACAGTCAAGTGGTGACTGAATATATTTCAAAAAAGTTAGTTTGGAAGAAGGAGATAATGAAAGCATGGTTTCAAGAACCCAAGAGCGCCAAAGGGAAGTTGCCAAAGACATTATACAACACTAATCTAAAGCTGGAGATCGTTGACATTCTGGTGTTACTCCACAAAATTAGAGGTGAGAGTGAGGCACTCAATTTTGTTGATCATCACTTCTTCCTGGTCCAGGTAATCTGTTCCCAACATCACTTCATTGATTAGGCACTTATGGTAAGTGAGAATCTCTAGGAGGCCCTAGATAGAGGTAAATGCCAGAATGAATTTTACTTGTCTTCAGTTCTCTTATATATTCTGGCCACACTCCAAATTTGGCAAGGTCTTCCTAGATTAGAGGCATTTCCTGATGATGTCAAGAGTTATGAATTTTTATTCTCTTTGCAATTGCATAATAGTTATGCTGAGTATCTTCGGGTTAATGATGCATTTACAATGAGATTGTGCAGGGAGTTACAAGGTTGTCCAGAAAGGATATTCACCCCCAAAGCCATGGCTTTTATCGGCCAATTTGGATGCTATTTCATTCAATTTAGAGGTTTCTCATATATTTATCTTGCAGGTTTTGATGATTTCCCTTTGAAGCTACCCAGGTATCCTACTAATATGATCGTGTTGATCGAAGTAATGAGGCAAGCACTCTAGGTGAACTTACTGTGTGCTGAGGCTAAGAAGAAGGGATACAAATTCCCCATGACCATCAGAGCTTACAGCTACGCATCTCAGTCATAGGCGAAGAATGTTCTCAAGACGTTCTCAAAGAGGTCTTCTTTGGAAACCTACGATGTCTTGAGACCGCAATATGACCCAGTGAACTATGTTAGGGATGTATTGCAAATGAGTCGCGCAATTCATCATGTACATGATATTGAATACTACTGGGCTAATTGTAAGGATGATTTGGAAAGTAGAGAGAGATTCTACGCCTGGTTAACTATTGAACAAATCAAAAGGTTCAATGTTAACATTGCAGTAGAGCGGCTAGAAGATGATGGAAATCATATGTATAATGATACTTATCTATTGGAGATAAAGCTCACCCCTCTATGTTCTGAACCCATGCTGGACCAAGCCATTAGCGATTTTTTGACTCTAATGGGGGTATCTACAAAAGAATAGAAAAATGGGTTGAATGGACTGCAGGCTGAAGGAAGAGGTTAGAAAGGAAGCCTCCTACTCAGCGAACCTTGGTAAAGGATACTGCTGGTATTGCAACCACTTTGTCAGTAACGATTCCAACCGTTGCTAAAGGATCAACCTAGCCAGCGGGATGAGGTGATGAACCTCTTGAGAAAACAATCACATTAGAAAAGACTTGTGGAGAAGGTTCACTACCAAATATTAGAACAACAAAGGAGCTCACCAAGGATGCGAAACCAGAGTGGTTGGTAAAAGTAGTCACAGTAGATGTATCGGTTGACACCCTGACCTAGGATTCTCCTAGGAGAGGGTCTCCCATCATAGTGTCAGTAGGTGAAGATACTCCTTCAACCACAGAATTAGAAGGAGAGACCAGGAAGAAACAAAAGGTCACTTCAGTAGCCAAATTGGTATCCTCTTCTCCTACTTCAGTAAATCCATTTGCTTCGAGACCAAAGGCTACACGTCCAGTCATTAGGAAATTGTTCATTGAGGAGTTGGTTTCTGCCAACAAAGTCACTAGCATAGAGTCATGGATAGAATATACTGTGGAATGCAAGAGGAAAAGGGTGGAAGAAGGGGCTTCCAGCAAAGACACTCTGTCAAAAGCCTTTCATCCCAAGGCGGCTATGAGAAAATAGAAGAAAGTGAAGACAATGTCTACCCTAGGTCATGATCTTGAGACTGCGCACTTCACCATGGAAGTGACCAAGCCAACTAAGGAATGTAAATTTGAAGATATGACTACTTCAAACTTTCAGTTGCAGTCAGTTGATATGGGGTTGGCTCATCATGACACCAAGGTGGATTGGTGGAAATCTACCAATGTAGTGATAGAAGAAGAGCTCGAGGAGCTCAAGACTACCAAAGTTCAACTTAAGGCAGAAATGGCTGAGCTGACCAGCTTCGTCAGGTAGCTCCTCACTCCGATTGCAAGCATTCCCAGCACCCAACCCACCTTTGACCTCAGTGCTATGGAGAACCAAGCCATTCTAGCTAAGTTGCAATAGGACCGACATTATGGGCAGATTGGTAAATGGTGGATTGAGAGGCTCAAGTCTGAGGGATCGAACTAGCAGTGGTTGAACAACTAGGTAAAACCATTTTAAGGTTGGAGGTAGAGAGCAATAACATTGCTACGAACCTACAGACTCTCATGTCGAAGAGGGTGAAGTGTCAGGAATGTATAGTTATGCTGCATGTGGCAGTAAAGATGAAAACTGAAGAAGCTCTAAAAGCTAAGATCTTGTAGAAAGGAGATGAGCGTTTGATCGAATGGCTTCAGAGCCTAGAGTTTAAGATTGAGATGATCATCCAGGCCGAAGCAGGATTGCAACAAACACATGTCAAGATCAAAGAGGAGAAAAGCAAAGATTTCAAACTCCTCTTAGGGCTTCATACAGAATCACAGACCAGTGGTTAGGGCAAAGCAATAATCAAAGTAGCCAATATGTAGAATTTATTTTCTGGTTATTTACATAAACTGACAGAAGATTCTTCCTCTCATCTAGACAAAGTACCAGAACTCCAGCAATTGAGTGGATGCATTTTCAGAGCGATGGAAGAACTGAAAGATCAAACTGATGCCATTAAGATTCTCGCCAAGGAACATTCCAGGAAGCTTATTTGATACACTAACATCCATGTCAACAAGCATAAAGAACTCATTCGAGTCATTACAGCTGTTACAACCTATAGGGATAAATTAGACAAGGGGAAGGAAACTGAAGCTTAATACATCCCCCCTTGTGCTATTTTTGATACTATCGTAACCGATAAATATTTTAGTTATCATTTCTAGTTGGGGAATTTGAACCATTTAGGTTCTCCCCCTTTCTTGTAACGGCCCAATTTGGGACCCAATATGTATTATTTCCAAAATCAATACAAAGGTTGGCTAAATTTTGGTGTGAAAGATAGCATTTTGCTGAGTCAAATTTGTATGTCTGAATGCTATTGTTTTATCTATTCCATTTGCATTGCATTTATCTTTTCGTTGAATTCAGATGTTTCTTTGAAGTTGGATTTATAATTTGTGTTTGAACTAGAGCTTTGTATTATGATTTGATACAATTAGCAAAATAGGAAATTAGTTGTTATCTTAAGTTTGGGAAACATTCTTATGATATAGATCAATTCATTGTTGCTTCATCATTAGTCTTTAGTCTTGCATCTGCATTTTCAGTGGAATTCTGTGCATTGCCAATTTTGGGAATTAATCTGATTGATGAAATCTCAAAGTTGGCTAGATTTAGAGTTGAGTTTGTCCTACCTGAGCTATTCCCTATCTAGTATTAGCTTGGTTTGCCTCTTCTATTCTCAGGTTAAGAACATACCCCTGTTAGATTAGGAAAGAGAAAAAATCACTAAAAATCATTCATATAAGGGAGCTATACCTTTAAATTCAGAGGGAAATTGGGTTCTTCAATAACAATTTTCCAACTATTATATTCAATTGTTCTTAGGCATTTTGGGTATTTTAGAGTTAAGTTGAAAAGAACAATCTGTCTACTAACAAATTTTTGGCGACTCTACTGGGGAGATGAACAGTCATTACACTAGAAGCATATCATGAGGAAAGATGGTGCTTCCCCATGAAAATATAATTCCTGTACTCCAACCAAATCTTGGTTTTCAAGACGATCAAGAGGACCTTATTTCCTCGCTTAACACTTTTTCTTGGAGGAACAAAAGAAGTACCGAACATTACAGAAATGCCAGTCAAGTGCTAGAGTAAGAAGAAGCTAGAGAAGAATCACTTGAAAGAGCATTCTAAAGGAGAAATTAAAGAAGAGCACAGTGCCAAGTCGAGCGTGAAGCTAGGCCACAGAATTAGTCAAAAATCTAGAGCCTAAAATATTTCTCAGGAGCACAAAGAAAGAAGAAAGTACAGATCCATTCTTTGAGAGACTTGTGAATATTAACTTTGCTCTGCTTGAAGTACCTCACCAAAGAAACAGAACTACAAAAAGCCAGAGCAGACCTTCTTCGCAGTCTACTCTTTTATCCACCACTTGCCAAGTGTTAACGTTACATGGAGTAGTTGCTCGTCTTGTTATCAATCTAACCCCTTATTTACCTCAAGTGAATATGGCACTCCCTTCGGCTACTGCAGTCAGACCCCTACAATTAGCAGCATATAATCCTCTTCCCTCAGGGTCTAGAAAGAATTTTCCTAAATTTTTTGGAGATGGGAAATTATCTACAGATGAACATATTGTTGCATTCTTTGCTTCTGTCAATATTCTAGCAGTACAAGAAGAGGATGTGGTTTTTAGATTATTTTTTGAGACCCTTGTTGAGGGTGATGTCAATTGGTTTCACCACCTACCAAATTCTTCTATTACAGACTGGGCCTCCATGAGAGCTACTTTTGAAAGAAGGTTCAAAACTGTAGAAGATGAGCATGCTCTATTGACACAATTAACCTCTATCAAGAAAGAGCCTTCTATTAGTATGAGAAATTTCATAGCTAAATTCAATAAGCTTGTAAATCATATTCCAGTGGCTGACAGGCCTACGGCAGGAAATTTGAAAACATTCTTTATAAGCACTATGCCACCAGACATCAATTATGATCTAATAAGAGTGAACCCCGTAGGTTTAGATGCTACACAGAGGACTACCATGGAACTTGAAGACCACATGATCTCATCTGGGAAATGGAAGAGAGAGATCTAGTCAAGTACCAGTACTAGTGGTACTACATCATCTGATGAGATGATCCAAAATTGTTAAATTAATTCATCGCCTTCAAAAGGAAAATTCCTAGATTCAATAACCATTATCAATGGAACTATCAAGAGAAACCTGGAAGGGGCAATGATGGTAGGAATGCTGACAGTAAAGCACTATAGTTAATTGGTCCACCACAAAGACTAGCTATTGAAGCCCCCCTAAAAGAGGGAATATGTGCGCCTTTCATCTTGGTGGTACCCTAAATTTTGAGAATTTAGAAGTCCCAATCCATTATCAAGAAGCAAGTTTTTCCATACTAAAAAAATTAAAGGAAGGAAGATTTATGACACAAATAAATAGAATTAACTAATCGAAG
>MU224887.1:3767189-3814108 GCA_018584345.1 Thuja plicata
TGGTAGAATAAGGCACTGGTCTAATCATTATTTGGATTATAGTTATTCAGTTCATTGTTTATAGTTTTGTGATATCTTATCTATCAGTTCATTTCAAATTATATACACATTTACTAAACATTATTTCAATTACTTAAATTATTTCAGTTTACATTTCATGATATATTGATTTCAGTTATATTTATTTTAAGTTCCTTTCCATACTTTGAGAGACGGAAGTTTGAGTTCCATACACAGGTTATCTGCTATAAAAAGCCTATTCAGGTGAAGGTTCACCTGCCTTGGTCCTGTAGAGCCAGAAGCGTAGGGGAAGAGGATCATAATCGATCATTCCCGTTAGTTGGCCAAAAATAATTGGATTTCCCATCATTGGATTGGCAAGTCCAAAGGAAATTCAATTCAGCATTTTTGGGCACCAACACATCTAACTAAAGATCACGATGGAGAAAGCTGCCCTGATGTAGCCCATGCTTGGAAAATGCATCAAACTGATGAATGGAAAGCTGGAGTCTCCAGAATTGAACCAGACTCATACTCACATGGTGACTCTAAAAATTTATATTTAGAGTATGAGTCTGATTCAGAATAAGGAGCAACATGTTATGTGACCATAGATGGGACTTCCTATACGGTCTTGACCAGGAGCCAGAAAGATAAAGGTCTTGCCTCTCCTCCCCCACCTAAAAATAATGAGGCATCTATCTCCAACTCTAAGGAAGCCAATCAAGGCGTGAGAATTCTACAACTAGGTAAGGAGTAGAGCTCTTTTGACATAATTCAATTCTTTAGAAACTCTCAAATTCAAATATCTCTCATAGATTATCTCAAATCCAATCCTATAGAATTACATAAATTAGTAGATTATTGTAATGAAGGGAATCAGAACCTAAACTAGAATGCCATGAATACTATAGAAAATGAGTCAATTTTTGTGGATCCCATTGAGCAAGGTGAATCATCTGTGTTAGCTACTTTCCGAGGTCAGAAGCTTGGTCTATTTTATGTGTCTTTATATATTAATGGATGCAAGCTGAGAAATTGTATAATAGACTCTGGATCCTCAGATAATGTGATGCCATCAACAGTAGCTAAAGCTTTGGGACTTACCCTTACTAAAGCTCATGGTAGGTGATATTCTATGGACTCCAAGCAAGTACCTCTGGTTGGACAAATTAAATATGCCCAAGTAGCTCTAGCAGCGCACCCTGAGAAGAAGCTATTGTTAACAATTCTGGTTGCTGATATACCTTCTAGCTACAGTTTGTTGCTAAGAAGGAGTTTTTGTAGAGATCTAGGAGGGGAAATAAAGTTAGATTGGTCTCAAGCTTTAATCCTGGTGGGTAACAAAAAGATTAAACTAGTCCTGGAGGAGAAAGCTAAGTTTATAGTGCTAAAATATGATGATCCTAAAGCCCAAGTTTTGTATCAAGGATTGGAATTTGGCAACTATATGCTATTTACTGATGATCATGATGAGGATGTGAAACCAGAAGAACTGAGAAAGGAATTTTTTGTCGAGGAAGAGTCATCTCAAATCTGGACACTTGAATTTGATGGCAGTTGTGCTTCGTCAAGATCCAGTGTAGGCGTGGTCTTGATATCACCAGATGGCATATGTGAGCCTATGGCTTATAAATTAGAGTTTAGAAATACCAAAAATACTGTTGAATACAAAGCTCTTCTGTTTGGAATCATCACTGCAAAGGAAGGGGGTAAAGATTTTGAGAGCTCGTGGTGATGCAGAGCTTATCGTGTGCCAGGTTAAGAACCAATACTCTGTTAAAAACCATAGATTGAAGAAATACAGAAATAGAGTATGGGATGAGATAGAAACACTGGATGCATTCTTTATTGAATCAGTGCTAAGATATTTGAATGCCAAAGCGGACTCCCTAGCTGTGTCAGCTTCATTACTCCTTCCCCATCCAGAATTCAAAGACAAGAAGTACCAAGTGGAAGTCATATATCGACCATCTGTACCCAAAAATGTGGAAGATTGGCAAGTATTTGAAGATGACAAGAATCTCCTCTTTCTAGAGAGCGGTGGCAACTTCCACAAAGAATTCCATGGAAATCATAAAAGAGATCATCCAGACAAGCAAAAGAAAGATAAGTCAGATATTATCCAGCTGCAAGGTAATATCATTCCACCCCATCTAGTTACTCTTGAAAAAAATTTCAACAGGCACGCCACTTTTGTGATGGAGAAAAGAATCGAAAGAGGTCCTACTACTGGCGAGTATGAAGGAATGAATGTTGGAACTAAGAAATATCCCAAGATGATCAAAATTGGGAAGTTTTGTACTGAAGAAGAATAGAACGAGGCCAGGAAACTCTTCCTAGAATACTCAGACATTTTCGCCTGGAGCTATGAAGAACTGAAAAGTTTTATGGGTGGGAAATTCAAGCATCAAATCCCCTTAAAACCTGAAGCTACCCCATTCAGGAAAAAGAAAAGGAACTATAATCCCAAAGTTGCAGATGCAATATTCAAGGAAGTAGATAAAATGCTTAAAACAAGGATCATCTATCCTATACATCATTCTACCTGGGTGGCAAACATAGTGTGTGTGAGGAAGAAGAATGGAGAGATAAGAGTCTGTGTAGACTTCAAAAATCTTAACCAATCTTCTTTGAAAGACAATTATGCTCTTCCCAATATGGACCACTTACTGCAGATCATAACCAAAGCTGAAATGATGTCTATGTTGGACAAATTTTTAGGATATAATCAGATAGAAGTTGAGAAAGCAGACCAGCATAAAATGACATTCACCACCCCGTGGGGAACTTTCGCTTAGTACAAAATGTCATTTGGGCTAATCAATGTTGGAGCTACTTTTCAGAGAGGTATGGACCTTTCCTTCAGTGAGATGAAGAATAAAATCATTGGTATGTATTTGGATGACCTTACTATATTCTCTAGGAAAAGAATAGATCATATAAATGACTTAAGGAAAGTATTGCAAAGGTGTCGGGAGGATGGGATTTTGTTAAACCCCAAGAAGTCAGTCTTCTATGTAACTAAGGGGAAATTTCTAGGTCACATTGTCTCCCAAGAAGGCATAAGAATCAATCCGGAAAGGGTCAGAGCTATTCAGCAATTGAGTTTACCTGTGAATAAAACTGGAGTAAAATCTTTTTTTGGTCAGGTTAACTTTCTCATGAGGTTCGTTCCAGATTTTTCAGAAATTACTAAATGTATAGTTGATATGATGAAGGGAAATGTGAATTTCAAGTGGAATGAATCTGGTAAGCAAGCCTTCAAAAACATAAAGAATGCCATAGCCAATGCTCCAATGTTATGTCACCTTGATTACAAGAAATACTTTGTAATCTATTGTTATTCTTCTGAACATACTCTATCAGCCATTCTCATGCAGGAAAATGAGGAGGGAGTCTAGGCTCCTATTTCTTTTATGAGCATGCCTCTAAAAATCATGAGCTGAAATATTCCCAAACTGAAAAAAATGCTTTCCCAGTCGTTAAGGCTTTAAAAAATTTTAGATTCTACATCTTACACTCACATTCCCTTGTGTATGTACTTAATATCGCAGTGAAGAGCATATTGACTTAACAGGATGTAGGATGCAACAACAGAGGAGCATGGGTAGCTAAAACACAAGAATATGATGTAGAGATCAAGCCCACAAAGATGGTAAGAGGCAATGCACTATGCAGGGCAATGGTGGAGAAACAAGCAGGCAAAGACCCAGAAGCTACACAATTGGTTTTGGCAGTAAGTATGCAAGACCCCTGGTTTGAAAACATCATATATTTCCTTACATATGGTGAATGCCCTGAAGGGCTAACTTCTAAGAAAAGAAGAGACCTAAAACTGAAGGCTTCTAAATATGTTATTTGGGAGGATAGGTTATATAAGAGATCAATAGATGGGACCATTCTCCGATGTGTCGACAGACAACAACAAGATAAGTTGTTGAAAGTATTTCATGATGAAGCCTGCGGAGGACATTTCTCCTCATCAGTTACCGCATTCAAGATTCTAAAGCAGTGTTATTACTGGCTATGAATGTTTAGAGATGCTTACCACTAGGTAGCAAAGTGTGAGAAATGCAAAATGTTTACTGAAAAGCCACAGTTAGTTGCGTTACCTCTGAGATTGGTGATAATTGAAGGTCCTTTTCAACAATGGGGTCTTGATTTTATTGGTCCTATAAACCTTGCGTCCAGTGCAGGTCATACCTACATAATCACTGCAACTAACTACTTCACAAAATGGGTGGAGGCAAAAGCAACCAAAAGGACTACTTCAGAAGTAGTATGTGAATTCATCAAAGAAAGCGTCCTGGTAAGGTTTGGTGCGCCTATTAAGTTAGTTATGGATAATGCTGCATACTTTTCTTCTCAAGAAATTACTAAATTTTGTTTCAAGTACGACATCATGGTCAGTCATTCTTCTGACTATTTCCCTCAAGGGAACGGTCAAGCCAAATCCAGCAATTAAAACTTGGTGAATATCATGAAGAAGCTTGTAGCAGACAACCAGAGAACCTGACATAAGAAAATCTATGAAGCCCTCTGGGCAGATAGAGTGACTCCCAAAAGTGTCTATAGGTGTATCCCCCTTTGAACTTGTTTATGGAGTAGAGGCTAGCCTTCCATTACCACTAGAGCTAGCAACCTGCAAACTGAGAACAACAGTAGAAGATGGCATATATGAAAATGGTTTGGAAAAGAGGATTATGTACCTAAACAAACTAGAAGAAGAAAGAGAGAAAATGGTTGACCACATTACACAACATCAGATACGTGTAAAGAGTTTGTTCAACAAAAAGAGCAGACACCAGAAATTTATGATAGGAGACATGGTGTTGTTGTGGGACAAGTGTAGGGAACCCAAGGGCATGCATAGAAAATTTGAACCACTATGGAAAGGACCTTTCAAGATCCATCAAGCATTCAAGAAGAATTTTTTCGAATTGACATATCCAGATGGTGAAGCGCTACCCCTGACGTATAATGGTCAGGATTTGAAGCTCTATCAAATTTAAATTGAAAATAGGTAACCCTTTATTGTACAATAGTTACGTTTAGTTCCTACTTTTGTTTTCCTAGTTAGGTTCCCTTCCTATTTTCCCTTTTCGTGTCTTTCTTTAGTTTTGTTGTGAGCCACCTTTTGTTGAGATTTTGCGAAACCAGAGATTTGAGATTCCTTGCTTGGACACGTGAATGTCCAAGTCCCCAGACAGAGCCAGCTATTGGCCCACTTTTGGTCCGCATACCTTTCAGACAAAAGTGAGTGTTTAATGTATAGTAGTGGTCTTGAAAGCTTCTTGTTAACCTCGAGTCTAAGTCTAGAAAACTTTCCTTTAGGCTAGCGAGCCTTTACTGGATTTTTCCAGATTGCCTTCTCCTTTGCAAACCGGAGGGTTTCTGTTTGTGAGTTCATGCTTTCATTGGGTAGGTTAAGTTCCCAATCTGGTAAAGGTCATGGTTTGAAGATTTCTAACATCAGTGTTACACACAATGGAAGTATGTAGCCGTAATCCTTCATTTTGCAGCTTGGCGGAGAATCGAGCTTGAGCTTCTCCACTGGCGGAAAAGAATCAACAGAGTGTATTTCCCGCCAACGACTACTAAGTGATGTCCCAGCAAGAAGTATAGTTCTAAAATAGATCATTTAGGCTTAAGAAGGGCTGTTGTGTCTAGATTACACCTCTACAAGCCAAAGGGAATGATTCAAAAAAAAAATTGAGGAAATAAGCCAATGGCAAAAAAGCAAAAAATGGCTTCTCCCCTACTCCTACAGGCGGGTTTTGACCCACGGAGTATGTTTTCTGCAAAACCATCTAAATGAAGCAATTTCGAGGAAGAACCTGTCTCATAAAGAATCTGAGATATAAAGAAGGCAGACGAAATCGACACATGCCATTTTGGCATCCTGATAGACCAAATTTCTCCCTTGGAAGATTTTTTAATTGAGAGCACTCCAAGAGCACTTCTCCGCCCAAAGGAGAAGCAGAAAAGTGAATTTCCGCTACCTCAAAAAATTTACCGTTGCTATTACTAAAAGTGAAAAGACATTTCTTAACGGCCCGTAAAAGAAAGGTAATTAATTCAAATAAAGTCATTTTACTTCATAACGGGATTTTTCATTAATGTTGGGGTCTTTTCATTCATGTGGCGTGGGAAGTCAACCGTAAATGGTAACAATTCAAAAGTTATAAAATCAGTTGAAAGTTGCGAACGAGAGCTACCATTTGTTCGCCAAATTGTTTTGAATTCAAAGTCTCATATTTTAGCTATTCCTTGCTCTCGCATCCCTAAGAGATACTTCTAATTTACAAATACAAATCATCAGAAGCATGGCTTCTAGATTCATGGGATTTGATGGAATGAACGGTATTACTTCTGAATGGAATAAGATTTTAGATACATCTCTAAAGTTCTTTGACATGCAGAACTTTCAGAATAGATTAAAAGTGGACCAGATACATCCTAGTATGGAGAAGTTGAAGGAGAGTGGATTAGTTGAGGCCGCTGGATTTTCCATGGATGTTCAAGCCCTAGAATTGATCCAAGAATGCATCGTTCGATAGAACCCAGATACCAGGAAAATTCTCTTTCCCAACGATACGGTGTTGTTATGTATTAACAGAGAATCGGTCAAGAACTCGCTTCGCATCCCATAGCAAGTTGAGTATTCATAAATGACATACAGTCGAGCGGTGACTGAATATATTGCCAAAAAGTCAATTTGGAAGAAGGAGATAATGAAAGCATGGTTTCAAGAACCCAAGAGCGCCAAAGGGAAGCTGCCAAAGACATTATACAACACTAATCTGAAGCCAGAGATCGTTGACATTCTGGTGTTACTCCACAGGATCAGAGGTGAGAGTGAGGCACTCAATTTTGTTGATCATCACTTCTTCCTTGTTCAAGTAATCTATTCCCAACATCACTTAATTAATTGGGTGCTTATGGTAAGTGAGAATCTCTCGGAGGCCCTAGATAGAGCTAAACGCTAGAATGAATTTTACTTGTCTTCAGTCCTCTTATATATTCTGGCTACACTCCAAATTTGGCCAGGTCTTCCCAGATTAGAGGAATTTCCTAATGATGTCAAGAGTTATGAATTTTTCCCCTCTTTGCAATTGCATAAAAGTTATGTTGAGTATCTTCAGGTTAATGATGCATTTACAATGAGATTGTGCAGGGAGTTACAAGGTTGTCCAGAAAGGAGATTCTCCCCTGAAGCCATGGCTTTCATCAGCCAATTTGGATGCTATTTATTCAATTTAGAGGTTTCTCATATCTTCATCTTGCAGGTTTTGATGATTTCCCTTTCAAGCTGCCGAGGTATCCTACTGATATGATCATGCTGATCGAAGTAATGAGGAAAGCACTCCAGGTGAACTTACTTTGTGCTGAGGCTAAGAAGAAGGGATACGACTTCCACATGACCATCGGAGCTTATAGCTGTGCCTCCCAGTTAGAGGTGAAGAATGTTCTCAAGACATTCTCAAAAAGGTCTTCTTTGGAAACCTACGATGTCTTGAGACCACAATATGACCCGGTGAACTATGTTAGGGATGTATTGCAAATGAGTCACGCAATTCATCATGTACATGATATTGAAGACTACTGGGCTAATTGTAAGGATTATTTGGAAAGCAGAGAGAGATTCTACGCCCGGTTAACTGTTGAACAAATCAAAAGGTTCAATGTTAACATTGCAGTAGAGGGGCTAGAAGATGATGGCAATCATATGTATGCTGATACATATCTAAAGGAGATAAATCTCACCCCTGTTAGTTTTGAACCCATGCAGGACCAAGACATTAGCGATTTTCTAACTCTAATGGGGGCTATCTACAAAAGAACATAACAATGGGTTGAATGGACTACAGTTTGAAGGAAGAGGTCAGAAAGGAAGCCTCCTACTCAGCGAACCTCGGTAAAGCCTACTGTTGGTATTGCAACCACTTCTTCGGTAACGATTCCAACCGTTGCTAAAGGATCAACCCAGACGGTGGGAGGAGGTGATGAACCTCCTGAGAAAACAATCACATTGGAAAAGACTTATGGAGAAGGTTCACTCCCAAATATCAAAACAACAAAGGAGCTCACCAAGGATGTGGAACCAGAGCAGTCGATAAAAGAAGTCACAGTAGATGTACCAGTTGACACCCTGACCCAAGATTCTCCCAGGAGAGGGTCTCCCATCATAGTGGAAGTAGGTGAAGATACTCCTTGAACCGTAAAATCAGAAGGAGAGACCAGGAAGAAACAGAAGGTCGCTTCAGTAGCCAAATTGGTATCCTCTTCTCCTACTTCATTAAATATGTTTGCTTCGAGACCGAAGGCTACATCTCTAGTCATTAGGGAATTGTTCATTGAGGAGTTGGTTTCTACAAAAAAAGTCACTAGCGCAGAGTCATGGATAGAAAATACTCTAGAATGCAAGAGGAAAAGGGTGGAAGAAGGGGCTTCTAGCAAAGGCACTCTATCGTGAGCCTTTCAGCCCAAGGCCTCTATGAGAAAACAGAAGAAAGTGAAGACAATGTCTACCCTGGGTCGTGATCCTGAGACTAGGCACTTCACCATGGAAGTGGCCAAGCCAACTAAGGAAGGTAAATTTGAAGATATTAATGCTTCAGACTTTCAGTTGCAGTCATTTGATATGGGATTGGCTCGTCATGATACCAAGGTGGATTGGTGGAAATCTACCAATGTAGTGATAGAAGAAGAGCTCGAGGGGCTCAAGTCTGCCAAAGTTCAACTTAAGGCAGAATTGGCTGAGCTGACCAACTTCATCAGGAAGCTCCTCCCTCTGATTGCAAGCATTCCCAGCACCCAAACCACCTTTGACCCCAGTGTTGCGGAGAACCAATCCATTCTGGCTAAGTTGCAAGAGGACCGACATTATGCGCAGATTGGTAAATGGTGGATTGAGAGGCTCGAGTCTGAGGGACTAGCAGTGGTTGAACAACTAGGTAACATCATTCTAAGGTTGGAGGTAGAGAGAAATAACATTGCTACAAACCTATAGACTCTCACGTCGGAGAGGGTGAAGTGCTAGGAATGTATAGTTATGTTGCAAGTGGCAGTAAAGATGAAGACTAAAGAAGCTCTAAAAGCTAAGATTTTGTAGAAAGGAGATGGGCCTTTGATCAAATGGCTTCAGAGCCTAGAGTTTAAGATCGAGATGATCATCCAGGCTGAAGCAGGATTGCAACAGATAGATGTAAAGATCAAAGAGGAGCAGAGAAAAGATTTCAAACTCCTCTTAGGGCTTCATACAAAATCATAGACCAGTGGTCAGGGAAAAGCAATAATTAGAGTAGCCAATATGCAGAATTCATTTTCTGGTTATTTACATAAACTGACAGAAGATTCTTCCTCTCATCTAGACAAAGTACCAGAACTCCATCAATTGAGTGGATGGATTTTCAGAGCGATGGAAGAATTGAAAGATTGGATTGATGCCATTAAGATTCTCGCCAAGGAACATTCCAGGTAGCTCATTTGATACACTAACATCCACGTCAACAGGCATGAAGAACTCATTCAATTCATTATAGATGTTATAGCCTATAGGGCTAAATTAGACAAGGGGAAGGAAATTGAAGCTTAATAGATTCCCCCTTGTGCTATTTTTGATACTATCGTAACTGATAAATCTTTTAGTTATCATTTCTAGTTGGGGAAGTTGAACAGTTTCGGTTCTCCCCCTTTCTTGTAACGGCCCAATCTAGGACCCTATATGTATTATTTCCAAAATGAATACAAAGGTCAGCTAAATTTTGGTGTGAAAGATAGCATTTTGCTGAGTCAAATTTGTATGTCTGAATGCCATTGTTTTATCTATTCCATTTGCATTGCATTTATCTTTCTTTTGAATTCGGATGTTTCTTTGAAGTTGGATTTACAATCTGTGTTTGAACCAGAGCTTTGTATTATGATTTGATACAATAAGAAAAAGGGGAAATTATTTGTTATCTTAAGTTTGGGAAATGTTCTTATGATATAGATCGATTCATTGTTGTTTCATCATTAGTCTTTAACCTTGCATCTGCATTTTTAGTGGAAGTCTATGCATCACCAATTTTGGGAGTTAATCCGATTGATGAAATCTCAGAGTTGGCTAGATTTAGAGTTGAGTTTGTCCTGCCTGAGCTATTCCCTGTCTAGGATTAGCTTGGTTTGCCTCTTCTATTCTCAGGTTAAGAACATACCCCTGTTAGATTAGGAAAGAGAAAAATTCACTGAAAATCATTCATATAAGGGAGTTGTACCTTTAAATTCAGAGGGAAATTGGTTTCTTCAATAACAATTTTCCAACTGTTATATTCAATTGTTCTTAGGCATTATGGGTATTTTAGAGTTAAGTTGAAAAGAACAATCTGTTTACTAACATTATTATATCTTCATCCACGATTACCTCTCCCTCAACTGGCACTTTTCCATCATATTGAACAGATACAAATTTCTTGCTAGATGGTGTGTCTAGTAGTATATCCAATGATGTATTCATCACCTTTTCTATTGTTACTTCCAGCTGTGCATTTTTCATGTCATTGGTGGGTAAGTGGCACAATTGCAACAATGTCTTCATTCTCCTCCATGTCCTCTTCATCACCTTCTTCGCCCATGACTGCCAAGGTGAATTCAATGACATTATCACTTGTTGAAGTTGCCTCAATAGTGTTGACTTCCTCCGCACTTCCACTGCTAGAAGACTCATGTTGGCACACTTCTTGGTAGGGGTTTTTTCTAAGTGTCTGGTCGCCTCCTGTCAATATGTCCAAGTGTGTCCAATAAAAATACTAACAGGGATAGTCACTTTGTTCCTCTGGGGGTACCTAGACTTGTATTGCATCTAGAAAGAGACCAATGGCATGATATACCATATAAAATTATTTGTTCTCCAACGAGAGAAATTCCTGAATTTTGTCAGCTAATGCAGATGCCCAGCTGTATACCTTTCCTGTGGCTACTCCTACCATGAGACTAATATGCCATACCACAATGTCTATTGTTTGGCTTTCCCTTGTGAGGCAAATTTTTATTACATTTAAGATGCAGTTCTAAGAAGATGTAGAAAAAAAGGTCTTCTTCACCCATAGTTATATTGTGCCATATGGTATTCCATTATTTTCTCTGATAAGTCATTTCTACATACTAACTTTAGTAGGTGCTTCTTCTGATCGGATGTCATATTTCTTGCTGGTTTCTTTGGTACCATTATTATTTTTTATAGTATCCCAAATACTTGTGTAAACTTTGGTGGCTGAAAAAAAATTGTGATATGGCATTGGCCACAATAGGGAATAGTGGTTTTGTGTGCGTGGTGATCATAACACACTACCATTGCACTAAGCACCTGTTCAAACTCTTTTATGTTGAATATATGAATCTGTATTACTTTATCCACTTTTATGTGCGTGAGAACTTTCTTCATCTCATCATTATCATTTGTTTCATGCCACCAAGTGCAACATTCTATACCGCTCAATACTTCCCAAGTGAAAGAATCTAGTGTTATTTTATCATTATTTTGTAACCAAGGTCTTGATATCAAGGTCTTGATATCTTCAACTTAGAACTACTCCTTGTTGCCACTCTCTATCTTTTCTTGCTAGCCTGATTGGCATTATAACAATTTCTTGTATATACTAGGTCACCAAAACTGAAAATCACCATCTATTTCTTGAAAGTCACTAATTCTCATTTTTACTTTTTGTAACTGAATTTTGAACCCATTATGCTTCGGCCATACGAGAGGGATATGCCTGGCAGTCCTTCGTACGGTAGTCACAAGTCACACCCTTGTGCGACAAAGCCCTGAATCCTACGTGTGATGGCAACAAAAGTTTGCTCAATGACAATGTGAGACTTCTGTACAATGACACCTAGCATTGGTCTAATAGCAATTTGAGGCTTCTCTATAGTGGCGATAGACTTTCATATAGTGGCGGCAAGGACACTTATGAGTATTCCATGCACAACAACACATAGTTCGAACAAACCTCGTATGGTGACAATATAGAATGGTATAACCCGTATGATGGTAGAAAATATGAAAGACTCTCGTACGACGATAGAGAATATATAAAACCCCCATATGTTGGCAAGATGGATTGGAAAAACCCGTATGGAAACAAAGAATCTAAAAAACTTTCATACAGTGGCAAGATGAGTTGACAAAACCAGTACGACAAAAGAATCTTAAAAATATACGGTGGCAAGGGGAACTGGAAAAACCCGTACGACAATAGAACACTTGAAAAATCACATATAGTGAGTGGCAAGGTAAAAATGTTGCATGTGCGGTGGTGGTTATGGATGAGGATATCTTATGTATGGTTGTAGCAAGTAGTCGGTTTTGTAGAGTGGGAATGAGTGTTGTTAGAGAAATTTCTTGTAGAGAACAAAATAGGGGTTCATGCCTTACGTTGTTTATCTTTTTATATTTTAAATCCTTTGGTGCCCTTTCTCTTTTATGTTGTTGACTTGGTTATCCAGTCAAAGGCCTTAAGTTGTATCTCTCGAAGATTCATAAACATTAGCTAACTGACCATTTTTATTTTGTTACAACTTATGTCAGTCACTTTTGTTTCTATTATTTCCTAAGTGTTGATCATGTTAGTGTTCTTTATGTTTTATGACTCTAACGATGTCCCCTTGTATGTAACTTAACCCTCAGAAATGGCATGTGCACGAAATATTTTCTAAGTGGTCTTAGTCGTCTCAACTCGTTGCCGTGTTGGAAGATTTCTTTTGTTCAATGAAGAAACATGAAATAACACAGTTGGAGTTCCACGTAGGTCTCAAATTCAAGCTCGCACTCGCTAGCACGCTAGAAGGTTTCTTTTGTTTCAATGCATTGACGAGTCTGACGTGGATGATGACAAATGATGATGGGGTGATTATTTTAGGAGCTCGGTGGAGTGTTATGAAGCTAATTTGAATCCCAACGAGCACCATTAATCTTCTTACATCAATGACTATGGTTTAAACATGAGTTAAAGAACCATTTGCGCCATTGAATTCATGCATGCAACATTAATGTTGGAAAAGATAGAGGAAAAAAAGAAACCCAGGATTAATTGATATTCATTTCAAAGAATTGAAGCAAAATCTAGAGGGAAAGCGACGGATTTCCAGAAGATTTGCAACCAGTTGCAGAAAATCTTCAATCGATCAATTGAGCCACATTATAATAAGTAAGTAGAAAATTCTCTCGAGGCTTTAATTCTCTAAGAAAGTATTAATTTCATAAGTTTGAAGTGGAAATATTAGGTTGAATAATTTGCAATTTAGTGTTTGTACTTGCTTACCATAATGACTAGTTTATCAAAAAGACAAAAACTTGTAGAGGAAGAACCTAATCCTAGGAAAACAAGGTGGAATTTGTGTAACGACATAATTTCACTACTCCCTAATTATACAGGGAGGGCAAAGACTCGGGCAAATTTCCTTATTTTTGTTGACAAGAGAAAAGATGCTAGTGAAACCCACATGAAGGTTAGGGGCCATAATATTTTTAGATACTTTCAATTTAAATCAGAAAACCCTCAACCCGAGTCAAATCCATGGAGCTTGGGAATGGCCAGATTGATTGTTCCAAATATTTTTTTCAATATAGATTTGATTAAGGTCCTAGCCAATTATTACATTGAGTTCACTAGATGCAATTGGACAAAAGAAGGAGACTTGTTGAAAATAAATAAAGCAATGGTATGTGAAGTGTTTGACATTAAGGATTGTATCAATTTTGACATGAGAATCAACTTGTAGAGGCTAAAGGAAGAATATCGGAATGCGGAAGAGATGTGTAGAAGAAAGTGGTTGCCAAGCCACATATCTAGGGTTGATGGTAATCTTCAAAAATGTGCAAGCTCTGAGTTTCCTCCATACAATGTCAATTTGTTCTATAAGTATTTCAAGATGATCTATTTGGGGGTGAGTCGGGTGATAGGCTATCATGGTGATGATATGATGCCACAAGATTTAACAGTCCTAGTTTGTGATATCCAAGATCCTCACAACAACAAACCTTTTGATTATGCTCAGTTTGTTGTAGAAAATAAGCATAAGGCCTTGTGGGAGATTAAGGTGAACAAGTCTGTAGGGAGTTTTCATTATTATTGCATATGTTGTTGTGGAAGGGACATAAGAACAAAGTATGGAATCCTAAACTTCATATTGAGCCAACGGATAAATTTGCAAATCTTAAGTTCCAATTATGAACCAATATTTGGGACATGGAATATAAGTATGCTCAATTTTTACACTTTGAAGATTTCTTTGTCAAAAGATTGTATGACATTCTAGGTCATAACCCGTCAAGATTATCTCTCGTGGTTATAAGATTTTTGAGACCAAAATAAATGGAAAAGGAGATTAAGGTCACAATCGATCATAATTGGGCTAATTGGTATCTTGTAGAAAAGTATACATACATCAGAGTTTATGGTTTTGAAGGAAAACTTCATGTTTTACCATTCTTTGTGGCAAATAGATTAGCTATTCTAGAGATCAATTTAAAAATATTTGAGGTCACAACAACTTTTAGGAGAAACCATAAGGGTTCTTTTCTCCCTTCTTATCTATGCTTTGGGGATTTTCAGATCAACAGTTTGGATGGTTATCAAGTTGCAATCATTTTTTGCAAACATATCAATTATCAATGGGACTAGAAGCAAGAACCTTTGGTCCTAAAGGATACTTTGATTATGCCAAGAAATATACAAGAATAGGATATTATCAACACACTTTTTTGTTGAAAGGGGAATTATTGAGAAATTGTTCTTCTTATGAGGAGGGGAGGAGAATAGTGCTAACATATAATAGGGTACAAGAAGTAGAAAGGAGAAGAGAAAAAGAAAACCCTAATTATGTAGGGGCATTTCCAAATGAATCTAATAGGACCAGGAGGATGGAGTTGTTTATCCAAAGTGAGAGAATTATTCTACATGAGTTTCACTTGGCTGCCCCACCCGGCCCCGTTGCTTCAGTAAGTGTCATTGGTGCACCAATTCAGGTTGTTCATCTTAAGAAACATTCATCAGCACCATCATCTTCAATCGATATTTCTCAAGTTGTTGATAGTAATGCAGATCAACAAGAAGATGTAGAAGAAATAAATCAAAATGTTCAAGTCGAGCCATACTAACCAATGACATGGGATAATTATGATATTACATAAATTGTTGAATATCTTAATGAAGATGTGAGAAAGAAGGTTGCTGGGAATTTTATCGGTGATGATGAATTTGTTTAAAATCCTGATTTCAAGATGTTTGTTTGCAGTATGAAAGAAAAATAGTTAATGAAGGAGATTGACATGATAGATAAGGATAAAAGGGTCGAGGCCACATAGACTTTCTGGAAAAAGGTTAGAAAAGTACTGTAGACAATGACCCCATAAAAGGGGAGAAAAATCTTGAAAGATGTCAGTTACTTATTGTTTCCAGGTGTGGATATATCCACATATATTGCATTTGATAATTTAAGGAGATATCAGGATGTTGATTGCGGGATTAATGATGAGGGAAAGGATAAGTTGTCTTATGGGTCAAATTTTAAATCAAATGATAACACGTTGACATTGTGGTTATTGTATCCACCAAATAAGAGGCCAATTACAATAGAAAATCTTCAAGACATCCTTGGTCAATTTATGGCGTACAGGTTAAAGGATGGTACTTTAGAACAAGTAGAAGATTTGACATTACATAGTGCAATGTTAAACAAAGAAAAAATTGATCAACAATCCCAGTTGGTAAAGGGATTAAACAAGAAATTCAGTGAACTGCAAAAACAACTGAGTACATTTCCTGGACAGAGGTTATTGTCAGAGAGTGATATTTCTTCAGAAAGTGAGAAAGGAATTGACACAAAGAAACAACTCCTAATTTCTCAGCAAGAAAATGTACCCATGAAGAAGGAATAGAAATTGTCAATGTTAAAAATGATTTGGAAAATGATTGAATCTAAATACCAACAAATGATATCGCATTTGCATAATTTTTGGGGTAGGTTCCAGGAGGTTGTCAAACTGGAAAAGAAACAAAGGAAGATGGAATTTGATTTGAAGTTAACAAAGAAAGCTTTGATCAGAAAGAAAACATTAGTATAAATTTTTACAAAGCATACCAAGGATGGAGATCAATGGAATGAAATGTTGGAAGAGACAAATAGTAATTTGGCAATGGTTGATACTCTGTTTGGTAAACACTTTGTTTATCATAAAGAGTTGTTCAAAACATATAGCAAATTCAATAGTTAGTGTGGAAAACTACCTCCCTCATTCTTCAAGGACACGGGGGAAGGAAAGACAGAGGATGAATGGAAATTATAATTGCCATAATATCTTTTGAACCCTGTTGTTAACAAAGTTATCGATGATGCAGATAATCTGGTAAGGAATTTGCACATTTATCTTGATGGCCTTTATCATGTGGAGTTTGAAATAAAATCAATTAACAGGGTGAGTGCAAAAACAAAAAAAATTCCGCAGTACGATGAACATATCAGGCAATGTGTTAAATTTATGCAAAGGGAAATTTAACACATGGAGGGACAATAATTTTTTCTTATATGTCACATATGAAAGTTCTTTTCAATAGTTCCCTTTTCCTTCCTTCAAGTGTTCGAATTGTTTCATGAAAATAAAATCAAATATTCTTTCCATTTGTATTCATTAGAAAGTAATTGATATTGTTAGTGTTTTACTTCTCTTATTTTCATGCATTTGAAAAGGGGATGTCATTTGGCATATTCAATGGCATAGAATCAGATTTTGACATCTATTATATTGTCATCAGCCCCAAGCTTGTTTGCTCCCTAATTTCTATAAAGTGAATTCAAGGTTGATGGACAAAGGGTTTTGAAACTTATGAGATTCTAAACTAGATGGGTAAAAATAGAATATAGAGATTTTTGTAAAAGAAATTGATGGAGTCTTGTGTTAACGAGAAAAAGATTGTACACATGAAAGAATTAATGAAAATCTCACCATTTATTGTCTCCTATAATTGCATGAATTTATCTATCAAGGATGGATCAATTTGTCTTTAGAATTTTCTTCTAAATGTGTGATGCATAGCCTAGGTTTCTGTTGAGAATGGAATTAAATTATGGCTATGTATTACAACAATTTGTACAGGGTTGTAGTGATTGGTTGAAGAATGATATATGATGCATGAACTTTGAGTATTTAAGTCATGCTTAATTACATAGAAATGATGTATGCAAATCCTCTTTTCATTCATTGCATATTTGACTCAGTCCCAATGGAATAAGACACTAATCATGGTTGTATTTGTTATTCCAAAATATTATAAATAATCTTTACTTTCTTGTTTGTAGGAATAGAATGAAGAATTATACTCTTAGATGCATGAAATAGAAGATAGGGTTAGAATAGAGCCAATTCTGATATAATCTTTATGTATTCTGACAAGTGAAATTGAGAGTCATATGCTTGTTAGCAATACCCAGTGTTAAGTAACTGATATTTGTAAGTATGCATAGGTCCACCTGCATGGGTTTTACAGAGCCCAAAAAGTAGGAGTTATTCCTTATTTCCAAGGAATTCTCAACAATATGTCAATTGATCTGAGATTGTTAACAATAGGTGAGGGCCAACCCTTTTATTTTTCTCAAATAACAGTTGAAAACACCAACAAGTGCAATCCCACAGTCGACACTAAATCCTCCAACTCGTCAATTCCTACAACCATTTTGTACTTTATTTATGCCAATGGTAAAAAAATGAACTCCACACCCTTTTTATAATTTTGGTCCCTTCATTAGATGGAGTTTTTATTTTTAATTTTCCTTTTTTATCAAATTTTTCTAACTTGGGATGTGTACCTCTTTCTTTCTTTTTTTCCATATTCTCCACTCAATTGTTTTTAAATACCTTTTGTCGTTTATTTTTCCCACTTTAAATTTCTTACATTTGAATTTATTAACTTTTATATTTTTTAAATACAACTTCAATTTTGGTTTTTCGATTTTCTTACATACCTTTTGGTTGTTTTTTTGCTTTTTACCTCCCTCACCATCTTTGTTTTCTATCTTCATTTTTATCCCCCTTGGTTCTTCATGAGATCTGACTTTAATTTCATTTGCATAGCATCATGAGCATGTTCTAAAAGGCTTCCTATAGTATTGATTTTCACAATAGGTTCCCATGTACTCTAAATCATATGTCTTATCTATCAAGAGAACATGACCAATTCCTTTATAGCTCCCGTCAACGTATCAACCTTCGTATTGTTGGTACCACACTACGTCTTCTCCATTATCACAAATCACAGGTGGGCCCATTGGATTTGGGATTACCTTCCAGAGTACATTAGAGGTTGGTAGTGGGGGAGGCTCCTTCCCTTTTTCAATGTAGTGGTTGATGAGTTCTTCATTATGTCATGATCGCTCCTCAATAAACATGTTGTCTCCTTTGATTACCATCTTCAGTTGAGGCTCAAATTCCCTTATATATTTTTCCAAGTTGATCTCCTCATCAATGTTATATGCCACATATCCAAACTACACCCCCTCATATGGTGCCTTCCATATTCAATTCCCCCCAATTCGCATCCATAGAGTCGGTGTCCCAAATAATACATTTGTAAGATGTTTATAAACATGGGGGATATCAATTCCCTCCACATGTTTTCATGCCAACCTCTCTTCCTTACTTGGGATCCAATATTCTTCTGGCTTCTATAGTTCATCACATATCATAGGGTCTTCTTTCAAATACTATATCATGCCCAATAGTTCAATCCCCATGTGTAGTGTATCCTAACATATTGATTCCTACAGTAGGTACCTTCCTCTTATGATAGATTTTTAATTTCGATATGTTCATTGGCTCTTTTATTGGTCTATTTTATAGGGTGGTGAGTTCAATTTCTCCATTATTACCCACTTTCCTTACTTTATAGCGCCCAAGCCAACAGAATTTGAACTTCCTTGGCTTAATCTTGTTATGACTATTATATTTTAAAACTAACTGTCCTGGTTAGAAGTTCATCTGTTGGAGGTGTTTGTCATGCCAAAAAAAATTCGTCATTGGGCTACCTTCATTTCCCATTCATGAGATGGCATTCATCGTTCATCCAACTTCATGAGATTAAACATACATTCATTCAAACCTTTTGTGTCCCCGAGATGATTCTCTACAACAATTCTTAGGCTCAGTATGATGTACTCTATTGGCACCACAACTCATTGTGTGTAGATCAAATAGAAAGGAGTGTGGCCCATTGTGGCCTTTTATGTGGTATAGTATGCCCACAGTATGGCGGAGAGACTCTCTTCCCAATATTCCTACTCTACTCCACATGATTTGTACAAGATTGACACCAGTACCTTGTTTATTGATTTGGCATATCCAATTGGCCCGAGGATAGTATGGACTTCACAGGTTATAAAAGATCCTAAATTTTTTCATCATTGTCTGAATGACCTAGTTCAAAAAGTGTACCCCTCCATCACTTGTAATTTGAATGGGTATGCCAAACTGGGTTACAATTTTCTTTCACAGGAATATTGTTGTATTGAGTGTAGTATTTTTTGAAAGCACCCTTGCCTCTTCCCACTTCATAAGATATTCGGTGGCCACCATGGTGTATAGACACCCATGCATGTTACTCACCTCCACTAGTTCAATGAAGTTGAGATCCCACCTTTCAAATAGTTATTATTGTTGTGAAGGGAATAATGGCATGAATTCCCTCTTAAATGGCTTACCCTCCCTCTGACATGTATCGCATTCAAGTACCCATTCTCGGGTGTCCGTGGTAAGGTCAACCACTACAGTCTTGCTAACAACACTTTTTGTGTGGTAGCATTTGGGCCCATGTGGCCTCTATCCAACCCTTCCTGTGACTCCTTCAGCACCCTAGAAATATCCTCATGCATTACACACCTTCAGAGAAATTGATTTGGTCCCATCTTGTATAGTAACCCATTAATAAGATAAATTGTCTTTCTTTTCAAGGCTAATTTCCTCCACTCACTTGACACCCTATCCAATGGAAATGTGTAAGTGGATAAGTACTCGTCAATAATTTTGTACCAAGGTGGAAATGTTACAATCTAAAATAGGTGAACGTTAATAAATTCGTCATTCACTCTCTCCACATGCTCTCTTGAGTTCATTTGTGAGAGTTGATCTATGATTGTGTGGCTCTTCCCAAGTCGTACCATAATGTTGAAGGTGAATTCTTGCAATAGGAGAAACCACCTACTCACTCTCCCTTGGATGATCGGCTTATTCACCAAGTGCATCAATGCTTGATGGTCCATATAGAAGGTAAATAGTGTTGCCAATAGATAGTGCTTAAATTTCTATATAGAGTACACCATTCCAATTTCCTCCCTCTCTATCGTACTGTAGTTTTGTTCGGCTCTCGAGAGTAGGCAGTTGGTGAAAAAAATGGGGTGATCAAACTCTTCACAGTCTTCTTGTGTGAAGGTGGCACCAATAGTTTCTTTAGATGCATCCACATGTATGTGGAACAACTTGTCCTAGTTGAGGTATGTCAAGATCAGAGCACTCACCAATGTGGACTTAAGTTCCTTGAACACTTCTTATTTCTCTTCTCCCCACATGAACGACTCCCCTTTTTTCATTAGTTGGTCTAATGGATATGAGATCTATGCAAATCTTTTGATGAATGATCTCTACCTTGTCCAGGTTCATCTTTAATCCCTCCTTTCATACTATGTGGTTGATAGGTTTACCTTGCGGTACCATGAATAGACACTTCTTCAAGTCAAGTGCTAGACGTGCCCTTCCACATATTTCCATAAATTCCTTCACTTACGTGAGGTGGGTCTCCTTTCCACTATAAATAGACCAATCATCTAGGAAGGCTTTGAAGTTACCTACTAACATTTTTTCAATATGTGTAATATTATCATTTTGAAACTGACAGGAGCACTTCACAATGTGAATGAAATTGAGGTGTGCATGTGCACTCCATCTACAACCATGAATGTGGTTTCTAATTTTTCCTCCTTAATAACTCTGATTTGATTGCACCCAAAAAAATATCCATGAAAAAGTGCATCTCATGCCCCACCACCTCCTCTAGAATGTTGTCAGTGAATGGGATCGAGAAGGGGTCCTTAATGGTGACCGCATTAAGGCATCTAAAATCCACACAAAGCCAAATCTGGTTCATTTCTTTGTTCATGGAAATGGAAATAGGTGAAACCCACTCACTTGTTCATACTTTGAAAATGATGTTTGCCTCCAACATTTTTTCTATCTCCTCCTACACCTTGGCAATATAATTTTTATTCATTCAGTATAGACTCTTTCATATAGGTTGTGCCCTGGTATGAGGGGAATCTAGTGTACACATAGCTCTAGCAGTATCCCCTTTAAATATTTGTACGCCCAAGTACAAACAACTTTATACTCCATGCATATCTTGAACATGACTATCTTGAGTACGGGGTCCCAGTCGTCCACGACCAAGATCACCTTTGAATTATCTTCCACTCCTAGGTTCACTTTCTGTATATTCAGTTCCTCATACTTGACCTCCTTATCCCTCTAAAATTGATGGTTTGATGTATCATCCACCCTCACCACACCCTCTTTTTATTCGTTGTACTTAAGGGGGAAGGTGTGACTCTCCATGCCAACTTCTTCCATTTCTAACATATTGCATCCTGGGTGGAAGACTTCATTGTCCTCCATTTTTCAGTGGAGAAACCCATTGAGGGAACTTGACTCATCTTCTAATCAATTTCCAAGTTCTAATATCCCCTCATCATTGGATTATATCCCTCCTCCTTCCATTTTAAACTCTCTGCCTTTGGACTTTGAGTCTGATGCTAGCTCACAACTAACCGTCTGATTCCATGGGTCAATGACATACTTTCTTATGTCACTTTCAAAAGAGAGTGTGTTCTTCTTCAATTCTAGGTTTTCTTTTATCATGATTAACAAGTCTCTTCTGAGAAGGGCATCATATGCCTTCTTCTCTAATGGGATGACAACAAAATCCAAGAAGTGTTGGGTGTCAATGATTATCATCAATTCCATGAGTGTTCCAATTGGTTTGATGTGTTGGTCAACACTTATTAAATGGAAGTTTTGTGGCTAGAGTGTCATCTTTTTGAGGGCCTTACATGTATCCTCCAATAGTATATTCATGCCATAGCCTCCTTTGATGATGATATTTGTTAGCATTCATCCCATTATTTCCATCTCGACCACAACATATTTCCTCCCAATGCCTACCACCACCAGCATTGGTTTGGTGGTGTCCTTTTGTTCCTTCATTGACTTGTCATAGTCTTGATCAATTATGTTATTACCAACTATGTTGGTAATAGACACATTTAATTGTGGTGTAGTCTCCAAAAGGTCTGATACCCATACAGGTATAGTGGCTTGCAACATCTATCTCATGATGAATTTTTTTGGACTCTGACTGCAAGGGAGTACTGGAAACATCATGTGAGGTTCTTCACTCTTCATCCATCACTCATTCACTATCATCCTTGGATTCTCACAATATTTCCTTCTCCATATGGGGTTCAGGGTATGTTTCTTTCTTGGTGTTAAGTCTAGTGATCGCCAGTACCTCCTCCTCAAGGTTTTTTATGTCTAGTGTGTTAAGTCCATTTTTCTTCAAGCAATCAATGTCCTCATGGTTCCCTGAACCACACCATTTGCACAGTAAAATTATACTTCTCTTCCCACACTGGCAATCCTACACAAAGTGACCCCATTTTTTTCACCTCTAACATTGGATCATGGGTTGTCCTTTCACATTGAACTGGATTCAACTTTTGGGTGTGTTACTATTTCTATTGTTGTTAATATTGTTCCCTCATTGGTTGTTGCAGTATCCACCCAACGAGGCATTGCAGTTTGTATGTGGCCTTGGAGATGTGTTTGGTGGGGTCTCTTTCTCCCCTTAGGTGAAGAGCACTTTGGTGCTCCTAGGAGGTCTTCAAGTTATATGGGAATTCCTTAATGGAATGTCTCAGTACTTGAAAAATGTTTCAAAAGGATTTCTTTAAGAAATTAACCTTCATGTGGCCTTCAACTTGCCAATCAGTTCACCAAAACTCCTTACCATCCTTGGAACCTTATTTTTCTTTTTTATCTCTTAGATCCTTCATCATTTGAATCATGTCTCTTCTCAAGGCCTATACGGTCTTATATTATCTATCGGTGCTTTCATTCGTACTATCATCACCGCTAACCTTCTTCTTCCCTTGGGACATTTTGTTCTTGATCTCATTGTCCATTTCTCAATCGTAGGCATCAGTGTACGAAGAGGGAGGTACCACCTTCATTTTTTTCTATAGAGAAAGAATCAACCCTTGAATAAACCATCTCTTTTTCAGCCCATCAACTAGCTGGTTCGCTCACTTTCCAAGAAAATCTCTAAGACTACAATTGTAAGCTCATACATTCTCATTTTATCCTTGTTGCATGTTATAGATTTGTGCCACTATTTCATTATCATCTCATAGCAGTTTGAATCCCTCTTTGAAAGCCCTCTTGAGGTTGTTCCAAGTTTTTCTACACCCTCTTGGTAAGTCTACATACCAGTAAATAGTGATTCCCCATAATGTGGGAGGGAATACCTTCAACCCAATAACTCAAGTCACCTTCTTAATTGGCCTCCCATATTGTCACACAAGTCTTGCAATGGTGTGTAGGGTCTTATGATCCATCCCCTATAAAGTTAGGGAGATTTTTTCTTCTCTAGGGTATTTCCATCTTTCTTTCTCGATTGGCACCACGTGGGTCAGACTAGAATGGAGTGTCTCTCTCTCAGTTTTCATGTGCCTCACTTTCACTCTCGTCCATGAAAAAGCTCCTACACATCCACTTGTGTCATCCACACCTTAGTCATATCCCTTGTTCATGTACTCCCTCCTCCCCAGAGTCTTTGGTTCCAATATCCTATCCTTGACTCCTCTCTTATAAATAATTTCTTGATACCCAACATGGTGTTCTCAAATAATTCAACTACCTCACTCTTAAATTTTCTCTCTCCATTGTCTTTGTCATGTGCAGAGTGCACCGATAGGTCACTATGTGTAGATTCAGACTCTAAGTCTTCCTTGTCCATCACTACTTCTACAGATAGATTATTTTTGTGGTCAAAAAGATCCTATCCTATCTCATCGGGGATTGGTAGATTTCTGGAAATATCCTCCCACTCGCACCATGTACATTGTTTCTTGCCTTCCCTATCGGTTGGCTCTCACCTTTCTCTTCTTTGGCTTCAGCTAACACTTTTACTTTTGCTTCATGGTGAACTTTATGACACAGTAAAGGATGGATAAACCTCAAGGAGATCGGTCCAAACCTTGCATACAATATAACACAATGGAAGAAACAAGACAAGAAGAACAAAATGAGAGATTTATCCTTTTATGATCATCATAAAATTATTTATAGCAGATCTAAAAAATGTTGTTTCACATGCCAGTCATACATGCCAAGTACACGGGCTTGATTACACTCAAAACCCTCAAAATCCTACCCAAGCTAAGCAAAATAATCTTATGAGATCACCTATCCCTTAGGAACAATGTCATAAGATTATAAAGTCATCACAATAGCACGTCGGCCTAGAAAAGATTACATTCCCCAATAATTGAGAAAATGTATTAAAACAAATATGTCAGGACCCAAATCTTTAGGAATAATCTCCAATGAAATATTTAAGTGATGCGATCATAAAATAAGGTCGGCCTCAAACATAATAGTGAGTTGAGATGATCGTACTTGGAAAAACCCACCGGAAGATCAGGTTATCGATCGGAAGCACAACAACCAACTGGGAAAATGAAGGATAAGACAGACACATGAAGAATCTGTCATAACTTATGCATGACAAAACCAAATGATGTGCAATCATAGGATAAGATCCAAGACAAAACCAAGAACATGTTTTCATGAACACAATACAAAAGAACAAGCATAGATCGACCACCAACTAAAACACCAGGCTTATCAAACAAGAAAAAAAAAAAAATTTTGTTTGATGCAAGATTGCCAAGATCCTAAGATGCTCCTACATCAAACACCCCAGATAAAATAAAATGTTCCATAAGAGAAACTTATGAATATTTGACAATTTTTGGAACATAAATCACATGCTTTCTTTTGATCCAAATATCCTCTTTACCTACAACTCTCTATCTTTGTACCTTTGTACTCTCCTCTGTTAGATTCATCCACTTACTCCTCTTTGTACTCAATCTATCATATCTTCTATCAATACCAAAACTCATATCACTACCTCCTCCCTTTTGCATAACTAGTCTACCTCTGTTACAAACCTGCATCTGTTCACCAACCAAGGTTTTGTTTGTTACTTCACCTTACCCTTCTTATAGTTTGATACCAACTTGCCTTCTCATATCTACCTTCAAGATCCTTCTTCTTATCCATACTAACCTCTATAGTTTGCTTCTTTGAACAATAACTCTTCACCATACTCAAATTCCTTGCAATTCTCCCTTCTTATTCCTTCAAAGGAATTAGAGTAATATTATTTCCATCCTTCTCTATTGTGACCAATTTTCTTCTGCAATCATGAATAGCTTCTATGTCAAATTTCCAAAGTCTTCCCAATAGAACATGGCAAGCACTCATAGACACCACATCACAAAATACTTCATCTTTGTAATGTCCAATGCTGAAATTAACCAAACATTTCTCTTTCACCTCCACCATGTGATCATCTAAAAAATAACCTATCCCATAAGGACAAGGATGTTTAAGCCTCTTCAATCCAAGCTTCTACACCATCTCTTCTAATCATTATTTATCAGTACTACCATTGCTCATAACAACCTTACAACACTTACCTCCTAATTTTCAAACAATCCTAAATAAATTCCTGTTTTTTAAAGGTTCATCTTCCTTTTTACTCAGCATAACCCTCCTAAGAATAAGAGACTCTTCTATCTTAGGCTCAACTTTATTTTCCACAACTTCATCAGCAATTTGTTCCTCATGTGCCTTAAAATTCTACTTTCCCAATTTCTTACTAGATTCTTCAGAACATTCAAATTCCCTATGTCCTATGCCACCACATTTGAAACAAGTACCCTTGAACTCCTTGCTACGATTCCCTCTTTTAGGTATTCTTTGATCATATTCAACTTCAATGGTTTAGTTCTCTTTTCCATTGTTGCTAGCTTGTTTCTCTCTTCCTCTAGGGTTACTTTGTCTTATCTTCAACTTATCTTTTTCTCTTAATGCATACTAACAAGCATCCTCAATAGTAGAAATCCTCAACATACTCAACTCATCTTGAATGTTAAATCTCAGACCATTAACATACCTAGCCACCTTCTCCTTAGATACTTCTTTGTGACCAAATCTAATAGTCATCTTATAGAATTACTCTGTATATTCTTTCACACTCATGTCCTTATGTCTCAATTTTTGCAACTTCTTAAACAACTCTAATTTATAATCTTTAGGGATGAATTTATCCTTTAACCTAGCAATCATTACCTTCCATTTAGTGATATTATTTTCAACGTGCTCCTCTCTATATTTATGTAATTCTTTCCACCATAAGCCAGCATGATCCTTCAACTTAGTATGTGCTAACCTAATCCTCTGTGGATCTCTAATGTATTCAAGATCAAAGTAGTCTTATAGTTCTCCAATCCAATCTATCAAATCCTCAGGATGCAATGAACCGGTGAAAATTGAAACATCCATCCTATGACTTTTACTTACATGTGCCATATCTCTCAATAATCTTTCCTCGTCTGCAGGGATCTCAACATCTACAGTCTCAAGATCTTCAGCAACTTCCTCAATTTGTTCTTCAGTCTCAGAATTCCTTCTCAATCTAGTCAACACATTTATGATCCCATTCCTCATCTCAGCCCTAACATCTTCCATCATTTCTCTAGCCTTCTAGGGTTCATCCTTCTAGGAAGCATCTTCCAATCCTAAGGTGCAACTTCTTCTCCAACCAGTGATCTATGACAAGATGCTTCTCTAGCCAGTGATCTATACACCCTCAATATGCCTTCAACTCTCAAAAAATAGTAGTGACCCTTCCTATCCACCTTGCACAATTCCTCTATGATTGTGAGTCATATCTTCACTCTTCCACCTCATGATCAACATGTCTAGGGCTTCATAAGTCAAGAACTTGGATTTTCCAACACTTGAATCTCAACCTCACTCTACCTTACTCAGCCTCGCTCTACCTTGCTCTGATACCACCTAATGCAGTAAAGGATGGAGAAACCTCAAGGAGATCTTTCCAAACCTTGTAGCTAATATAACACAATGGAATAAACAAGACAAGAAGGAATAAAAGGAGAGATTTGGCCTTTAATTATCATTGGAAAATCATTTACAACAGATCTACAACATGTTATTTCACATACCAGTCATACATGTCAAGAACATAGGCCTAATTACACTCAAAACCATCACAATCCTACCCAAGCTAATACAAATAATCTTATGAGATTACCTATCCCTTAGGAATAAGTTCATAAGCTTATAAAGTCATCACAACATCAGGTTGACCTAGAAAAGATTACATTCCCAAATAATTGAGAAAATTTATTACAAAAAATAGGTCAGTACCCAAATCATTAGGAACAACCTGCAATGAAATATTTAAGTGATGAAATCATAAATAAGATCGGCCTCAAACATAAAAATGAGATGGCATGATAGCGCTCAAAAAAACCCACCGAAAGATTGGGAAATCGATCAAAAACACAACAACCAACCAGGAAAATGAAGAACATGACAGACACACAAAGAATCTTCTATATCTTATGCACAATGAAACCAAATGATGTGCAATCATATGATAAGCTCCAAGATGAAACCAAGAACACCTTGTCATGACTGCAATGCAAAAGAACAACCATAGACCGGTCGCCAACCAAAACACTAGGCTGATCAAACAAGAAACACAAAATATTTTGTTTGATGCAATATTTCCAAGATCCTAAGATGCTCTTGCATCACTTTGAGACTCCTCAAAAATTCTCTATAATCATCATTTCCTTTCACTCTGCTCCCTAATTTAGAGAGATCTTCTCAGAGATGCTTCTCGTTCTCTCTCTACTTATTTATCTTTCCTAGTACACATTCTTTTGTATTTGTTTTCCAGAAGGGGCATTAATTGGTGGAATTGTTAGAGGTACAATGTATGTTTGTATCATGCTCTTCCTCCTCCCTCTGGTTACTTTCCTTGTATCATTCTAGTATTTGTTGTTGGTGTTTCTCTTGTTGCTTCTCCTCACAGTATTCTTGTAATTCAATCAAATTGTGTGCCAACAACCATAGAAGACTTCCCAAAAGATCATAGACTATAGTTTTCACCATCATTTCATCGCATATCATGTCTATAGGGACCGCTCTCTCCTAAGCCTCCCTTTGCACATATTGATCGACCAAAACTTTCTGCACTTTCACCAAGCCCTCTGTCAATTGATCCTCTAGGGTTTCTTCCATGTTTTCCTCATTGTCACTATAAATACTATCACTTTTTGTTTGAACATGCATCCCATTATTCCACCATCCCTCCTATTGGCCTTCCTTCAGATCTCTAGGTTCAATCAGGAAACGACGCCAAAATGTTTACTCCCTATGGTGAGTATGTGAATTCACAAATTAAATAGTAATGTAAACATAACACAATTAATCACAACAACTCAAGTAAAGTTCATACAATTGGTAGAAAGATATATCATTTCATTTCAAGTGTAAAGTATGTACAATAACAACTTGAACTTGTTTCGAGCTAGATATAAATAGTGCTCAATGGTTGGTTAAGGTTTCCAACCATCAGCAACCAATATTTTGGAACAACTTATTACGCCACCAATTACTACTTAACTAACAAAGTATTATTTAGTTACTTATGGAAGACAATCTTCAATTTTTATAACTCTTGTGGTGTTGAAAAGGAACTTCAAAGCTCTTCAAATCCATACACTTTTTTTATTCTAGTTAATAACTTGGATGTCTTGGCATCTAAAAAGAATATATTTTCATAAGATAACATCATTTGATTTACTGCACATGCAATGATGTTTGAAAGTAAAATAACATGGATAATAAAACAATAACTAAACAAGAACAATTGTTTGAAAGTAAATGTTACCATAAAAGAAGTCAAATGAAGAGCATAGGAGACACAGGATATGTAAGTGGGGGAAATAAAGAAAAAAACCCCAATATTATGTACATGGAAAAATCCTAGAGAAATTTTGTGTGTGTGTTTGAGAGAGAGAGAGAGAGAGCTCAAATATATAAAGGTGAGAGAGAAGATTTACAAAGTAACTTTAAAGTGTAAGGATGACATATAACATTCTGTGTGTGCAATTTTTCACAATCCTCATAAAGAGGAAAACTAATATTCCAAATACTTGGAATAAAGAAAATGATTTGTTAGAACTCAAAAGAGGACAAAGAACTTGTAGAGATTCTTTAAGAATATTCCTACAAAAGACAAACAGATCAGATTAACTTTCCATGTAAATATCAATTCCTAACGCCCCCCTTAAGTTTTACTTGGGGATATTACATCAAATCCTTCAATGGGTTGCAAGCCAAGACTTTTATAATGAATGGAAATTTTATCTCTACACGGGTTTGGTGAGAAACATTTTCATTTGATCTTCACCCTTACAATACAAAATAAAAATTTATTTGTTTTTAATTTTATCTCTAATGAAGAGATAATGAAGAGCAATGTATTTGGTCCTTGTATGGAAGATTTGATTCTTTGCCAAGGAAATTGCACTTTTATTGTCACAATAAAAAGGTGTAGGATCCTCTTGAGTTGATGCAGCTAAGGACAGTCGGAACTCACTGAGTCAAACCAATCTTTGTAGAAAGAGTCAGCAGCAACTACATGAACCTTTTGTAGGAACATTATTTCATCTGATCTATTGATCAGAATCCTTCAAGTGATAAGTTCCTATTCTGTTTTATCTCTCTCTCTCTCTCTCCCCTCTCTAATGGAAATAATTATAAGTGTATATAAGGCCTTTGCAAATAGAAGGTCGTCCAAGGGAGATTACATTTTCTAATGAAAAGGAAAATGTCTTACACAGATAGGTCAGAACTCAAAATTATAAGGATCTTCACTCAATGAGTGGGACATGATTCATGATCCCTCAAATAGGTTAGCCACACATGTAACATTATCAATAAATGAGTTGTTAATCTTTGTCGATTGGGAAAACCTTTGTGAGATAGGAAAATATGAAGACTGGCCAGAAAAAATGAAGAACATGATAGTCTTGCCAAGAATCTGAAAGATCTAAAATGTGAATTAACCAAATGATACGCGATCCTAGGAGGGTGAAATAACAAATCCATGAACACGATGGAAGGATTGCAACCTCTAAGAAAAAAACATAGAACGATCATAGAAAGAAACACTAGGACTGACCAAAACATGAAAACATAAAAATAGTATTTTTGGGTTGATGCAAGATTTCCAAGAACCCAAGATGCTCCTGAATCACACACCTAGGGTTATTTGATAACTAAACCTCTCACTTAGCTAGGGCTAAAGGAAAACCAAAATGGTCAACCTCAGCCTGATAAATCCATGAAAAATCTTCCATGGGTATGTCCTTCCATTTGACAAGATACTCCATGTACTGCTTACCTCTTGTACTTCTACCACTTCTTCTATCCAAAATGTGCTCTATCTAAACCAACTGCTTCTTAGGATACTATTGTTCCACATCTGATCCATCATTGCTATTGAAATATAACTCATGATACTCATACAAATCTTCAATATTGAATACATATGATATATCCATGTCTTCTAGTAACTCCACTTCATAATGATTCCTTGAATCAAATCTTAGTAGGATCTTACAAGGTCCAAATTTATTCATCTTCAGCTTGTTATAAGTTCCAATATAAAATCTACCCTTCTGTAAGTATACCAGTACTTCATCACCTACCTAAAATTCCTTATGCCTTCACTTTATATCAACTCTCCTCTTATAGTCTTGGTTCATTTTCTCCAAATGTTGTCTAACTCTTTCATGCACTAATTTCATAACCTCTGCAAAATCTTCTCCTTCGGCACTCTTCTTAACATCATGACTTATATCCCTTAACTCTGCCACTCTCTTAGGATTAAAACTAGTAACTATTTAAAATGGTGTCTTCCATGTTCTCCTATTTATTGAACTGTTATATGCAAACTCTTCTTGAGAAAAAACTAAATCTCAATTTCTTGGTTTGTCACTAACTAAACATCTCAGCAAATTCCCTAAACTCGTGTTCACAACCTCTGCTTGTCCATCAGTTTGTGGTTGAATAATAGAACTATACTTCAATTAAGCATTCATCTTCCTCCAAAGTGTCCTCTAAAAATAGCCAACAAACATACTATCCCTATTTGAAATAATACTTTTAGGTAATCCATGTAACCTCACAATCTCCTTGAAAAATAAATTAACTACATGCACTACATCTATAGTTTTCTTACAAGGAATGAAATGTTTCATCTTAGAAAATATATCTACAACCAAAAACACTAAATCATAGCCTCTTTGTTTCTTTGGAAAACCAAGCACAAAGTTCATACTAACTTCATCCCAAGGTCTGACTGGTATTGTCAAAGGTGTATACAATCCCACATTCTAACTACTACCTTTTGCAAATTGACACACTTTAAAATTTTGAACAAAATTCCTCACATCCTTTTTAACTTGTGGCTAGCTATAGTTATCACTCACCAAAGATATTATCTTATCAATGCCAAATGTCTTGCCAATCCTCCACTATGTTTCTCTTTAACGAGATTATCCCTCATAGAAAATAACTTCTGGGTATCAACAACTGACTACCTTTGAACAACATTTCATCCTGAACAAGATAATCTAACCACTTACTTTTGTCTACAAAATAGGTTCTTTGCAAGCTTTCCAAGGTTCAATTAATTCTAGATCATTCACATAAATACCTTTAATTCATCGAATCCCAACACTGCAATCTCCATTTTGACAAGAAAATTCCTTCTCCTACTCAAGGCATCGACAACTTTATTTGACACACCACTCTTGTGTTTCAACACAATTGTATAGCTCTGTATGAACTCAACTCATCTCATATGTCTCTGATTTAAATTACCTTGGCTATTCAAGTACTCCAATGCTTGATGATCAGTATAAATAAAAAATTCCCTAGGCAAAAAATAATGTGTCCATTTCTT
This sequence comes from Thuja plicata, assembly GCA_018584345.1. Taxonomy (NCBI): domain Eukaryota; kingdom Viridiplantae; phylum Streptophyta; class Pinopsida; order Cupressales; family Cupressaceae; genus Thuja; species Thuja plicata. The sequence continues at coordinate 3,799,412 of MU224887.1, forward strand.
CAAGGCTTGTATTATGGCATAAAATTCTTGATCATACATTGAATACCTTCTTTTAAAATCATTCAACTTCTCACTAAAGTAAGAAATGGGTCTTCCTTCTTGACTTAAGATAACTCCAATTGCATTTCCACTAGCATCACAATCTACTTGAAATACCTTATTGAAATCAAGTAAAGCTCACAATGGCTTCTTTGTCGCCTTTTTCTTTAGCAATTCAAAACTTCTTTGTGCTCCATGTGTCCACTTGAATTCCTTTCTATCTCCTCTCATGGTTTCAATCATCGGTCTACAAATTAAGCTAAATTTTTTAATGAGTTTTCGGTAAAAACTAGCCAAACCATGAAATGATCTTACCTATCCAATATTCTTTGATGTAGGCCACTCAAAAATGAATTTCACTTTATCAGGATCCATCTTCAACCCTTCAGCAGATATTAAAAACCCTAAATACACTAATTCCTCCTTCATGAAATTACACTTCTTAAGATTGATCAAAAACTTCTCTTCCCTCAACCTTTGCATTACTTGTCTAACATGCTTTAGGTGTTCCTCCTTACTCTAACTGAAAATCAATCTATCATCCAAATACGCAATGATAAATTTTCCTAAGAATTTCTTCAGAACCTTGTTCATTAATCTCGTGAAAGTACTTAGTGCATTAGACAATCCAAAAGGCATTACTAACCATTCATACAATCCTTCATTTGTCTTTAATGCAGTTTGTCACTCATCGCCTTCTCTGATTCTAATATGATGATATCCACTTTTCAGATCTATCTTGGTGAAATACCTAGCTCCACTCAAATAATACATCAGATCATTAATAGTGATCTAGTTGATGGCTCTAGAATTAGTGCACATTCTCCATTAGCCATATTTCTTTGGTTCTAAAACTACAGGTGCCCAACATGGACTGCAACTTTCTCTGATTAGTCCTCACTATAAAAAATCTTTTACTTGTTTATTCAACTCCTCATTCTCCATTGGCGTCATCCTATATGCTTCTTTGTTAGGAAAACTAGCTCCTGGTATCAAATCCATACAATGTATGATACTCCTTATAGGTGGTAATCCATCAAGGACATGATCTGAGATGATGTATGCATGCTCATTCATCAATCTAGTGAATTCTTCAGGATGTTATTCCATTGAGACAATCTCCTTAGACTTCTTAGGTACTAAAGAAAAACACACATTATCATACCTGATACAATCTACAAACTTTCTACCATCCACCAAACAAATTCTTGCACTGGTACACACTTCACTCTTAAGGGGTTCCTCTAAAGGCAACAAATTCTACTTCATTCCATTAGCAATAATGGTGTACACATTCTTCCTACCATCATGTATAGCTTGTCTATCATACTGCCATGGTCTACCCAACAAGATATGACACGCATCCATAGGCATAATATCACACAAAACTTCATTATAATACTTCCCAATTTTGAATTTAACTAGGCATTTCTCACTTACCAGTACCTTGTGTTCATCTTGTATCCATGCAATCTGATAGGGTTTTAGATGCTTCAATCTCTACAACTTTAATTTTTAAACCAGTTCCTCAAAATTAAGATTATCATAACTACCACTGTCCATGAAAACATTGCACACCTTGTCTTGCACCTTGCATCTAGTTCGAAACAAATTCTTCCTATGTAAAGGCTCCATATCTTTTTCTCTCTAATAGAGGGTTCTCCGAGTTATCAAGGTTGTTCTATCCTTTGATTGATTTTTTTTATTGATCCAGTGGATTCCTCATTAGTTCAAATGTTGTTCTCTTACTACCTTATGTCTTCTTCTCAGAGTTGCCTTGTTTGCATTCAAAGGCTCAGTGCCCTGATTCACCACACTTGACACAAGTGCCAGTGAACTTCCTTTTATCACTTCTTTGTCCTTCATTTTGATAGGAACTCCTATCATTCCTCATGTAGTGATCATTATCCCTATCTTTTGACTCATTTATGCCCTGATCTGCAGAAGATCTACCTCCTCAAGCATTAGTATTGGATCAACCTCTCTGAAATCTTCATCCTCTAGCTCTTTTCCTTTTTTCATGCCTATGGTTCAAATTTTCTTTAGCCTTCAAAGCCCACTTGTAATATTCTCCACACTCCTAATATGTATCAGGCTGATTTCATCTTGTATTGATACTCTTAAACCATTAAGGTAGTGAGATACTTGTTCAACTTCATCATCTATATGGCCAGATCTAATATTCAGTTTGTAAAACTCCTCAGTGTAACTCTTAACACTTAAGTCTCTCTGCTCCAAGTTCTTCAAATTCCAAAATAGACTTACTTGGTAATCCTCAGTAAAAATCTTAGCCATTAATTTATTCATCATTATATCCCAATATTTGATCTTATCTTTGTGTGGTGTAAATGCAGTGGTAACCTGAAACAACCTACACTCAATAAACCATTAGCTGTAGGGTCAATAATCATCAAATTTAACTCCAATATTGTGAAAAACCCTCCCAAAATTGGCTTATTGCTTCCTAGATGAAGTGATTATGATTCTTAATAGATGCACATCAGATTGGCACAAGAATCAGTGAATAGACTACTCCAAAATAGAAGATTAAAAAGTGAGCATGATGCATGAACTTGCATACTTTGCTTTCAAGACATGGAAATGATATGCAAAATGCAACTAAGATAATTCATGAACTATCATGAGATTAGTATAGAAAGATGTAGAAAATACTAAGAAATGAAACTAATATTAAGTTATCTAATAACACATGAAAATGCTATTCTAATATGAAAAATGCTCTTCTACAATGAGAATACTCTAGAATAAAAATGATATTATAATGTTACTTCAACAATGCATCCTCCTCTGAACAAAGGAGAGAGTTATCCATTTTTATAGAAAACTCCTCAAAAATGGATGGCTAAGATTAATAGGTGGAAAGGGAGTGGCTAGGATTAAGAGGTTAGGTAGGTTTTTGGTGGGGATGAAGGAGATTAAGGGGAAAAAGAGGTGAGTGGATGAGATTCAATCCAAGAGAGGTTGATCCAAGTGATTGACTTTTGATTGGTCAAAAGTGTGTTTTTTGAGGGAGAATAAGGAAAAATTTGGTAAATCCCCTTTTTATCACCCTTTTAATCAAAGATTAAGTGTGCACACCCATGTGTGAATGGTTCATCTAATAAAAGTGCAAGAACCTTTATTTAAGTGTGCAATATATACTGATTAAATAACTTTTCAAGCTTTGGTTAGGATTAATTTGATGATTTGATTTAGGAACTTGGTCTAATCATGCAAGGAGGATTATTAGGGTTTGTTTTCATAATTAAGGTCTAGCTGTGAAGGCCTTTAGATTTTAGGATTTTTAAGGCCAATTAATAAAATTAAGGGCTTTGGGTTTACTAGACCAATTTTGGGTGATTACATTTTCCTCTCTTTGAATCAATGTGTGAGTTGTGCGTTGATTCATAGAACATCTCATGATAGACTGAGAATAGCTTGATTTAGAATCAATTTCTAACTTGATCGAACGAAGATCAATTGAAGATACCAGCTCTGTACTTGATTAAGAAAAGACTAATAGCACTAACTTCAAGCTTGATTGAATGAAGATTGATAGGGAGATCTGAATACTCCGCTTGATGTGAAGTGGTAAAACTGAATGTTCGTCCAAAGCAAATTTTATGATTTTTAGATTGGTTGAAATGACCAATCAACCCAATGTGGTGCGATGAGAATGATTGTCATTTGATGGTTTGATCAGGATAATTGACTTTATATGGGTCCTGAAGAAATGAATCGCCTGATTAGGAGACACTACCAGATTGATGTGATGTGATAAAACTGATATGCCCCTAGAAATTGAAATGGGTTAGATGTTTGTTCAAGTGATTTGATGTGAAGCAATGAAATCCATTGTGCAGAAAGGATCTCAATTTGATATGGAGCTAAGATGTACCTAGCGATGAGGTTTGTTGATTAAGACTCAGCTTGTTGATACATTGATGCTACCCCCTCATGATCAAAATCCAAATGGTGTTAGGGTGGAAAGCATGATTGTGAATGATCTTGATAGAAAGCATTGGTTTTAAGGTTGCAACTTAATTTGATCTTGATTCGAGTTCCTATTGACCAGTTTTGACCAAGAGTTAACTAGGATTGACAAGGCGAACTCTCTTGGATTGAGATGGAGGTTGTTTAGATTGATCGATGGGGAGGGATATTGACAATGAATTTGGTAACGATGGTGTTAGTGGTCAAATGCCTTTGACTAAAAGGTTGTCTTGCAATTTTGACTAGAAAAATGATGTCATATTTTGATTTTGATCCTGAAAAATGGATCTAAGACTATCAAATTAGCTAAGGGTACAATTTTCACATTAATTAGAGCATGTTAAAAATTAGGTCAAATTAGAGTCAAGTCTCTATAAGGGGTCAAAAGGGTGATTTTCAAATCTTTTTTTTTGCAAATTTTAAGATTAGAAAAACCTTCTTTGAGCCAAAATGGTGGTCCATGTGCAATCACATCAATTCGAGCTGATGAGGAAACACAATCGACCCAGAACCTACCTACCATCAATGAGTGATCGAAAATACTTCTATTTGATTCAATTTTGGAATTATTGGTCATATTTTTGCATATTTTAATTTGGTTTTAGGTCATAGGTTTTGTTTCGTCATATAATCAGGCAAGAAAACTCATGCGACAAACTGCATCCAAATCTTTTATCATATAAGTCTATTAGATTTGTCATCTGAGAAGAACCCTTAACTCATATAGGTCTTTTCTTGATGGCCTCTAATTTTGTATGCCCCTTTATATTTTCTTGTATCAGATTGTTTCCTCGTATCACATGCAGTCTTTACTCGTACAAGTCTTTATGTCAGTTTCCATGTCTGTACTTTTTTGTATGGTGAACAATGAGCATTTTTTCGATGTCCTAATGCCAAAATTCAGCTTTTCTGATCATGGTTTTGGATTCCTTAGTGTGTCTTTCATATTATTTGACATTCATTATAATTTTATTCAGCATTTTAAACTTGATTTTGATCATGTACTAATGATTTCTCATTGGTTTTCTTTTGCAGGCATAGCTTCCTAACATTCAGTTCCGATCAACCTTTCCACAGACTATGAGACTAGTGAGACACCTATATGATGTGTAAAGGGATTACATGAAGGAGTGTGGGTTTGGATGGTTATTATACATGCCATATATCTATGTTAATTATATATTTCTCACAGCCTTGGTTGAGTAGTTTCAGAATGAGCATAACACCTTTCAATTGCCTACTGGGGAGATGACCATCACTTTTGAGAATGTGTACAGGATCTTCTGGATTCCTTTTGTTGGTGAAAGGGTGGAGTATAAAAAAACTCCACGATATGGTATTTAGGCTCGTATACAGGTGTTCCATGATCATATCATTCTAGATCAGGCCACCACCTAGGATGACTTGGTGAGTAGATATGGTCCTCAGTTTCTACTTGCATGTGTTATGGTGGGTTTCATTGATTGTTTCATTGTGGAAGATAGGAACCAACAGGGGTTCCTTTGTGGATGGGACAAGGTGTTGGAGAGACTTCTCATGAGGCTAGAGAAGTTGGGTTGGGGTCAGTGTCTACTTGCACATATGTACCACGAGATGCACAAAGTGGTTTTCTGAGGTACGAGGGGGATGGTCGCCAGAGTATTGTTGTTACAAGTATGGGCATTGGTGCACATTCCCATTAGCAGGCCAATCACAGAAGACCCTGGATAGGATGGTCAGCCTTTTGTTTACAGATATTTTGGTTTCATTATACAGGCCCATTGGGGAAGATTGATTACTGGAGGCATCATCTTGATGATCTAATTATAGTTACCTGGCACCCTGGGGAGATTGGAGGTCTCAGTGGAGGGACTTATTTATTACCCAACCATTGATGGGAGGACACCATCCTTTATTGAGAATTTTTTTTCTTCCTAGGTTCTGAGGTAGTATGGACGTTCTTAGAATATATCATAGGAGTTCACTACTTATGCTCATTTTGTAAATGAGGAGAGACAAGTTTGGGCTCCTAGATTATTTTATGCCCTTGCACTATAGGAGATTGCCCAGATGCAGAGGATAGCCTAAGATTACTTGGATGATATTGTGGATTTGAGTATTACTCCTAAGTATAGAGATTATTTTATTTAGCATCCCTTCCCGATGTTCATAGATATGGTAGAGAGAATGCCATGAATTAATGAAGAGGATGCCCCACCATGGGATTAGAGAGCCCAGGGTAGAGGACCAAGGGACACAACCCCTAGGAGAGCAAGAGGGGATCCTAGTGCTAGCTTGAACAATCTACTAGTAGCAGGACAACAACAACAACATGGGAAGGGAGGTACCTTGGGATCGGTTAGAGTTGACGTTCTCCTATGGGTTCAGTAGATGAAGAGATGGGGTAGGCACCATAGGTTCATGAGGATGATATAGCTTGACAAGTTCACTAGAGGAGGGATGCACATTTGGGTGAGGGTGAGGAGGATTCACTAAGAAAGAAAACCCCATAGGGTATGATCCATGCTTTGAGAGGGTAGATTAGAGGGTTGCAGCTACATATGGTAGTCGGATGGTCTTAGATAGTTGAGAGAGACCACAGTATTCAGACTTTGATAGTAGCATAAGATAGGCTCCAACATGAGGTTACTCATCAGACCAGTAGGGAAACATATTATGTTGCAGCATACAGTGCGATGGTACCATTAGATCTACAAGTAGCTCCATATTCTCAGTATATGGCAAGATCTAAGGGAGAGGGATCATTATCAAGAGAAGATGCACCTCCCCCTCTTTCACCCTGAGATGCCGAGGGAGGGAGCTAGTCTTGATATTCCCTCTCCATCTTACCCCATTCTAATATTTAAGACACACATATGTATACATGATTCATTTACATCAAGGATGTACATCTTGTTTGGGGTCACATGATCACATTTTTGTAGACTTTGGATGGTATTTTAATATATATGATCAATTATGCTTATTTGACATGTCGTGAATGTCTTTACTACATGATTTCTTATCTACTTTCTCATGTGATATCTCTAATTAGATTAGCATCTTGCATCATATTTATTTTTATTTGTGTATCATAAATAGAAGCTCTTTGTGAGATCTATCTTGTTATTTCTTCCCGTCATATATTGTTGACTTACCGTTGTATCTCAAATGTGATATGTATTTTTATACTTATGGGATTTGTAATACCACCTAAGAATATTTTTTATTTTATTTTATTTGTGATAATGTATCACTTCATGCCCCTTGTATGATTGATTTTGACCCTTTCTTGTAGGTATATATCCTTGAGAGGATTGAGATCGTAGGTTAATGAGTGTAGTTGACCGCTTCAGAGAGAAGTGAAGGATGGCTCTCCAATGTTATAATTCCAACATGAAATGAAATCCTAAGATGATATGTAACCTACTACGTGAGTCTAGTCACTGATTCCTTTATCTGCTTTATCATCATCGAGCATTTGGGACATCAGAGTTGAAACAACCCTTACTAGTGCCACTATGACCATAAAGATAATGTGTATGAATTTCATCAGATAGAATGTGGGAAACCAATGTAAGCATCAAGGAATTAAAGCCGAGATGACCAAAACATTGTTTCCAGTTGATATTGCAAGGGTACACCAACATCGAGGCATACAAAGCCAAGACAACCATGAGTGTGATCTTGCTTAAACAGACAAATTAATAATAGTCAAGGAGATAGTGCTGACCTCACCTTGGCATGAAAATAAATGGATTCAAGTTATGTGAGTATTTTCAACCTTAATGTGAAGGCTCTTATCACAGACACCTAGTTTATTTGATGATTTAGGATCATCAAGACCACACTAACAAGTAGCAATCAAAAAAAGATAAGTGAAAAATATTGATAACAGAAAGCATTCAAGAAAATGTTCAACATACCTTCAGTAAGTGGTGAGTGTTATATGTTTGTCTATGTAGGGTGTTGAGAAACACCATCATTCTTGTGAGTGCATAGTGTTGAGAAACACAGTTGTGTGCTTGATTGTTACTAAGACAATATTAAGGTTCATGATGTGTTACCCAATGTGTTTTGAGAAACACAGATCTATCCAAATAGGTAGTGTTAAGAAACACTATTGATTAGGGTGTTGATAAAATTGTTATATAAATGGAAAATTGTCCATCAGGGTGGACTAAGAGACTCACACTGGTTCGGTTCATGTGAGGGATCAAATCAAAATGCCTTCCCCCTAGTAACAAGCGAGACCCTAGGACTAAGATGAAAAACTCCAATCTATGATGGTATACCCTACACATAATAGTTGAGGGGTATGGGGTAATAAATATAGCTTGTGAATTCCATAAAACCAAGCTACACATTGATAGATGGAGCATTGATTACAATTAATGCATGTTTACCAGGTTTTCAGCACTTGTCTTGATTTCTATTTTTTCTACCAAGGTGTATGTTTACTAGGTTTTCACCAAGGCACTATTTTGTTTTTCAATTTATTTTTATTTTTTTATTTTTCTTTTTTTTTTTAATTTGTTTTGGTGACTCATCAAGGCACTTGTTGCTAGGTTTTCACAAAGATGACCATTTTTTCAGGACTTTTTATATTTTTTTCTTTTCTGTTGTTTTTTGGAATTTCTTCAAGATCATTTTCTCTATACAAGAACTTTGCATTTTGAGAATGTCTAGCAGTTGAAAATTTTAAGGTGGATTGTATTGATAGGATCAAGAAGAAGATCCCCTTCTGGAGTAGATAGTTGATAGGCTCCAAAACCAAATGTTGTAGTGATTACGAAGGGACCCATCCAGTTGGGTTCAAATTTTCCCTTATGTTCTTGATTTTGTTGATTCTTTGGATTTTTGCAAAGAAAAAGGTCACCAACCTGAAGTTCTCTATGTCGTACCTTCTTGTTGTAACTTCTAGACATTCTTTTTTGATAGACCCTCAGATGGTTAAATGATTCTTTTCTTCATTAATCAATTAATTCTAGCTCCTTGATTTTGGAAAATCATGTAAGCTTCATCAGTGACGAGTGATTGGAGAGAGACTTGGAGTCAAGGAATTTCAACTTCAATAGGTAGTAATACTTTGGAGCCATAAACTAATGCAAATAGTGTCACTCATGTAATTTTTCTGATACTGGTCCTATAATCCCATAGAGCTAGATTTAATTGGAGATACCAATCCTTGCCAAATTTACTCATTGTTCGGTGCAAGATTTTAAAGATTGTTTTGTTAGAAGATTCATCCTATCCATTCCCTTGTAGGTAGTGGATAGAGGAACAATGTTGAGTGATATACAACTACTCACAGATTTCATCCAGGTCTTTTTTTTGTGTCATTCATAATTGACGAGGGTATACCATACCTACAGATAATGTAGTTAAGGATAAACATAGATACTATTTTTCCAATTTCTTTGATAAGAGGGACTAGTTCAACCCACTTCATGAAGTACTCAGTGGTTGTGATGATGAACTTGTGTCCACTAGAGATGAGGGATATATCCGGTCGATCAAGTCAAAGGCTCATTATAGAAATGGCCAGTGGGTGATAAAAGGTAACACCTCTCGAGAAGGAGAATGGATCAAGTTACCGTGTATTTGACATTTCTTGCAAGTTTGGGCATACTGAATAGCATCTTTTTCTATGGTAGGCTAGTAATATCCATCCCTTAGAAGTTTCTTTTCTAGTGAGAGACCATTCAAATGAGCTCCACAAATACCTTCATGGATGTCTTTCAACACTCTTTTAGACTTGTCATTTTCTAGACACCTAAGGAGAGTACCATCTAGACCTCACCAAAACAACTCATTAGTGACAACTATGTAATACAATGCATTTATAATGAGGATCCTCTTTTCATTTCTAGTTAAGCCGTCAGGGATAATTTGGTCTTTCAGGTAGGCATAGATTTGGCTATATCGAGAGGACTCATGGATGACTAAAGTACATATTATTTGGGATTCGGGTGAGTCATAATATGGAAAGGGAGTTCTTCCAGCAAGAAATCATAGCAGAATTGATGTTCTTCCAACCCTAACATAGAAGCTAGAGTAGCCATGGCATCGGCTTCTTTGTTTTCTGACCTCAGAATTTGTTGGAATGTTATGAAGACAAAATATTTCTTAAGATTATCGATTATTCTTTTATTCAATATCGAATTCTCATCTTTATTTTGATATTCTTCATTGATTTGATTGATTACTAGCTTAGAGTCTCTATAAATATGAAATTCCACAATTTTCCATTCAATTGCTATCTTTAAGTCATTAGATAGTGCTTCATATTCAGCCACATTATTTGTGTAGGGAAACATCACCTTATAAGCTTTGGGAATATTTTAACCTTGTTGAGTATTGAATCATACACCTATGTTGGACCCTTGTTGAGTGAAGGACCCATCAAAGAACATATTCTAGGAGTGCTCTGTGAGGTGTAAAATAGTTTCATCAGGGAACACAATTGTCAACAGTCCAATATCTTGAAGTGGTGCATCATCTAGGTGATCATCTAGTACTTGGACCTTAATGGATTTGTGATACATATACTCAATGTTGAATTTTATAAGAATCAACACCCACTTTCCTAGTCTTCCTGTTAGAGTTTCCTTATTCAATAAATACTTCAGCAGATCAATCTTTGGGATAATATTTATAGAGTGTGCTATCATGTAATGCCTAAATTTTTTTGAAGAAAAGACAAATGCTAGACAAGATTTTTCTATTGTTTTATAGTTGATTTCATAGAATACCAGAGTCTAACTAATATAATATATAGCCCTTTCTTTTCATGTTTCATCATGTTGCACCAATAGATCTTCTAGAGATGTAGTTGTGGCTGTGATGTAAAGGAAAAAGGGTCTCCATTGAATTGGTTCCATGAGAACAATAGGATTAACAAGGTATCCCTTGATTTTCTAAAAATGTTGTTCGCATTCTTCATCACATTTCAAAGTAACTCCTTTATGTAGTAATGTTGTGAAGGGTTGAGCCCTGTCTACTAATTGTGAGATAAACTATCTAATTGACTAGAGCTTAGCATGTAGTGTCCTTATCTAGGTGATTTTCTTAGGTGGTGGCACTTCCATGATAGCTTTTCCTTTGGCTACATTTACTTCAATTCCTTTTGCTGAGACATTGTATCCTAAAAATTTTCCAGATCTGACATTGAAGGCCCACATTTTTGGATTTAGCCTTAATTTGAATTGTTTCATTTGATTGAAGATCACCTCTAGATTTTCCAAGTGTGTGCTCCTTGTAGATTTATCTAATGTATCATCAATATATTCCTCCATGTTCTTATGCATCAAATCGTAGAAGATGGTATTCATGGCTCTCTGATAAGTAGCACCAGCATTCTTTAATCCAAATGGCATGATGTTACAATATAAGGTATCTCATGCACAAGTAAAAGTTGTTTTCTCTTGATCTTTTGGTGCAATTTTGATTTGGTTATATCCAAAAAAGTCATCCATAGTAGAGTGCATCTCATATCCTATTGTCAATTACATGATCATATCAATGTTAGGAAGGGGAAAATTATCCTTGGGACATGCCTTATTTAAATATCTAAAGATAGTGCACACATGGATTAATTTATCATCCTTAGACACCGGTACTATGTTGGATATCCACTATGCATAATCAATAGCCTAGATAAATCCTTCTTTAAGTAGTGCTACATCAGGATGCATCTTGAAATTTTTTTGTTTGAACAAATTTACTCCAAGGGTGATAGAAAGGTGATGCATGATGAGCTCAAGATCCAAACCTGGCATATCATAATAGTTCCATGCAAACTTGATCTTTTTCTCTTTGAAGATATTAGTGAAATCCTTCAATTCTTCCACTTACAATGACTGAGCTACATGAACAATATGTGGATTTTCCTTTGTTCCAATGTTCACTGGATGAGTTGGTTCAATCAAGACTGATGATCTTTCTTGTAGATGAATCAAAAGGATATCAAGTTTCCCATCCTCTTGCACCTCTAAGAGATTTTCACCATTGGATACGTCATTTATTTTTGCTATTTTTGGGTCTGAAACTTCCACTATGAGGTTTTCACCATCATACCTCTTTTTATTTTTACCTTTTCTTTTTAGACTAAGATACTTGATATCCCCCTCTAGCATGTTCATGCTCATTGCATTGGTGGAAGAAAGGATGGGTTCAACAACGTTCAAGTAGCAGGATAAGGTAAGTCACTCAAGAAGGATAACATATTCATAGGTTCAGTGGGGTTTCATTCAATAAGCTTAGGATGTACCAAGGATAGAGGTTCAAAGGGTTCTAGAGATAGCACCGCATTATTGTTATCATTAATGAACATTGAGGTAAGATCTATGGCATTATCCTCTGAAGAGTTATCTAGAAGACAAAGCATCCTAATATTTCTAGTAGAGTCATTGTTAGTATATCGTGAACCTCTCCCATTTGATCTAACACTAGAATTTTGACCTTCATCTCGTGCAGGCATTCGATCAAGGAAATATCATAGAGGTACTATCTCAATTCACGACACTTATCTAACTCTCGTGCTAGTATTGGTTCTAATATTTCAAAAAAAATTTGGAGAATGGTTTATGCTTTGATTAGCACTCGAGTTTTCTTCTTTTTCACTTTGAGCATCTGAGCTTTATTCACGAGCATCTTGGATATTATATTTTCCTTCTTGAGCATTAGAAATTTCTCCTTGAGTATCTTGGATATTAGAGCCTTCTCCTCGAGTATTAGAAATTTCCCCCTTTCATAGTTGGGTGCATACTTGTGGATAACATCAATTTCAATATCTATTGTAGCATAAAAAAATTCATCACATTCATACTTGTGTGAGTCTTTTTGACCATCATCAAACCTACCCAAATATTGTGTTATAGTCATGGGGTCTTCTTCTCCTTCTTGGTTTAATGATTTTTCTTCATAGAAACCAAGGGATTTCATAATTTCTTTCATATTCATATGATAAGGTAAGTCAATCACATGGGTCACAGTTACCAATTGCCCCTAGTTAGGGTGTCTTTCTCCTAGTTCATTTTGATGCTCTTATTTCTGATCTAGGGATTCATTTCTTACCAATCTAGTTTTTTGTTCATGTTCTATCTCATGATCTTGTAGGTGTTCATCTTCAGGGGAAGCTTTTTGCAATTGATCTTATTGTAATTTCTCCTCTTCCGGACTATATTGACTAACTGTTGATTTTAATAAATAGGGTTCTCCTTGATGCTCTAGGTTTTCTATTTGTATGTGGAGTAATCTTTCATAGGAAAGAGGTATGATATTTTCTTCTTCTTCATAATTATAATTTGTTTCTCTATCAAAGATAGGACCATCTCTGGATGAGTGTTTATATTTTTGTTCATCGTACCCTAAATCTATTTTATCTTTAGGACTTTAGAATTATGTATGTATGGGTTCTAGCAGTCATTTTCCTTTTCCTAGGAGTCCACTACCTTTGTATCCCATTTTTTGTATCAACTTGTATCCTTTTCCATACTTTTGAGGTGATATCTCTATATGCTTTACTTCTTTATCATGTTGCTCACCTTTTTAAAGCCATTGGAGAACTTCTTTTTCTTCATTTTCTCCAGCAATAGATACTTTTAATTTCACCATTCTTGTTCCCTCATGTATGGTTAATATACGAGAAGGTTTAGATGATAATGATGACTTCCCAAGAGATATGGGGGATGTGGGAAGATCAAGTAAATATGGTAGAGAGATAAAAGCATACTCTCCCATTCTAGTATCCTTAATGTTGATTTTCTTTTCAAGATCATTCATCATAGCTTTTCTATTTTTTTCTTCTTCTCAACATCTCAATGCTTCTTTACTTTGAGGAACTATGTTGTTAGCTTGCTTTAGGCTGTTACAAGAGTAACTAGAGTATGCAGGTATAATCAATTCTACCCCATTATGTGGAAACATCACACACTGATGATATTTTGATGGCACCTGTAACCACCTGAATTTGGTATGTTCTAACTATGGACCCTATTTTCCCTAAGTGTGATCATACCCTCGATTATGTCCAAACGACCCTGTTACTGCTTGGCATAATCCTTTAAATCAATTTAATGTCCTAGGTGATTTTTATCACTGATTTATATTAACTATTATAGTCATACAATTCAAATCAATTTTGACCAATCATATCAAACCAAAATCAAATATGGCTATAGTATTTAATTATAAAGGAATTAAATAAATCCCAAAATCAAATATCCACTTGCAATTAACCCATTCCCCTAGCTTATTTAATTTAATTAAAATGGCTATAGTCCCCTAATTATTAAAAAGCAATTAAATTGTTTAAATAGTTAGTTCCTATATTTCTAAATGAATTAAATAAGTTTATTTCATTTATTAATATTCTCGTAAACCCCAACCTAACCTATCTTAACCACTTCTACCCTGGGTTCTAACCCTTCTCAACCCATTCACCCATGCTAATCTAATCCTAATCCTAATTCTAGTCCTAACCCAACTCCTAATGTTGTCACATTCCATTAAGGAATACTTAGCAACTCAACCCACTTGAGAAAGTCCACTTTCTGAAGCTGGACTTTCTTAAAGTCCATTTTCTCAAGCCTTTCTCCCATGCTTCATTAAGGCCCTCATTAATATGAAGACCTTAAGCCTATGTCTCTCCCATGCCTTATTAATGCCTTGGGCATTAATGGC
>MU224887.1:3830900-3851051 GCA_018584345.1 Thuja plicata
TCATCCTAGACTTATATTTCATCTATTATCTCATGCTAGTTCATTGTTTTAGTTTCACCTTTTAGAGCTAAAATACATGCTTTTTCATCTTTTTAGCTTAAATTTGATTTAAATCCTTCATGCTAGAGTAGTATTGGTCACTGATTCGTAGTATATTCTGAGGGTTAAATATGCAACTAATCACACTCTTTCTAGTTAGAAGGCAATAGGCTAATGTTTGTGGTTTTGAATGTTTTATCTAACCTTTTGTACTAATGCAATGACCTATTGAGTGTTTGTGTTGTTTTCAACAGGTACCCATTTACACACACACAAGACCACTTTCATATCATGGATCGAAGACCTACCCAATAATATGTTGTATGCAAGGGTAAATCTAGCACTTGGAAAATCACATCTCTCTCAATTGGTCCAACTCTGATAGGTAGCACAACCATGCCTTTAGATGACCTTTCCTCTTTATCATATGATTTTGTAGTTATATTTCTTCAAGGATCATTAGCATGTTCTAAGAAAACTAGAGATTTGATGAGGTTTAATGTACAAATGTTTAAACCAACACCTCCATCTATCAAGACGTATTTGACTTGGTGTTTGTGAATAAGGACTTTGATGTGCAAAGGTTGGTTATGAGGAAGATCCAAGGACCTGGCATCTTCCTCAGAGAAAGATAGATAGTGAGGAGATTATATGTGACCAACCATGGATTGGAATTTATTAACATCTAGGTCTTTAGGTACATTCATGGCTAATAATACTTGTTCCAAGATTTCTATGTGCGCTGGTGAGATCTTGAGTAACTGGAAGATAGATATTTGTTCTAAAGTGCATTGCAATTGGTCCACTAGACTATAACTAGCTGAAGGAGATGATGTTGTCAATTGCTTAGTAGTGGATGATTTGGATTCTTGAGTAGGTGATTTATTAGAAGAAGTATATAACCACACCCCTGGAGAGTGACCTTAATTTATCCTCGGGTCACAGCATTGGATGATTTTGATTCCTTTTTTTCCTTGACTATTATGACATTGATGTATTGGTAAGAGGGCTCAAGTATGTTGATCACATTGTTAATGTTTTCATAGGTGTAGCTAACTTTTTTGTTCTCCTTGGAATTGGATGAATTTGCCTTCTTGTACTTGGGAAAAGGTTCTTTGTATGCCTTGTGATCTACGTTGACTTGATGACCATCAATGGTAATTATTTCATTATCGATAAGATCCTGGATCACATGTTTCATCTTTATACACTTATTTATTTTGTGACATTTATTTTTATGGTAATCATAATAGTGGTTTTTATTCCACCATTTAGGTTTAGGATCAAGTTCCCACAATTTTGAATGATCAGGCAATGTGATGATTTTATGATCAAGGAGAGTTTTCAATGCTGCTTCAAGTGGTTCTCCAAGAGTAGTAAAATTGTTCTTGCGTATAGGTGCCCAAGGTGTCCTCTCTTTGCTACATTATTTATTATTCCTTGGATTATATGATGGATTAATGCTAGCCTTAACAACTTGAATACTAGTAGAAATATTGAAATCAGGATCCTTTGGATTGGTTTTGGAATTCCTGACTACTCCATCATTGACGACATCCTTGATTTTTTTTTAATATTTGCTCTTGTCCTTGTTATTAGAGTGGTTTGATGATTTATTATCTTTTTGAAAGGTGATCTTACCTATTCTCAAAAGGTTATCATCTTCTCGCATAGAATCCTCCACCAATTTGTCAAAAGTAGTGTGAGTTTGCATTTGGAGAGAAAAGTTCATTTCAGTTTCCAAGGTGTTGATAAAGATATCCATCTTTTCAGTCTCTGTAATTTTTTGCGGGTATCTAGCAAAGATTCTTCTCCACCTCTGGAGGAATGTGATGAAGGGTTCACTCATGAATTTTTTTGTATTGCAGAGATCAAGCATGGTGACTATGTGTTGGATATTGTAGGAGTAGCGTTGTATGGATCATTGGATGAGTTGATCAAAGGTTTGAATCCCTGGTTCAAGTTTCGTGAACCAACCCATGGCCTAGCTACTGAGACTCCTAGGAAAGAGTTCCACAAGATATATCTCTTCATGCATAATTTCCATACTGAGGGCAGAAATTCTTGCACATGATCTTGAGGTCACCATTTCCATCATATTTGTCATATTTGGGTATTTTTACCTTGAGAGGTAATGGTGGCATATATAGATTTTGATCAAAGCGAAAATGACATATAGTTTTGAGCACATAATTGTTTTTGGATTTCTCCTTTTCCTTCTTAAGTTGCATAATTTCCTGTCTCATGTCTTGCACTTGCTAATTAAGCATAGTGATAGGAAATTCTTCTTCTTTTTAAACCAGTCTCTCAACATCAAAGTTTGGAGGGAGCTTGACTCCTGTAGATGCCAAGTGTATGAATTATTTATCTTTTTTTGTGTCCATGAGTGCTTGAATCACTCTCTGAAAGTGTTTTCCTTGTTCGCATCTTCATATTTCTTCTTTAGTGGGTTCCTCCTCTAGAATAGAGTCACCACCACGCTAGCTCTGATTTTCTTGACTAGATCCCCAATCATATATTGACATGTTGGATGGGTTTTGAATGTTCGTATGTTTGAATGTTTGATGTGATGAAGGTCTAGGAGTAGAGATGTCAACAACTTTTCCTTTTGATTCAAATTTATCCTTTTTTTTTATGACTCTTAGTCTTAACTGGCATAAAAGATAAATGCAACCAAGAATTGAAGTAACTAGATTGATGGGTCAATGTCAAAGATTACCAAATGATCACTTGTCTTAAAATTTGATGAGATATATTTTAATGAAAGGTAGCTGGGCTAGGTACAAGGTGTCAAGATTTGAGACCTGAAAGTCTACTGAGTGACACTTGTAACCGAGCTGATCAAGATTGATTTTGGATGAGACAAATCATAACAAGTAAGATAATTCAATAATCTAGGACAAGAGGTGAAGATAGGTCAATTCACTATGTCAAGGATACATCATTGTTTTGATAAGGTATGAAAACTGATTCGAGACATGTCGATGAAAATCAAAATGACCTATAGAAACTGAAGGTCAAATTCAAATACTTGATCTTGTGCATAATCATATGAAAATTCCCACTATGTCAGACAATAATACACATTGAACCATATGACATGCTGCTTTTAGGTTGTTTTTACATATGATAATTCTCACTAGACAAAATGACAGGACAAGATAGGGATAGTTTGCCACTTGATTTGTGTGAAATATTACGACAATTTTGCTCAATTTTTTAAGTCATAGTTCTGTGTCTAAAAGTGTCTTATGTTTTTTTGGTTTCAATTCACAATGATTCAAATAATCAAACACAAAGGAGGGAAAATCAAACAAACTTTCTATCCCTATAGTCAATTGGCTTAGTGACAAAACCCTCTCTCGCTGACTTAGGTACACACCCAAGAGCTAATCATAATATGGCCACCACCAGCCATGCAATGGGTCTAGTCATGTCATATTAGCAAAAAAAAAATGTTAATGGGGGCACGATATGGTGAGTTTCATGGGGGAGTTACTATCTCCCTTACACTTAGAATATCCCACCTTCGGAGGTGAACCTGGTGGTTTTAAGGATTCTAGTAAGGGAATCTGTTCATAACCATCTCCCATAGTCTTGCAAGGAAAGCTTGAGGCCTATATCCCTATTAGTACCTGGAATGAGTGTAGTCTCACAAGAATTATTGAAGCCTCTCAGCTCTATAAACATCCAAGCATGTCTAAGGATCAACAAAGTGATCAAAAGACAAGAATGATTAAGTCTTTCGATAATTTAATCTCAAGGAAGCATATTTATCATAGTGAGGTGGTAGGGTTGGCTTCTACCTTATCCTTACTTGGTTCGTTCCCAAGATCCTTTTACCTCAACTAGAAGGCCATCTAAAGATAATGCATAATAATAAATGGATAAAAAAGGGAAGGTCTAAATTTATGATTCTCCCTCAAAGAGGAGAAGAACATAATCTCCTATTTCTCTTTGTTTTTTCCAAACACTCCAAAGTTATCCCAAAATATTGCTTGCCCAAAAAAATTCAAACACGTCTAGGTTTCAAATCTTCCCAAAAAGGAAAGAGAGAATAATCCCCTAATTCTTAACTTGAATCACAAGAAATCACCTAATTAAACTATGTGCTTTAATAAACATTAAGAAGCATGATCATTTGGTTGATTTGAACTTAGGCAACCTGCAAACACCACAAGCTTACTAGCCTCAATAAATGTCTTCTTCAAAATGTCCTACAAGCACAAATAGATTAGTGGTTTTCAAAAATAATATTTTCAAGTAGTGTCTTGGAGAAGCGAATCTTCTACCAAACATCCTGCAAAGATGTGTTAGGCTGCAAAACCAGGAAACCAAATGACCAGCAAAACTAGATCAGGGGTTAGAAACCAAAAATCAATTCAAATGGACCCCTAAAAATACTCTCTATTTTTTAAATGATGGAATATAGAGAATAAACTAGCATTAATACTCATACAACAATAAATTAGAAACCATACAACAAATTAAAGAAAGATGGTGCCTCGTACGACTATTCCTGCAAGATAGGATGAAAAAACAACCTGATTACAGACTCATATGACAATTTAAATATCCTAAAACAAAAAAGAACCTATCATTATTTTTTCGTACGAGTAGATCAGACAGACAGGATGACAAATAATGCATTTTTCAGAAAAATATCAAGAATATTATTAAATTGGGGCCAAAAAAGTTTGAGCCCCATGGTGGCCTCCAAAAATATGTGGTGTAAATTTGGTGTTAACCTGCAAAAAATTAAACTCAATAAACCATTAACTTAGGGGTCAATAATCATCAAATTTAACTCCAATATTGTGCAAAATCCCCCAAAATTGGCTTATTGCTTCCTAGATGAAGCGAGATTGATTCTTAATAGATTCTCATAAGATTGGCACAAGAATCAGTGACTAGACTACTCCAAAATGGAAAATTCAAAAGTGAGTTTGATGCATGAACTTGCATACTTTGCTCTCAGCACATGGAAATGATATGCAAAATGTAACTAAGATAATGCATGAACTAGCATGAGATTAATCTAGAAAGATGTAGCAAATACTAAGAAATGAAACTAAGATTAAGCTATCTAAGAACAAATGAAAATGCTATACTAGTATGAAAAATGCTCTTCTATAATGAGAATAATCTAGAATCAAAATGACATTATATTCTTACTTCAACAATGCATCCTCCTCTCAACAAAGGAGAGCTATCCCTTTTTATAGAAAGCTCATCAAAAATGGATGGTTGAGATTAAGAGGTGGAAAGTGAGTGGCTAGGATTAATAGGTTAGGTAGGGTTTTGGTGGGAGTGAAGGAGATTAAGGGGAAAAAGAGGTTAGTGGATGAGATTCAATCCAAGAGAGGTTTATCCAAGTGATTGAGTTTTGATTGGTCAAAAGTGTGTTTTTTTGAGGGAGAATAAGGAAAAATTTGGTAAATCCCCTTTTTATCACCCTTTTAATCAAATATTAAGTGTGCACACCCATGTGTAAATGGGTTCATCTAATAAAAGTGCAAGAACCTGTATTTAAGTGTGCAATGTATAGTGATTAAATATCTTTTCAAGATTAGCTTAGGATTAAGTTGATGATTTGATTTAGGAACTTGGTATAATCACGCAAGGAGGATTATTAGGGTTTTTTTTCATAATTAAGGTCTAACAGTGAAAGCCTTTATATTTTAAGATTTTTCAGGTCAATTAATCAAATTAGGGGCTTTGGGATTACTAGACCAATTTTGGGTGATTGCAATTTTTGCCCCTTCTCTATCGATCTATTTTTAAATGTTTCTACCATAGGGATGCATGTCCTTTTAACTTGGTACAAGCATATTTTACCTTCTTCACCTCACTAGTTCCTTCAAGTTCAAATTACTTGTCCACTCTATGATCCAATCTATCAATTCATTAGAATCCAGGTTACCATGATATTCAAGTGGATTGAAATGAGATCTCCTATTCACATTAGTCAAATCTCTAATGAGATTTTCTTCTTCTTGTTTCAATTTTGGTGGTGCCTCATTATTCTCTCCTTCCCATGCAGGATTCTTATTATGTTCATCTCATTCTTCATCACTTGCATCTTTGATATGTTGTCCTCTCCTCTTATTAGTTTCCATCGCTTCCAATCTACCAAAAAATTGTCTCAACAAATTCAAGGCAGTTGGATCTGCATTTATTGCTTCACCTCTAGCATTCCTCCTAGACATCTTCACGATCTTGAATAGTTGTAAGTTAGATCCTCTCTTCTGCCACCCCACAAGAAAACCCTATATCGCAAAACCTTGCTCTGATACCACTTGATGCATCCAAGGACAGTGGAAACTCGTTGAGTCCAACCAATCCTTACATAAAGAGTCACACAATAGAAAAAAAAAAAGGAAATGAATGCAAGATTAGCCTTTTGATACATTCCAAGATTACTTTCCAGATTCGAACCTTCTATAGGTTATATTTTATACCATTTGCAATCAGCAACAGCTACATGAACCTTCAATAGGAACTTTTTTTCATCTGATCTATTGATCAAAATCCTTCAAGTGCTAAGTTCCTATTCTATTTTGTCTTCTACCCTCTCTAATGGAAACAATTACAAGAGTATATAAGGGCTTTGAAAACATTAGTTTGGCCAAAGAAGATTTCATTTTCTAATGAAAAGAAAAATGTATTACACAGATAGGTCAGGACCCAAAATCATAAGTATCTTCACTCAATGAGTGGGACATGAATCGTAATCCTCAAAATAGGTTAGCCACACATGTAAAATCATTGAGAAGTGAGGTTTTAATCTTCGTTGATCAGGAAAACCTTCACGAGATCAGAAAATATGAAGATTGGTCAGAAAAAATGAAGAACAAGATAGTCTTGCCAAGAATCTGAAAGATCTCAAACATGAATTAACCAAATGATACGCAATCCTAGGAGGGTGATAAGAAAGAAGCCACAAACATGTTGGAAGGATCACATCCTCCAAGAAAAACATAGAACAATCGCAGAAAGAAACACCAGGACTGACCAAAACAAGAAAACAGGAAAATAAATTTTTTTGGTTGTTGCAAGATTGCCAAGAACCCAAGATGCTCCTACATTATGAGGTAAACCCAAATCTTCAGCTAGTCATAACCATAGGGCCTCTTTGGATGCATTAGTACAACCTTTATATTTAACTTTGATAGAGCTAAGAGAAGTAGATTATTTATTTTTTATAATTCCAAGAGATTGCACATATTTCAACAAAGAAACAATATCCACAAGTAGATTTACATCATTGGGATCCACTCCTAGATATGAATCAGTCAATCCTTTTACTATAAACTCACAATTTAAATTATTAATTAAACCAACACTAAATTAACCTTTAACATATCTTAAAATTATCTTTACAACTTTAAAATGAGTTTGTTGAGGTTTATACATGAATCTAGAAACTAAACCAACACTATATATAATGTTAGGTCCAATAAGAGTTAAATAATTTAAACCTCTAACTAGTTGCCTATACAAAGTAGCATCAACAATAGAAGTTTCCATATCAATCATGAGTTTAGTTCCCAATTCACATGGAGTAGAAATAAGGTTGGTATTATTCATTTTAAATCTATATAAGAAAGATTAAATATTCCCTTAGGTGTTTACCAAATTTTCATACCCAAAAATTAATGTAAACAATCCTAAATCATTCATTTGAAATTCCTTATTAAGTTGTGACTTAACATCACAAATAATGGTTAAAACTTGAAGTGATAATCAAATCATCAACATATAAAATAATAATCACAATTTCATCTTCACCATGTTTAGTATATATATCAGGATCATTTTTGCTTCTACTGAAACCTTTGGAAATAAAGAGAACAATGATTTTAGAATACCACTCTCTAGGAGATGGTTTTAAACCATAAATTGATTTATTAACTTACAAACAAGATATTCATTATCATCCTTAAAAAAGACTAGGAGGTTGAGACAAAAAATTCTTCATGCAAACACCATTTAAATGTGCATTTTTTTACATCCATTTGATTAATGGACCAATGCATATTAGAAATTAAACCAAGAACAAGTTTCATAATAGGCATTTTAGTGGCATGAGCAAATATTTTATTATAATCTAAACCTTGAATTCGAGAAAATGCTCTAGAAACTAATATTGCTTTAAACTTTGTAATGTCATTATTGGCATTGAACTTAGTTTTATATAACCATTTACAATAAGAAATATTCTTACCTTGAGGGAGAGGAACTAACTCCCAAATTTGATTAGCAATAAAAGTATCATATTCCTCTTGCACAAATTTCTCCCAATGTGGTTGAGATGTATCTTTCTCAAAGGATTGAGGATCATTAGTATGTATTACATTAGACATCAAAGATTAATTACCATAATTTTCCTTTCTATATTTAGATTGATCCATTCTAGCTAAATAATCATCACTTTCTTGAATTGAAATTTTAAACCATTTAGGCATCCTTTTAGATGTAATGGAATCGCCGCTAGAAGAAGAATAATGAACATTAAAAATATCATCATAATTAGCACCATCACTATGATTAATGAATGCATTAGGAGGGTTAAGAGGAGGAGGATTGTCCTCCACAACCACAATTTTACTTTGAAAAACATCACTATCATAAACTTTAGAACAATCGTGAACACCATTTTCAGTAGTACAAACATCTCTAGAAACTTTAACTTTGTTATTGATAGGATCATAAAATCTATAAACCTTATAATGTTCATCATACCTAGGAAATATATAAGAAGAAGATTTAATATAATTTTTTTCCTTTTTTTTATATTTATGAACATATGAAATGGAACCAAAATACTTAAATGCTTTATATTGGGATTCCTCCTAGACCAAACTCTTCTATAGTTATATCCTTTAGAGATTTGGTAAGAATCTTCTTAATAAGATAAGTTTCACAAGCATATATTTAGTCTAAAATTTATAATGCATATTTATAGCATATATATACATATATCCATTTTTGGGGGATGTGGTTCTCATGGTCATGGAGAGGCCAGATTCAATCTATGGATTATGAGGGCCTCCTCTTTCGATGTTGGCATTGATTCTCTATTGGTCATCTGACTAGAAATTGTTCTCTCTTCTGGCATAAAGGAACTGACACTTGGTAGAAGTATGCTAATGATGAACATTTGATTTTCATAGCTTATGATTCTTCCTCTAATGATGCATCATAGGTTGATGATAACTTCCCTTTGGAGGAAGCTCCTACTGCAAATCTAGACAATGCTCTTGCTACAAATCTGGCCTCCACGGTCCCTATGGATCCCACTCCTCCTGTTACTAGTGTGTCCCAATATATCCATGTGGACCCCTCTTCATTTATTCCTCCTTCTCTACTCTAATCTTTTATTGATAGTGTACAATTTCCTCAACACTCTACCCCTTGTGCTGATAGTTTTTCTAATAGAGTTTCACCACTTTCTCCCCCTTGTGTTTGGGATCCTAGTGATATTTTTGCCTAAAAAATTGTCTGACGACATAAGAAAAATATTTATTTAGCCTCTCATTCTCCCCCCACATTGTGGGTGATTTGTCTACCCACTCTTGAGATGAGCTACTAGCTTTTTTGTTAGTGTGTTGTTTATGGTCTTTTCTTGTAATAGGAAGAACCTTATTGATAGTGTTTTATTGACCTCTAATGACGCCTATGGGTTTTGGTTGTGTAAGAGACAACACCCTTGTTTTATTGTTGATTTTAATCATATATATATATATATATATATATATATATATATAGTCATTTCAATGATAGTCCTATGCTTTTGCTACACCATTTTGTTAAGGTTTACATGGAATAGTTAGCTCATGCTTAATATCAAATGATTTAAAATAACCATTAAAAGAATTATTCACATATTTCTTACCATTTTTCAGATAATTTCAGTCTTAAAACTAGATTGGCTTTCAACAAACTTAACAAATTCAAAAAATATATCAAGAACTTGATCCTTACTATCAATGAAATCGATCTAATTTATCATTGAAAACTCATCAATAGAGATAAGTGCATACCTTGATCCTTGGATGGAGGCATTCTCTATGGGTCCTAAAAGGTCAAATTATGAACAAGGTGCAACTTATGAGTTTCCCTCCATGATTGACCATGAGGAAAGGCTCCCTGTGCATCTAGCAACCATGTATCCTCTGCATACGACCTTAGAAAGAACAATGCTAGGAAAATCGTTTATCATTTTAGACTTTTGCATCATTGGCAATATTGTTAGAATTTATATGGTAAAGCCTTTCATGCCAAATATTGAAATAAAAGGTAGTGAAAAAATTAATATTTTGATTGATAAAACTCATAAAACTTAAACAAATTATCATTATCCAACTTAGCATATCAATAATTATATTTTTTTAAGATCAATGGCATAACACATATCCTTATAGAATTCATTTTTATAATCATGAAAAATTTAACAACTAAAAGCAAGTTAGTTCAAAATTTAGGAACATACAATACATCAGGGAATTTATCATTAGGCACATTTACATCACCAACAACTTATACTTTACACTTGTGGTCATTTGCAAGTTCAACAGAAACATTAGAAGTATCAATTTGTATAGAATCAAATATGTCTCTATGAGAAGTAACATGTTGAGAAGCACCTGAATCAGTAACCCAATCAAGTGATTTGGAAACACTATAACTACAAGTAAATTCATGGCGAGATTGATTTCCATTGTTACCAAAATTTTTAGGATTTAATTTATTTTGTTGATTATTGTGATTTTGTTGCATTTGGCTTTTGTCATTTTCCTATTTAAACCAAGAATTGTTCCAATAACCATCTTTACCAAAATAAGAACAATGAGGCCTCTTAGAATTATTATTTTTAGGATCATTACCATTATTATGATACTTTTTTTAATTGGCATGATATTTAGAATTACAAGAATTATTATGTAACTTAGAATTATGATTATGATTTATAGACAAAAAATCATGTTTACTACTTTTAAGAGTACCAAACAGAATTAATATTGCTTCCTCTTAATGTAACAAAGTATGAAATATATCATAAGTAAGTTGACTACTTAATGAAGAAATAGCAAGTTGAGCATGAATATTTGTAATGAATTGCTAAAATCGCCCATGAAGACATTTCTTAAGAATAATATGAATCTAACAAGATTTGGAATATCTAAACCATATGATTGAAAATTTAACAAATTAAACATTAATTAAAATGTATCCATTATTTAGGCAACAACCTACATCACAATGGTAATGTTGTGAGCCTCTAATCTAGGAGGTCTTGGGTTTGAATCTACCTAGTCTTCACAAATAATAATAATTAAATCAACAAATAATAATAATTAAATCTCGGCTTTAGCCCATTACCCATAAAAAATAAATGTATCCATTGTTTTAAAGTTAATATACCTTAGGTCTTTGAGATGATCTTGAAGTTGAATTTTCCTTAATTCATTAGAGCTATCATTAGTTGATTTTAGAATTGTTTGCAATTTATAGGCTTTTGTACAATTCCCAATGAAAACATATACGTTAGGAACCATTGAAACGCTAATAACCTCAAGGGCCTCCTCATTTTGAGTTGTTCACGTTTCTTGTTCTCTATGAGTAGCAACGGAAATGAGTTCAGATGCAACGTCTGTGACAACATCCAACAAGTACTTGAAACAAAAAAATAAACGAAATGTGAGTTTTCCATGAACAATAGTTAGAGCTATTTAGCTTTATTTTTGAATTTAATGTAGATGTGATTGAAAAAATAATTAGCAAGGAAAGGGTTAGGTAAGGGGGAAAATTACCCTACTTGTTGAAAGGAGACTGAATTTTTTTTTAAGAAAAATTGAAAAAATATCCCTTTTTTAATTTGGAAAAGAGATATTACACCTTGAAGTTTTAATAAAAACTTAACAAGAAACTAGGTAACATTAATTTTAAAAATAAAATAAAAAATAAAAATATATAATATGCTATTATAGAGAAAATTTAAATTTAATCTAAATTATTTTTAAAAATTCTACAAATAATACCTATTTAGAATTATTTTTTTCACTTCTTTTATAAAGATTTTGATTAAAAAAATATTATATTTTTTTTAAAAAATTGATTGAAAACTTTATAAAATAAAATGAAGTCATATATATATATATATATATATATATATATATATAATGTTGATCTCTAAGTTTTGTTGATCATTAGTGTCCCACACTTAGTCATTTATCCAGGCAGGTTAGCTGGTCATCACTGTGGCCGAGCTATCCGGCATAGTCATTACCGAGCAGATTTATGGTTGTCGAGTGACTCAGCAATCAAGCAAAAGTTGATCATGTTCATGCCGAGCGCCAGAGACTTAAGTGTCAAGCAAGACAGTTTTGACATACATGTTAGGAATGACACAAACTTGTAAGTAAACCATTTTGGGCCGACTTGTTCATGCATTTAATGATTTCAATGGAGTTAATTATGCATTTAATTATTTTATCCTATGCATGGCATGGAGCCAATCAGAAAATTGGAATGCCTAAGCGGCATAAGCTTTTGATCTAGATCTAATCACTAGATTCGTAAAGTATATTAATATTGCTTCTTAAACCCTAAAGGATGAGAGAAAAAGAGTGTATGCGTACAGAGAGATGTGCTAAGAGTTATTTCAAGGAAGAAGCATAGATCTAGCAGAGTGACAGAGCAGTGAACAGAAGAGTAAAGACATATTAGATTATAAGATCAGAAAAGGTATTGGAAAGAGGAGATCTGTTATCAGCATCAGAGTGCACATCAAAGGATCATATCTTGAGACATTCTAACAAGTGTATCAGGTGAAATCTCTTAACATAGTGGTTCTAGCAGACCCTTCTAAATCTCTTAACCGAGTGCTTACTTTGTTGTAAGTTTAAATCCTTTCACAAGGTAGATCGTAAAGATCTTTAGCTCTTAACCGGGCAGACCTTTAACTAGGTAGATCACCAGTAGTGATCAAACTTTTGTAGCCCTAATAGGCACACTTTATTTCTACAGTAGTGAAGAATTTGTGGGTATCATCCCCACCCTAGTTTTACCTATTTGGGTTTCTGGGTTACCAAAATTTTGTGTCATGAGTTATTTATTTCATGTTGTGAATGCTAATAGTTGTTAGATTAATTTCATATATGTATGAATGTGGATCAATTAGTTTTAAGTGATTAAATTTCAAGATCCAATTCACCCCCGCCCCCCTCTCAATATCTTGATTTCCCAATATTGTATTTCCAACAATTGGTATTAGAGCTCAGTTCTCCTACAAAAGGTTTTAATCAGCCTAAGAGTACAGATTTGGAGATGGAGATTTACAAATTGGGTTAAGTCATAGAGAATCAGAAGATTGAAATTCAGCTAGCATTACATCAGCTTGAGATAGCTAGACAGGAATTGAGGAAGTCATTGACATCTAGGAAAGATTTGGCCAAACAAATGAATGATACTCATTATCAGGAAGAAGACACTACAAATCTATTTCAGAATGGAGATTCTACTAAGAGCGATGTAGCAATTGCAAATCTACCAAAAAGGAACAATGCACTGTGTGAAGAAGTTAGAAACTTGAAAAGAGAACAAGAAATGCAGACAGTAAGACTATGTGAAGTAGTGGAACAAAAGAAGAAAGTTGAAGATGAAAAAGCTATGGTTGAAGAAGATAAAAGAATGATGACTGTCAGACTTGATGAAAGGACACGTGATGTACAAATGATGAAAAAAAATCAGGTTGATATGGTGAATCAACTACTACTTGCAAATTAGGAGATCAGTAGGAAAGACATGGAAATAATGAATCTAAGATCTGAGAACAGTCAATTGAAGGATGAATTGAGATTTGAGAAAGAACTGAATGAAAGGTTGAACGGACCTAATGAAGCTTTGACTCATTTTGAGAACTTGATGGAAGCATCAAGGAGATCAAAAGATTCTTCTGGATTAGGCTACACTGAACAATAGACATCTACTGAGAAAGGAGAATCATCTAAGATTGGTGAAATGAGGAATGCAAAGACAAAGAACAACACCACTGTGGAAAATCAGGACACACAACAAACATCTATCGAAGCAAGAATGGTAAGTCCAATCCTAAACCCAAGTTCAATGGTTATTGCTTTAACTGTAAGAAGTTTGGACATAAAGCACATGAATTTTGGGCTAAGGCAAATGATGCACCTCCCACACCAAGAATCAATGGATATTGTTACAACTGTCAGAAATTTGGACATAAGGCACAAGATTGCAGATCTAATGCTAAACAACAATGGACATCAAAGATACAAGCAGAAGCACCAAGGAAAGGCAACACTTACAATTGGGAAAATAGCACAAGGAAAAGTTGTCATTACTATGAAGAGTATGGACATGCACTTGAAGACTGCATAAAGACATATTTCAGAGGAAGATCTAAGAGTTGGATGAATGGAAGCCTAGTTTTCTTTATTTGTTTGAAAATTGGTCATACTAAGAGAGAGTGCAAGACAAGAGTACCTGCTCCTATTGTTGAGGAAATTAGAGCACAAATGAACCAAACATTGGTAAGGAAAATAGAACCGAGCAGCAGTGAAACTACTGAAGCCGAGGTCACCCAATCTAATGGATTAGGTGATCACACCATCTCAAACTAAGCAAAAGAGGTATTTAAGGAACTACATTTAAATTTCATATCTTACACCACTTCCTAACATATAAATGTGCCAAAGTCCATATCTGCATATGTTAAGATGCACCAGGACATATTTGAAGACATGTACCAAGTAAAAGTCAAATTGCACTTTAGGTGCCAAGAATCAGTGATATGCACTAAGGTCAAGCTCTTTAGTGTGTGCCTAGCTGATATGGTTGGCTGAGTAAGTTTTTGTGATGGCCGAGTACGGTTGGCTCAGTGGTATGCAAGTTGTGTTAGTCAGTTGTGGACAGTTGTTTGGCACTAACCCAACAGGAAAAAAATTTAATGCTAACCTACTTCGACATTTGGAGTCTATATAAGGATAGATCCATTTATTCTTCATTCTTACCTTGCGATTTAGAATTTCATAGAGCGATTGAGGATTTGCGAACTTGATTTCTGCAAATTTTTGTCGAGGATCTTTTCAGTGTGTCATCGACAACCTTAAAGTGAACAGTGTGAAGTGTGACTTGTCGAGGTACTATGTTCATCATCTTCAAAACCCTAATTTTTGAGATCATGGCCGCAAGTTCTTCCACAGCAATCAAGGGTATGGAGAAGGATTTGAGACAAGTTCAATTGGTGAGGAGCGACGCCTATGCACCTCCCAACTTTTGTGTCATTCCAGAAAGTGCTATCCAAGGTGATTTGACTGGAGCCCTATCGTCAATTCCACCCAAGGTACTTATGATACATGATGTATGATCTTTTTATATGGTTATAATTGGTAAAGTTGGGGACAGCGAATTGAGGGAATCTTACAGCAAGTTGTGTGAAAATGGAATTTTGAAAGATGAATTCAAACATCTAGACGAAAAAGGGTTAACTCCAGCCCTAGACTTCCCATAGGATTTTAAGATGGAATGGATTAAGATTGTCCTGAGCCAATTACATGACATGAATATTTGGCTGGAAAATGGACCAATTACAATTAAAAATACATTATTCATAGGGTAACTGGGTATCTGATTGTTAGCAGGAAAAGGACCATGAGAGATCTGAGAAAGGAAGATATAGCAGCTAATACTGGAGTAGTTTGGAACAATAGAGACATGACTATTTCTATAATCAGTGATTTGGAGCTTGATTTCAGAGTAAGGGTAATTGTACATAATTTCTATTAGTTGAGTTGAATGGACAGTGTTCCATGTATGGCAGTCGATCAAGCTTGGAAGATAGTAAAAAATAATCATACTTACGACCTTGCCGGGCTTCAATTGATGCAACTGGCAGAGAACCTTTCTTCAATCAGGAAGGAAAAGAACTCATCATGTAATTTTGGTTCTCTACCAGTTTGTATATTCTTCTATGTAAAAAATTCATTTCCCACACACAGAAATATTGTTTGGAAGGACATACCTATCACTCAAAAGATGAATGCATTCTTTCAACAATTAGGTAGTAACTTTAACAATATTATGGGAACATACTTTGTTGAACTCAAGAAGAGAATGAGGTTGAGAAGAAGAATTCCCAGTTCATTAGTGGAGAAGCATTATGAGGATATTTGTTTTCTAGTTGACACAAATTTCACTTATGCTCAGGTAGTAATACCTAGGGTATCATGGCTAAATCCATTTCTTTATGAATTTAACATTAATGAGACATCTGCAACAATCACAGCACTCCTTGCAGAGGAGATTGATAGCGCAATTCAATGATTTGGAAACTATGAAGAAGCAAAGGCCAAAATATCTATGAATTTGAAGGCTAGAACTATGGAGATGAAGAGGAAAAAGATTGTTAAGAATCTAAAGAAAATGGTTGGGTTACCTAGTGATGAGGAGGTAGAGGATGCACCTCTAGACCTAACTACCAGACAGGGAGAAGAAATATCTACTGAAGAAGAAGAAGTTGGTGAATCTAAGGAAGAAATTCATGTGAAATCAAAAGGAAAGCAACCATCAGTTGCTAAGGTAACCAAGCCGACCAAAGAAAAACCTAAGGTTACCCCTCCTATTGTTAACCATGCAAGGACAAGGGCATCAACTTTTTCATCTCCTGCAGTACAAACTAAGGTATATGTGAAGAAGATTGCTGGAGAGAGCAATTCTGGTAAAAGGAAACAAGTTACAACAAAGGTTGTGCTGAGCCTACCTTTGAAGAGACCAAGGAGAAAACTACACTTGGAGTTAGATAGTGATGAAGAAAAGATAGAAACTAATGAACCTAGCAATGTGCCTACTATATCATTCAAACATCCCACAGACATTGATGAGGTATGTAAGAACATCAGAAGTTCTGCAGGGTTAGCTAGATTTAAATTTATCAAGTATGAGAAGTTAAAGATAGAAGATAAGCATAAGATTTAGGAAGCACTTTTAGACATGATGAGCACTTTCAATATGACACCTATAGAGATAGGAAATAATGTCCCAGCAGAACTTTTTGACTTTTTATCTAGTAAATGGGAATATGCATTGATGACTGAAAGGCAAATAAGAGAAGCAACATTGGCTAGAGTTATCCTAGAACTAACCAAGAAATATTTAGCTAAATTTGTGTAGGATAATAAGCATAAGTTTATACCTAAACTCAGAGCCTATACTATTTTGAGAAATGATATTGAAGGAGTAGTACAATAGAGTACTAGGATTTGGAAAGAACTCTTTGGGTTGTCAATCCAAGAGAAGAAATTAGATGAAGGAACCTCTGAGCCGAAGGAAAAAGAAGTAGAGACCACCTCTAAGCCATAGAAAGAAGAAGAACAAATTGCTATTGAATCTACAAAGACTAGAGTGGAACTGAAAGAGAAAATAGATACAGTGAAAACTGTGGATCTAGCAGTAAATATTCCAATTGACACCACAATTGATGACACTAGCAATTTGGATGCCGAGGGTCAGGATGAGCTGGCAGACACAAGTATCGAATTGCCTATCAAGGTTACTAAGGCCGATGAAGAGAAAGATGAAGAGAAAAATGAAGAGAAAGAAGTCAAGAAAGAGAAGACAGAAGAACAAGAGGTTAATACTAAAAATCCACCTATTTTAGAGGTTGTGCAAATATTTTTAGATAGTGGAGAGGAGATAAAGGATACTGAGCCTAAAGAGAAAAAGGTTGTACAAGTGTTGGTTAATCTACCACAGTCTGCATCATCTACTCCCACTGGTCCTAAAACTGGGGGTATGCCTGATCATCAGACAATCTTGACTGAATTGAAATATGTAATGGGAACTAACACTGTTAAAGGAAAAGGTGTTAATGAAACAGAGTCAAGCACCAGCTCACCAGAACTAAAGAGGGGGAAAATAATTAGGAAGAAGACTCCAAACCTAAATATCACATTAGATGAAGTCATTGTGATTCTGAAATGGGATCCCAATGATTTGTATTTTGAACAGAAAGAGACTCTTCAAGACCTACTTAAGAGGAATAAAAGGCAAGAAGAAATGAAAAGAGAGCAAAAACAAAAGCAAGTTTTACATGAAATCAAGGATATTTTTGTGAATATTTTGACATGGAAGATGAAAATCCTCAAGCACCTATTCTAGAATAGTTAGTTCACATTGTGTAGAAGGTCAATGATGAAAACATTGAGGCTAATGAAAAGTTGTTGCAATGGTCTGAAAGAAAATTTGAGAACAAAGTCTTGGAGAAGATCTCAGCAGAGATTTCTACAAAATAGGTTGAACTTTCTTCTCTTGTAGAGATTCTTGAGGAAGTTGCAAATAATGTTTATTTGTTGTATAGAAAGTTATGTGATGTAGAATTCTTCACAAAGGATAATCTACAGCTTATTGAGAAGCTGCAATTAGATTTGAAGTCAACTGGTAGTTCATTAAGCATGGATGCTAGCACTAGCTCCATACACTTTAATAAGTTGACTCATACACAGAGAAGATTAGCCAAGCTTATGGATGAAGATGTAAGAATAAGAGAAAAGTTAATAACTATTTAGACTGCCTTAATACCTCATCTAGAGGTTATTCAGAAGGAACTTTCAGATGCAAAAGACTTAGTCAAGATGGATTCTCATCTCTCTACTGCAGATAGTTTGGTGAGTCTAGCTGCCGAGCTAGAAATCAAGTTACAGGTTATGAAGTATGTAAAGGAAAATTGGGATACAACATTTTCTTTAAGATTACAACTTCATAAACAGTTTTTAGACAAGTATAACTTAACCCCACTAGCTATCAGTGACAAAAACAAGGGGAAAATTAATAAGGGTTCAGCACAAGAGGAACAAAAATAGGTATAAATATTCTTGCTGAAGGCATGTATACTATGTAAATTTTTGTATGTAGTATGGAGTACATTCCTAGGGGGAGTACATTGTGTACTTAGGCAAATTTTGGATGGAAAGAAATGATAAGTGTGTTTTTGCCACTAATGTCAAAGGGGGAAATTGTTGATCTCTAAGTTTTGTTGATCATTAGTGTCCCACACATTCATTTATCCAGGCAGGTTAGTTGGTCATCACTGCGGCTGAGCTATCCAGTATAGGCCCAGCTATCTGACATAGTCATTATCAAGCAAATTTATGGTTGTCGAGTGACTCAACAATCAAGAAAAAGTTGATCATGTCCATGTTGAGCACTAGAGACTTAAGTGTCAAGCAAGACAGTTTTGACATACATGTCAGGAATAACACAAACTTGTAGGTAAACCATTTTGGGCTGACTTTTTCATGCATTTAATGATTTCAATGGAGTTAATTATGCATTTAATTATTTTATCCTATGTGTGGCATGGAGCCAAACAGAAAATTGGAATGCCTAAGCCACATAAGCTTTTGATCCTGATCGTTGATCTAGATCTAATCGCCAAATTCGTAAAGTATATTAAGATTGCTTTTTAAACCCTAAAGGATGAGATAAAAAGAGTGTATGTGTACAGAGAGATGTGCTAAGAGTTATTTCAAGGAAGAAGCATAGATCTAGCAGAGTGACAGATCAGTGAACAACAAAGTAAATACATATCAGATTATAAGATTAGAAAAGGTATTGGAAAGAGGAGATCCATTATCAGC
This sequence comes from Thuja plicata, assembly GCA_018584345.1. Taxonomy (NCBI): domain Eukaryota; kingdom Viridiplantae; phylum Streptophyta; class Pinopsida; order Cupressales; family Cupressaceae; genus Thuja; species Thuja plicata. The sequence goes on from MU224887.1 coordinate 3,850,607, forward strand.
ATCAGAGTGCACATCGAAGGATCATATCTTGAGACATTCTAACAAGTGTATCAGGTGAAATCTCTTAACAGAGTGGTTCTAGAAGACCCTTATAAATCTCTTAATTGAGTGCTTACTTTGTTGTAAGTTTAAATCCTTTCACAAGGTAGATTATAATGATCTTTAGCTCTTAATCGGGTAGACCTTTAACCAGGTAGATCACTAGTAGTGATCAAATTTTTGTAGCCCTAACAGGCACACTTTATTGCTGCAGTAGTGACTAATTTGTGGGTATCATCCCCACCCCAGTTTTACCTATTTGGGTTCCTGGGTTACCAAAATTCTGTGTCATGAGTTATTTATTTCATTTTGTGGATGCTAATAGTTGTTTGATTAATTTCATATATGTATGAATGCGGATTAGTTAGTTCAAGTGATTAAATTTCAAGATCTAATTCAACCCCCC
>MU224887.1:3851167-3863921 GCA_018584345.1 Thuja plicata
AAACGAGAGAGAGAGAGAGAGAGAGAGAGAGAGAGAGAGAGAGAGAGAGAGAGAGAGAGTATTGAAATGCTAAAACTACAAGTAGAAAAGGGAGAGGCAGCTCAAATATATAGAGGTGAGAATGACCCAATACTGATGATGCCATGTAACATCCTATGTGTATGCAATGTGTCACAATCCTCATAAGGAGAAAAACTAATAATCTAAATATTTGGAATAAAAAAAGAGTCGTGAGAACACAAAAGTGGGAAGTTTATTTCTAATTATTTTTTTCATTTGATGGGGTATCGTGGGCTTTTTTGGTCATTTAATTATCATTTTAAAAAAATTTAATTATGAATCTTGACAAATGACATCCTAACCCATCTTAAATGGTTTCATCTTTTCCCTTCTCTTTATAGAATTGTACCTAGACTAACCATGTCAGGGGGTAGATTAATGTGGGGTATCATTATTGACCATGTTATAAGAGTTATTTGTTATAGTGTTGATCCTGAAAATATGTGTGTTTTATTGGATAACAATTGTTCCCACACTTTGGACTCAACTTTGGGAGATCTGTGGAGATTCTCATATCTCTCCATTCTTAGAGGGTCATAATCTAGATTGTCTCATTTCCCTTACACATGAAGACCATATACCCTTTGATGATGATGATACTTTAGAGGAGCTTCAATATATCATGGTTCTTGCATGTTTTGATTGATGAAAGATTTGTCTCATAGTTTTTACTCATCACGTGGAGACCTTGTCTCTATCTTTTCTTGTTCCTGGTCAACTTGGCATCACTACATCCATAAAACCAATTGATTCAGTACAAAAAGATATTCTATTAGAGATCAATTAAGAGATAATCTCAATGAATACTCCGCTATATTTTTTGATTGGTATGAATACCCATAAATGATAACCATTCTCATGGAAAAATCTCACAGAAATAAATTTACAAAATAAACTAAAAATAACCTATTTAACAAATACATAAACTAACAATTACAACTTAAACAAACCAGCTATATGAGAAAGATAAATATGTCAACATTCTCTCCCTACTACATCATTCTTTGAAATTACTAATGAGATAATCTTGAAAAGCGTCAAATTTCACACATCTAAGAGGCTTATTGAAGATGTTGAAAAATTTCTCTTACTAGTGGAGAGTTGAGGTTGAATGTTGTTTTGTTGAACATGATCTCATTCCAAGTGGAAATCAAGTTCAATTTGTTTGGTTCATTAATGAAATACTAGATAATGAACAATCTTTAGAAGACTTTGATTTTCACAATATAGGATTTTGAGTTGATTTTGAGGTATTCTCAATCCTTCTAATATGAGACAAGACCAAATTACTTCACAAACTATTGACTAGCTACACAATATTATGCTTCTGTTAAAGAATGAGCAATTTTTTCTTGCTACTTACTTCATTGATAAATAAGACTTGATTCTAAGAATGAGACAAATTATATTGTGGATTTCATATCATCAACAAAAATTGCATAATCTGCATTTGTATATCCTGTCAAGAAGAATTGAACATTTCTTTTATATCGAAGCCATGATTTATTGTACCATTGACATGCCTTAGAATCCATTTTGTTTCTTTCTAATGACATATATTTGTTTCTTACATGAATCTTGAAAGATAATTAACAACAAAACCAAAATATATCCTAATGTAAGTTAAGTGGATCAAACCTTCAATCAATTTTTGATAAAGAGTTGCATTTAGCTGAGAAGATGAGTTGAAATATAAAAATTGCAATCATGATTCCATGGATGTAGACATGGGTTTGTAATTAATCATTATAAACTATCAAGTTGTGTCTTGGCATACTTTATTTTATATACAAAGAAATGGTGATTAGTTTTCCACGCCTCTAAGTAGACACAATAACCTAGTAGCCAAAAACATTTCATATCAAATTCCTTCTTAAGATCATTCTTGGTTTCCTCAACCATTTTTTTTATCTGCCTATGACAACTAGGCAAGCATTCTATATATTAATAATCATAATTTATCCCCCTTCTTTCTTTAGGTAGAGATTTGAAACATATGTAAACCTACTAAGTTCATGTTGCAATGAATGTTCATCATTTTTTATATACTAGGTTGTAGGAGCCTATTTCAAACCATATACAGACTCAAAATTTTGCATACCTTTTTTTCTTTACTAAGTACATGTATCCTTTTGGTTGGTTCATATAGAAATCCTTCTTAATTTTTCAATTTAGAAATGCACATTTTACATCCATTTGATATAATTTCCATTCAAATTATGCAACTAAAGCAAAAATCATTCTAATTATTTTGATCCTTTATATGGGAGAAATTTTTTCCTTGTAATCAATCCCTTCCTTTTGGGGATAACCCCTAGCTACAATTCTATTTGTATACTTGTCTATACTACCATATGTCTTATACTTAAGCTTGAAGATCTATTCATATTCTTTTTTTTTATATACTTGGTGATATATCAACAGGCTCCCAAGTCTTGTTTTTCACTAGAGATTTATATTCCATGTCCATATACTCATGGTAGATTATAAATATCCCAAGAATTTTATTCTAGTGTAAACTAAACATAGATGGTTGAAAATTATCAACTAAACTTATTAGTGCTATATTTAGCTCATTGCAAGACATGTTGTGAGTTTCAAAGTTTTTGGGACTTCGTATAAATTTACATTGCAAATAGTTCTAGTATACTACCTAGGCCTAGGCTTTGTGACATTTGTGGATGTTGGATTAGATTGACTACTAACATTCTCATCCAATTTGAAAATAAAACCATTATCTAGATTAAGTGATGATGTGAGTGAACTTAACTAACTCTTCTCATCTAAAATGGCACCTCTCTTGATCATCTATTGATCATGCTAAATAATTATTGTAAAATTTAATTAGATGTACAATATAGTTACGTGCATGAACCCTGATCTAGGGGAGAGAGAGCCTGATATGGATAGTGGAACCAAAAACATGAAGATGAAATATAGATGTCTTAACCCTTGTCTAGGCTTCTTTTGGTGTGATTCCATCAACTTATTTGGTTGGTAAATAGTTTAGAAGATAAAACATTATATGCACAACATCAACCCACTATACATGTCCCAAGTGATAATCCTTCAACATGATATGTACCATCTCCATGATGATGTAGTTATATTGATTAGAAACTCCACTTTGTTGAGATGTGTAGGAATCATTTAGTTGATACCAAATTCCATTTTCCTTCAAGTAGGTGGATAATGGTATACTAGTGTATCCCCCTTTGATCTAAGTGGAAAAAATATGAAATTCATTTTTTTTTTCCAAAAGATATAGAAACTCTTGAAATAGGAAAAAGACTTCATTTTTAGTTTGCAAGAAATATATCCACAATTTCCATGTGTAGTCATCAACAAAAATTAAAAGTACTTGAATCCATTATGTCTAGGTGTCATGGATATGCACTTATTGATATGCACTAGCTACAAATGTTAGATTACATAATGCTCATTATGATAGAAGCATAATCAATCTTTTTTTCTTGCTTGATATAATACAACAAATATAACTCAACTTCTCATGTGAGGGATGTCATTTTACCGTACCTTTTTTTACTAAGTGTAAGAAAATCATTGGTGCTTAAATGACCAAATAAATGATGTCACAGCATACCAAGATCACTATCCTTAGTGACTAAGGCTTTAGTATTTTCAATTGTATCAAGATTAAATATAATACAAGTTTGAGAGGTCATTTAAACAATATTTAACTTTAGGACTCATATTAGTGAGACTTGCCTTTTTATCCTACTTTTATTAATCAAATTCAATCCTTAGATGTTGGTAAAGAAATTGATTAAGAGAAAGAATAATTTTGGGAAATCCCAGCACACGTAACATTTTAGTGAGCTGACAATGATGTGTACCAAACTATAAGGAGTTTCCATCAATACCTTGGATGTCATAGTTGGTACCATGTTTGAGATATACTTTACCATGATGAGGTTTCAAAGTGAGAAACCGCTCCTTTTGTCCAATCATTTACTTGGTAGCACCTGAATCCACATATCGGGTGGAATTTGATTGTGAACTATCTTCTAAGGTGTGTGTTGAAAACACATATTCCTATTCTTGAGAGTCTTATTACTTAGCAACATTGCCATGTTGTTTATGTTTTTTCTTCTGATTTCATTGTATACTACCATTTTGAAATGAATTTTTTTATGAAATTTATAGGAAGATACTTTGGCCAATCATTTGCACCAATATTTTTCACATCATTTTCTTATCCTTTCACATATTTCACACTTCTTATAAGATCTGGATGGATTACTAGAATTTGAAGATCTACCAAACTACTTCTTTGGCTCCTTGCCTTTATGGTGTGTGGGAATTTCATAACCCTCTTCACCATGTTCTTGACTTAGAGACTCTTCTTTTCTGAAGTAGATTTGCCAACTTCTCAAAACTAGATGTTCATTCTATGATATTTGATTTTGTCACAAACACTTTATATTGGAAGGTAGTGCTCGCACAATAATGAGCACCAAGACATCATCATCAACTATTTCATCTCGTTCTTGGAGCAAAGATTTAACTGAAAAATCCTTTTGAGAAAGGATTCTGACCATTCTCCATTATTTATCTTTACATCATGTACTAGTTGACTATAGAAATTAGAACTCTAATTCTGATTATTTTCCACATACATTGTCCTAAGCTTGTCTCATGCATCTTTTATTATAGGCAAGTATCAAATAAAAGGAACAACTTCATTTCACACACTAAACATGGTGAACAATTTAATCTTTCTATCAACTTGATAAAACTTTTTTTTCTCATCTGCATCATTTGGATGTTGTGTTGTGGTACCATTACTCACTTTCTAGTCTTCTTCAATCAAACTTGAATTGAGACTTAAATTTTGTCTTCCATGAAGAAGAGTTATTCCTGCATAGAAATAGAGAGTCTAGAAGGATTTTTGAAATTCCTACCATTATGTTAGCAAAATATATATTCTATTTTATCTTGTTTCTCATCATTTATATAAATAATTCAATGTAGAGGAGGTGATACTTTAAGAAAAAAAATATTTTAAAAGTATAATTGATTTGAAATGGCTGCAAAAATTTCATGAGTTTAGCTTCAAAACAAAATAACATTGAAATAAAATCTTCTAATAAAATTTTATGATAGAAATGGAAAAAATCCATATAATGGAGAACGAGAATTAGGTGTAGATCTTATATTTCATTTTCATTTCCAAGTGAAAAGTATACACCTCTGTCACTGTTCCAAAATTATTAAATCCAAATCAATGTGTCTCCAGTATTTCTCTTATTTAAAATACTACCAAAAAATGATCCTGGCAATATACTCTACAAAAGAAAATGAACCACATGGCCTATTGTTATCTTTTGAAGTTTTAACAACTCCACCTTTTTTATTGTAATTTTTTGAAGAAAAGAGATGATGCCATAAAGAAAAATCTCAATTACCTAATGTCTTCTTGAGAAAATAACTCACAAAGTAGCAAGATTTTAGATTTCACAAGACCAAAATAGTAATTTTCCTATGTAGATCTAGAGACAAAGGTTTTAAATTATTTGGGTGGTGTAACATCTCGTGATAGGCATGTTTAGGATCAATATAGACTTTTCATTGTCTTCAACAATAACTATGTGCTAAGTCTCCCTCATGTTCAACCATCAATAAGCACAAAGAAAAGTTCAACATTATATCTAGAATGTCCCTGTCATTTTCATATACAAGTGGTTTTGTATCACTAATAAGGGTGCTTACTCAAACTAGAAATTATTGGCCATCAAATCTGCTCTCATCACAACACTTACACTCTAGAGAACTCAAGAAATCCTTTCAAAGACTTAGATAAAGGTAAAGAATATACTTGGAATGAGAAGACTCAAGATTTAGAATCATCACAAGTGGAGTGTGTGTAGAGGGAATGAGCTCCATATCTAGTAGGGTGGATTAACCTTGATCTAGTGACCAAAGAGCCTAATATGGAGAGTGAGCTTAATCAGGTCAATAATCTTAACCTCAACTACATGTATGTTGTGCAACCAAATGCATGAAGATGAGAGATAGATTGGTTTACCCTTTACCAGGATTCTTTTGGTATGATTATCTCAAGTTCTTTGGTTGGTACATAGCTTATAATATAAAGCATTGTATGACTTAAACTCACTATACATGTCCCAAGTGATAATCCTTCAATGTGTTATGTACCATCTCCGCAATGATACCATTACATTGTTCAACAACTTCATTGTGTTGAGATGTGTATGTTGCACTCAGTTGATGATACATTCAACTATCCTTCAAGTAGATGGATAATTATATGTTGTTGTATCCCCCTCAATCTAAGTGTACACAAATTCAAATTTGTATCTTTTCCACAAGATAATGAGACTTTTGAAGTAGGAAAAGGATTCATTTTTAGTTTGCAAGCAATATAGCCACATTTTCCTTGTGTATCCATCAACAAAAATTGAGAGTAATTGAATCCATTGTGTCTAAATGTCATAGGCCTGTACAGATCAATATGCACAAGATGCAAAGGTTGGCTTACATAATGCTCATTAGGATATTAGGGTACTTGATGATACTTACTTGCAATACAACTGCAACAAATAACACTCAACTTCTTAAGTGAGGGAGGCCCTCTCACCACACCTTTCTTCCTAAGTGTAAGCAAGTAACTAGTTCTTAAATAAGAAAATCAATGATGTCATATCACATCAAGATCACTATCCTTAGTCAGTAAGGCTTAATATTATTGTCAATTGTATCAAGCTCAAACACAATACTAGTTTCAAAGACACTTTTAACAATATTTGAACTTTTAGATTTGTCTCAATGAGTGATGCAGGAGAATCTTGTGTTCTTTGGCAATCCTGATCAACCAAAAATATGTTTGCATTGGTTTAGTAGCTTGTTGGAGGTTTCTCAGTAAAGTGCTCGGTAACTACTTTTTCTTGCTTGGTTGAAGACTTATTGTTCTTTGCTCGGGCACGATTACTTGTTTCTATTTTTCTCTACCGATAGGTCTTGATAGTTGTTTGGCTACTCGGTGGGTTTTCACCGACTGGTCTCTGTGTTTGGTTGGCCTTCTTACCAAGTTGTGTATTTTGATGTTGGATCTTCTTGCCAACTTCTACATTTAATTTCTACAGTGCAATTAATGTGAGATATCTCATTGGGATATGTGTGGACCTAAATCTGGTTCATTGTTGTTTCCTATGTTGGATCTTTAGGATATGAGTGTCAGCCTCTTTGATGGACTCTTGTATATATTTGGTTTTTTGTTCTTAGATAAGGATGATGAATTGGGATATAGAAGATAGTGTTAGAAGATTTAGATCATAGGTCTGTGACCTCACATGTATGAATATTATTTTGTAAACATCTAAATGTATATGACCGAAACCAGGAAGGCCTTATAGCCTGACATGTAATAAGTTTGATGAAATAACATAAATTTTATTTTTTTCTTCTCTCCCTTTCTAAGTTGTTCTACGAGGAGGTTTGGACCTTCCTTACATCAATGAGAGTTTACCTTTTTATCATTTTTAAAAAATCAAATTCACTCCTTCTATTGTGGTAATGAAAATAATTAATAGAAATCAGATTTTTGGAAAGTCCTAGCAAACATGATATCTCAATGAGCCGACAATGTGTATGTCAAATTGTAAGGAGATGCCACCAATACGTTCGATATCATATTTGAGATAATTTACCATGATGGGGTTTCAAAGAGAGAAATCACTCTTTTTGTCTGATCATTCTTGATAGCACCTAAATCTACATAGCAAGTGAAATCTCATTATGAACTATCTTCTAAAGTGTGGGTTGAAAACACATGTATACTCTTCTTCTTGATAGTCTTCTTTAGAAACATTGTAATGTTTTTTTTTTTTTTTTTCTTCTCATTCCATCGTGTATTTCCACTTTTAAATGACTTCTTTTCATGAAATTTATTGTATGGTTTTTTAGCCAAGGATTTGTACCAACAATTTTTCACATCATGTCCTATCTTTCCACATATTTGACACCTCTTCTAAGATCTGGATGAATTACCAAAATTTGGATATCCAATCACTTCTTAGGATCCTTGTCTTTATGATGTGTATTCATTGCATGATCCTCTTGACATTATTCTTGACTTAGAGACTCTTCGTCTCTGAAATAGATTTACTAACTTCCCAAAACTAGGTGTTTGTTCTATGGAATTCAATATTGTCACAAACACTTTATATTTGTAAGCTAGTTCTCACAAATTAATAAGCACCAATGTAATGCCCTGCCAAGGAACCCTCGGAACATTAGGTAAAACATGCACAAAAATGCTTTTTTGAAATGATTACATTAATACGTGCATAACTTACAACAATATTGCATATAACATGAATTTAAAGACAATGATCACTTCAATCATGTACAAGAAGAAGTCTTAACACACTTCCAATGGTTCCAAGACACCCAAATACACAACATAAATGAAAACCAACATCCCTTGAGTTTCCTCAAGAGCTGGAGCTAGGTCCAACAAGCTTCATAAAAAACCAAGCTTCTCAAGGAAAAATGACTACTCATAGAGGAGACTAGATCAATCCCCTGGTCCTTACTAACCATCTAGGTTCATTTTAACCACCAATAGAAATGCTCTATGATAACCATATGCAGTATTATATTTTACCATTAATCCAAGATGATAAATTGACTAGGAAACATCATAAACATGTGCTAAAACAACCTAACATCCAAAGATGAATCAAGAAACAAGCTTCTAGAATAAATTGGGTGGAGACATCGATAAGTAGGAAGAGACACCAAAAATATTAGATGGATTTTTGTAGGTGCAGATGCCAATATATAGAAATTACCCACTTGTTGTGGCATGTCTTGGTCCAGTGTGGCAAATATATCAAATTGCAAATGAAGATGTTGAATAACAAATGTTAGTCTCTAGATATAGACATTGGTCTGCAAGAAGACCCAACTATGAGACAAAAGTATCGGTCCAATGGGCATAAATGTCAATTATTGTAGGTGCTTGAATGTAGGAACAAACACCAATCCAAAATCTTTAACCCAAACACTTTAAATTTTAACCAAAAACTTACCTTGATAAAACATGAGGCTTAGATAAAACATCTTATCATACATCAGGGGTATAAACTACATAATCATTGAGTTCAACATCACTTAATTCAATATAAAAAAATAACAATATATTAACCATTTATTAAAAGTACATGAATCAAAATGAACAAGGAAAAGAAGTGTGAAAGGAACTCATGACGATGCTTCTGAATCTGATCTCCTACTTATACATTGGTCCCCAATAATGGATTTTCATGCAACCTAACCAAGTGGTACCCTCAATTCCACATCAATGTGGTTGTGGAGATAGTCACATGGCTCAAACAAGGAACCAATGCACATAGAAGGAATAGGATTTCACACATGCCAAATAGTGCATTTTCCCAGATACATGCAAAGTTGTAAACAATGAAATCTAAATAAACCAAGTAAAGGGTAACACCAAGTTAAATATCATCAATTTATTGCTCTAAAAAATATAAGCATTCCCTTGTACTAACAAGAATTACAACCATGCATGATCTAGTGCCACATGTGTGGGCATACTCTCTGGGTAAGATCCAACATCATCATGTGTGGGCATGCAAGACATAACCAAATAGCGTCTCTACTCATATCTAAAAAAGGTAATAGGTACTAGAGTGAAAAGGAAGAAGTTTCAATGTATGTGCTCTTATAGATGCACCATACAAAACCATTCATTATCTCTTATAGATGAGAATGAAAATATTACAAGATTCAGTGATACATGTTATATCATACTCTCTCAGGGTAAGATCCAATGTCACCATGCACATGCATGTCTTTCTAATTAATCCTTAGCCTCATGAGAGCACTCAAGGAATGATTGAGGCTCAATTATCTTACTAAACATTTCATCCCAAGTTTACATAATATATTTTCACTTTATTAAGGAACTCCTCAAACATGATTACTTGTGTGCCTCTTAAAAGTTGGGGACTGTATAGTCGTAAAATGGAAGCACTTCCATTATAGGCTAGTTTAGCCTTCTGAGTAAGTGGTTTGGGGTCATGACAAGCACCTTGAATGGGTTCCTGATCTACACCTAGCTTTCCCCCTATTCTGCCCCACTTTCTACTTCTTTCCATTCAGTTTTCTGCATTCTGGACTACAGACCTAAGATCTTGGACCTCAAGGCTAGGGTTGACCTTTTTGTTCTATGTCGACCTTAACCCTGACCTAGGTCAAGGTCAAGCTCAACCTTGACCCAGGGTTCAGATCCTGGGGTCCCATAGTTTTTGGATGTTAGTCTTTGCAAAAGTTGTTTTCCCCTTCGGGGTCGGCTATTTGAGGTTCCGAAGTGTCAATTCCTAAATTATATTTATCTTAGGTCCTCTCCTAGGGGTAAAGGCTCTAATTAGGATTTAATTCTCCTATGTTGGCCTCCTTAGAAGATTGTGCCCTAGTTTCATATAAAAGGGAGCTTTCTCCTCTCATTTTCTCTAAGTCTTCTAATCGTGATCAAACATTCTCAAACTATCATCAAGTGCAATTCCAGCAAGCTAAGGAGCAAGAATTCAAGCAAGCATTCATCCATCCTCAAGCATTCTAGCATCCATTTTCATGAAGGAGATCCATTGGAGGCCATTGCAGGATTCAAGCTACATAGTGCCTTTTTGGTGATCTCTCCATCCACCTTCCTCCAAGCCTCTTTCAAATCAATAACCCATTCAAGACTTGGTGTTGGAGATCTACAAGCAAGAGATTGAATACATCCTACATTCTACATTCCACATTTTGGTTTATACTTGTGGATCCATGGATTTGAATCCACCATAAGGAATTTTTACAAGAAAGGTGAATTTATGCATTTACTTTGTTTACTTCTACAATTTAAATTACATATATTTAAGGTTAATTCCAAAACTAGGGTTTGACTCAGGCAAACCCCTCCCCCCCAATAAACAAACCTCTTTTTCTTGCAGATACAGGTTCGGGACTGCGGATTCGGACTCAGATCTAGATACCCTTTTCGGCTTTCTTTCAGGATTTGTGAATAGATTTTCTATTGACGCTGTGCATGTCAAGGTCGACATTATTGGGTCAGGGGTGACATTTGTGGGTCAAGGTCGACCTTTTTCATAAGACGGTGTCAGATTGGAAAAATATTTCTGGGTTTTGTTCATCTCTACATTCCAGTTCTGGATCATACTTCAGATTTTCTAGAAACAGTCTACGGACCTCAAAAAATAGCATTTTCTAGATCTGCAATACCTTAAGGTTGGTTCTTCTTCTCATCCTTTTCAATTACTACCATATATCATATCTATATAATCAATTAATAGAATTTAAGATCTCCCTCTTTGTTTTGATTTCCAAAAGGTTGATTCATTTGTGCATTAATCCCTCTTTTGGGTTGATCAACTTGGATCTTGCATTTGTGCATTTGGGGATAAAGGTGGAGCATCTTATCTTCTTCATAATAACATTTCAATACAATTACAATTTAAATGTAAAGGTTAGGGAAATACACAATCAAACCCTAATAAAACAATATAAACAAAAGAAGATTTTTTTTCCTTTACATTTTGGTGAACCCGCGATAGACAACTCTTTCTTTTTGGTGTTAGATTTACATGTTTATGCTAGATCTTGCATGTTCTTTCAATTACATTCAAAAATAATAAATCAAAATCTCGTGTTAAGTCATTTACATTATATTGGTGTATGAGCTTTACCACCTCTACTCCTACTTATAGTATCCCGGTTAGAAGTAGCCATAGACTTATGGGTTCCTTCGATCCCGAGTCTTCCTCTCCTTTCCTTAAGATTCCTGATGATAATTTGATAACTCATGATTCCAATCCTTCTATGGAGCATAACTCTTCTCACTCATCTCATGATGAGGATGATGCTTTAAGAGTTCTTCCTGAACAAGTGCAAAACCTTTCAACCAAACTTGACAAAATAGGAAATTGGCTTATCCAAGACAACCATAATCAAGATTCTATCCAAGCTATAGAGGCTCTTAAGAAATTCCTCCGTGATAATGTCCAAGGTGTTTATTTATTACGTAGTATTACTCATCATGTGAATTTGAATGTTAAACCTTTAGCTCAAGAAGCTCAAGAGTTAGGATTCACACCTATTGTCACTAGCATAGGACCTTCTTTTGTTTCTCTACCTAGTATTCCTACTTACACTCCTCCTTTGATGACAACTTCTCTCCCAAGTGCACCTATCCCTGTGAGTGTTTCACTGGTATATTTACCTACCTCACAACCTTCATATCATAGTGTGCCTTTTACTTATACTAATCCTCTTCCAACAATGGTTCCTAATGTTCCACTGGTTGTGTCTTCTATTCCTACTGATTCTTATACTTTTCCTAATGTTCCCAATATTGCTATGCCACATGTTTCTTCTAATGATTCCACAATTATTAGTTTGGTTCAAACTGTGTCATCTTTAAAACAAAAACTTGCATCTTTAACTCAATCCAAATTTAGCATTCCTCCATGTGCAATGAGTAGTCCTTTATCTTTAGATATCATTCATGCTACTGTCCCTCAGCAAGCCGATATGCCTCATCTTGAGAATTACAATGGTAAAGGTGATCTTGTTACTCATGTTAAAACATTTCAAATCCTTTGTAGTGATTATGCTCATGACCATA
>MU224887.1:3864050-3880664 GCA_018584345.1 Thuja plicata
CCTTTATTCAACAATTTCAAAATAACATTGGTCCACAAGTGTCCTTATCTGATTTAATGCATTGTAAACAAAACATTAAGGAAAAATTGACTGACTTTATTGGTAGATTTAAGCATTTACATGCTCAAATTTCTTATCCTGATCCTGATATTGATATTCAAAATATGTTTATTTCAAATTTACAAAAGGATATTAGAGATAAGATCATGCTTACTAAATTTACCTCCTTTCAACGATTGTGTGCAGCACTTCACCATGATTATCAATTACAAGTGAGTCAGTTTGAGAGAAACACTCCAATGGCTCCTATTCCAGTTGATAAGAGTGACAATGCTCCTAATCCTAATAAGTTTCAGAAACCTAACAACTATGTAAAGATTAATAAATAGATGAATGTGGTTGTTGATCAAGTTGTGGCTACATCCAATAATGCTACCTCTGCATCCACTGCTTTCTGTATGAATCATGCGTTTACTCCTCTCTTTGAAACTTTGCATTCTATAATGAGTAGGTTGTTAAGTGCTAATATGATTACCTTGCGTCCTATTTGACCTCTTCTTCCCACCATGATCACTTCAAAATCCTTTGATTCTAAAGCTTTCTACTAATACCATCGCCAGAATGGCCATGACACCAAAAAATTTTATTCTCTAAAGCATAAAATTCAAGACTTAATTGATTCTAAAGCTTTAACTATTGATAATTTTGATGGTAATGGGAATAAATGTGTTTCTCCTCCTAATCAAAACCTTCAAATCTATACAAATCCTTTACCTACACATGATACGAATACTATAGCTCAACCATCTTCTATGGATATCATTTAAGATTCAAATATGGATGATCTTAATCATATTGTTAATCATGTGGAGAGTGTTGTGCCATCTCAACTTACTGTTCAAGATCCTTCACCTCCACTTCAACTTCCAATTCCACCTAAACATCAAAAACAAACTAAGGATAAGTGACCTAGGGAACTTTTAATTACCTTTGATGATTCTGAAACAATTAAAGCTCCCAATGGTCCCCTTTATATCTACACTAGGATTTCTAAGATACCTACTCGTGGTTGTCTAGTTGATCCCACATCTTTAATAAATTTCATTACTGAGAAAAATCTTTTTATGAAAGGCCTACAACGTGATTATTATGATACATCTGATGCATGGATGCAAACATGTAATAGTTTTCTTTATCTTGCACTTGGTTCTTTTAACTTACCTATTGAACTTTGTGGTAAAGTTGTAGATACTACCTTCATCATTATCCCTACTTCTGATCAATTTCAAATCAAACTTGGTTTACCTTGGATAAATGCTATGCATGCATGTTATCGCTTCTCCCATTCATAAATATCTTAAGTTCATTCATAATGGAGAAGTCAAGATGATTAATCATAGTTTGTATCAACCTTCTAGGCCTAGAGATTGTGCTACTCTCAATTTCTTTTGGCCCTCATTACCCAACTCATGTCCTCCTCACCCTGATCATCTCTTTTGCTCATACCAAGCTTACAAACATCGCAAAATTTTTGAGTTAAGCATGCCTTAGATAGATCCTAACCGTGGAATTTTTCCTACACCTTCCATACATCCTTTATCAATTACTTCTAATTCTACTGATCAAAATTCCACTGTTTCATCGCAACCTATTGAGAATCCTCCCATAGAACCTATGAAGGAATCTGTGGTCATTCCTCCTAGTTCTCAACATGTGGTAAGAAAATCTAAACGTAAAAAATATGCTAATGAATGTTGTAAGAAGCATAGAGCTAATGCTAGAGCTCGTGCTTCTACTATTCGACACTCCTTACCTTCTTTTGATCAACCTATGCCTAATGTTTTGAAAGAAGTCAATATCTATAATGATGTTAAGATGAATGAGTATGATGATCCTATTCGCATCTTAGATCCAATTTCAATTAATCTTGATGAGGAGGACATTCTCGATGATCTTATTGATCTTAGTGATGAATATGAGACCATTGATCTTGATATTGATCTACCTCATATGCTTTCAACTTAGTTAAAAATTACACCTGGTATCGAGCATTGTGATTCTTAAGAGGATCCTTGTTTGGAACTAGCTATCATTCCTACTATATTGGATATAGTCCCTCTTGCAAGTTGCCCACCTTCCATCAATAACATAAACCAAGATGGGGAGGGTCGTTAATGTGCTTGATTGGCTTATCTTTTATGGTAGCCCTTTTTGTGTTTGCATGTTGTAATGTGCTTCTCCCATAATGTATTTGATAAATGTTTGTTAGATTCCTTTTATATGACCCTTGTTACTTTGTTGGTGCAAGGTGATAAAAGAATCAAACCTATTGTACAATTCTTCTATATGTATCTTTATTCTTCTATATGTTGTTTCATGTTATGTTGTACTTGTGCTATTGTTTGTAACTGTTTTCCTTGTGTAGTATGCTTGGATCTGTGACATGGTAGAACTAATTCTTTTTGGTTTCCAGGTTGTGGTCCGAAAAGATTCTTCTCCGTAACTCTTAAGTTTCTTTCCTCCATTGTGATTGTAGTTCTACTTTCTTTGGGGAATGATGTCAATTCATTTGCAATAATACCATATTTCTATATACATGTTATCTTATGATCATACTGACCCCACAGTAGGTAGATCCCTTCTATGCTCTTGTGTATGTTATGTTTTATTTCCCTTGATTTGTCTTTGTTTGGGGGCATCTCGTAGTGGAAATGTAATTCGTAGAGTTGTTTATGTTTCTGTTAAAACCATTGCTCCTGTTAAAGTGTTAGAAATGAATTTAACGTGGGGGCATACACTCTACTCACTTTTTTCACACACACACACACGTTCAAAGTATTTTCAAGCACTTAAAACTTTTCCCTTTATGGATTAAAAACTAATCCTTAAAGCATGGACATTTTACCTTTTAGGATCTCTTGATCCCTCCATTTTAAATTTACACGGATCTCTCGATCTCGCCAGTTTTTAATTTACAATGTTTTTTAATCTCTTTAAGAATGGATCTCCCTGATGGGTTGACTAGTGAGTAGACACATTCACTAGGTAGTTCAACTCCATCTCTCTAGTTACGCTTTTTGTGTGGTTCACAATCGGACATAAGTTCTCAGTAGGCAAGATAATCACACCCCCCCTCTCTTTCTCTCTTTAACTAGGTGATGTCTCTCTTATCATGATCTTAGGGTGGATAAAGACTTAAGTCCCTTGGTGGCTTGAGGATTTATTTGTCCCTTTTGATTCCAATAAGATTTCTATTCTGTATGTTCTTCTTTATCAAGAGTTTGTGTTGAGCTCATACTCTTGCTAAAGTGGGGGCTAAATGTATAGTCAGAAAATGGAAGCACTTCCATGATAGACTGGTTTAGCCTTTTGAGTAAGTGGTTTGGGTTCATGACAAGCACCTTGAATGGGTTCCTGATCTAGACCTAGCGTTCCCCTTATTCTGCCCCACTTTCCACTTCATTCCATCCAGTTTTCTGCATTCTAGACTGTAGACCTAAGATCTTGGACCTCAAGGTCAGGGTTGACCTTTTTGGTCTATGTTGATCTTGACCTTGACCTAGGTCAAGGTCAACCTTGACCCTAACCTAGGTCAAGGTCAACCTTGACCTTGACCCAAGGTTCAGATCTTGAGGTCCTACAATTTTTGGATGTCGGTCTTTGCAAAGGTTGTTTCCTGCTTTTGGGTCGGCTATTTTAGGTTTCAAAGCGTCGATTCATAAATTATATTTATCTTAGGTCCTCTCCTATGGGTAAAGGCTCTAATTAGGATTTAATTCTCCTATTTCGGCCTCCTTAGAATATTTTGCCCTAGTTTCATATAAAAGGGAGCTTTCTCCTCTCATTTTCTCTAAGTCTTCTAATCATGATCAAACATTCTCAAACTATCATCAAGTGCAATTGCAGCAAGCTAAGGAGCAAGAATTCAATCAAGCATTCACCCATCCTCAAGAATTCTAGCATCCATTTTCATGAAGGAGATCCATTGGAGGCCATTGAAGGATTCAAGCTACATAGTGCCCTTTTGGTGATCTCTCCATCCACCTTCCTCCAAGCCTCTTTCAAATCAAGAACCCATTCAAGACTTGGTGTTGGAGATCTACAAGCAAGAGATTGAAGACATCCTACATTCTACATTCCACATTTTGGTGTATACTTGTGGATCCACATATTCGAATCCACCATAAGGAATTTTTACAAGCAAGGTGAATTTATGCATTTACATTGTTTACTTCTGCAATTTCAATTACATATATTTAAGGTTAATTCCAAAACTGGGGTTTGACTAAGGCAAAACCCTCCCCCCAAAAAACAAACCTCTTTTTCTTGCAGATACAGGTTCGGGACTACGGATTTGGACTCAGATTTGGATACCCTTTTTGGCTTTCTTTTGGGCTCCGTGAACAGATTTTATGTCGACGCTGTGCAGGTCAGGGTCGATATTATTGGGTCAGGAGTGACGTTTGTGGTTCAAGGTCGACCTTTTTTATAAGATGGTGTCAGATCGGAAAAATATTTATGGGTTTTGTTTGCCTCTGTGTTCCAGTTTCAGATCATACTTCAGATTTTCCAGAAATAGTCTACGAACCTCAGAAAACAACATTTTCTAGATCTGCAATACATTAAGGTCAGTTCTTCTTCTCATCCTTTTCAATTACTACCATATATCATATCTATATAATAAATTAACAAAATTTAAGATCTCCCTCTTTGTTTTCATTTCCAAATGGTTGATTCATTTGTGCAGTAATCCCTCTTTTGGGTTGATCAACTTGGATCTTGCATTTATGTATTTGGGGATAAAGGTGGAGGATCTTATCTTCTTCATAATCACATTTCAATACAATTAAAATTTAAATGTAAAGGTTAGGGAAATACACAATCAAACCCTAATAAAAAAATATAAACAAAAGAAGATTTTTCTTCCTTTACAGGGACACATTAAGAGCGACTCCCTACACTCACTGCAGAACCTAGCACTTGCCTTATGGCAACAATTTTGAAACACCACAATGAAAACAATAGTCTCACGACATAATTTTTCAATAAGAATAATAACACATTTCATCCATAATTATGGCTCACTTGATTGGCCTCATAGACAAGGGAAAAAATTCCAAGGTGATCCCAATGAACATTTCATAATAGGCCCTATCCTCTCAAGAATCTCAAATGGTCCAAAAAAATGTGATACTAACTAAGGGCCTTTCCCATAGAAGATAGGTCTCTTCTGTAGCTGAACTCACAAAAACACATGATCAACCATCAAGAAGTGACTAACCATCCAATGGGCATCAACATACTTCTTTTGTTGATCCTGAGCAGTAACTAAACATTCTCTAATACAAACAACCTTCTACTCCATATCCTAGAGCATCTCTGGACCCAAAATAAAATGATCCTATAAACCATCTCAACTCAAATTTATATGGGATGGTCAACCATACAGGGCCTTAAAAGGAGACATGCCAAGACAACTATGGCACCCATTATTATAATAAAAATCTACCAGGTATAATTAGTCCTCCACTTGTGACTATTAATCCATCACATACATACAAAGCATATCCTGGTTCATCTGCTTCATCTGACTATTAGTCTCAGTATGGTATGCAAAAATAAAAATGAGTTGAGCACCCAAAGAATGATGAAGGGAAGTCTATAATGCTGATGTGAACACTCGATCTTTATCAAAATTGATCCTACGAGGCAACCCATACAATTTTCCATAAACACAGATGATAGAGATGCAATAGTCTATGAAGATTTCATAGGGAAAAATTGATCCACCTTGGAAAACTTGTCCATAATAAGCATGATAGCATCATGACGGCATGATGACATAGGTACCCTAATAATAAAATTAAGTGATATAGTGTCCCGCTTCTACTCGATACTGGAATGTGGTTGCAAAAGAAATTTTGGACACCAATGTTCTACCTTAGCCTTGATAGGCCATTTTAATGGCATCCTTTAGATACCTTAGAAGAACTTTTGCTAGGTCCTTTCTTATGTTTTCTTTTATTACTCCAATACTTTATGCTCTAAAATTTTTATTATGTGGTATTCAACCACTAAACCTATGCCATGGACATATGCTACTTAATATGCTTTATCGATATGAATATGCTATGTTTATTTCTATGAAATTATGATCATGTTTTATGAATGAATTAACTATTTGAGCAATAGATGGTGCATATGTACTTTGAATGATTTATGTCATGAATTCTATTATCCTAACAGTGTTAATGTAGCTCATCAAAGTAGCAATCATAATCTTGTTCAGGTGAGCACGTCTATATGTTGGACGCTTGACTCAGTCTTGCAGCAGATGCACATAGATGAAACATCGGCATAACAGTGGTGGAAGGTTTCCAGATTAATCCAGGTGGAGACGGTTGAGCAAAGACTTGGCGAGTGCAATAATTTCCTTGATGAAATATAGGAGAGAGTGGGAAGTTAGATCTATTGTCTACGTAGTTCTTTCCTCTTTTCTAGACTGATTATATTTCTTGTTTTCTAGTTTTCCTTTCTGTTAGTTGGTTGTAATAAAAGCTCTGCCTTTTCTTAGGGCATGTGGAGTTTAGCAGTTAGATGTTTTTCCTTTTAAATAAAGCCCCGCTCCTACATGAGAAGGGTGGTAGTAGTAGTATTATTATGATAGTTGCAATATAGTTCAATTTTTTTATTTTAATGTTGATGAGAATTCATGTACTATGTTATTCAATTTAATGAGCAAATGAATTTTTGAGGTTAATTCTGTGTAATTGAGTGTTCTAGGTACTCACCCAAGGGGGACCACTTAGTGAGGAATTCATAGATAGATTCATTCTAGTCTAGCTCACTTTCCTGCATTTATGTTATTTCAGTTCTTATGTTGAACAACTCCTGCACCCAAAGCCACAAGACAGCTATCGCTTCCTGCGGCCTGGGCGGCAGAGTAACTAAGGCATTATAGTTATTTTTGTGCACTCTTCCATCCTACTAGCAGAATTCATTTCCATCATTTACTTTCAAGCATCTACTTTCACCGCAATAGTTTAGCTTTCCTTTGAGTATTCATTTCATGCAACAATACTATAGTTTCCTTTCGAAAGCATTTATTTCCTGGACCCATAGAGTAGTTCCTTTCCAGCATTTATTTCCTGCAGCAATTATAGAATGATTGGTTGAGAAAGTGCTTGGTGCATATATTTTTCTATCCCATTTCAAGTAACATGTCCCTGGGTTTGACATATTAAATGAGTTTCTTATAAATTGGATGAGGTGCTTAGTTGGATGTCCAATCCCTGAGTTAAAGGATTATGCCTAGTTTCCAAGCCTTTATAACAAGCGATCAAGCCCTCTAAAACTAAAGTAATCTAGCTACAAGATTGGAAACATCATGTCTAATCCTTTCCCAATGATACAATTGTCTAATGTCGACATGCATCTTCTAGAGGTCAAGATGTTCATAATACAACGCACAGTGTGCCTCTCTCAACACCAAAGAACAAAGTTCGTATGAAACTACCACATAACTATAACCAACGTGTCACAAAAGTATTTCTAACTCTAAGTAATAAAATGTAAACCTGTCCACAAGGGCTCTCTTGGAATTTATCTCTACTCTCACTTCCTCATACCAAATGTCACCAAGGAGTGTCTCAAGAATACGGCTACACAAATTGATACTAAGAGCCAAAACTGAGATCCCATGCCTTCTCCTACACAAGGCATCTTCAACAATATTCTCTATTCAAGGCATCTCCAACAACATTCTATTTTTCATTTATGTAATGAATATCAAAATCATATTGATAGAGAAACTCCATACAATGGTGTTATCATGCATTCAGGTTAAGCTAAGTAAAAATATACTAAAAACTATGATGATCATTATAAAAATCCAATCGATGACACAAAAGGCAATGTATCCAACACACAAGTGCATGCAATACTTATGGTATATCCAAATCGTGGGTGGGGTAGTTCATCATAATCCTTGATCTGACATGACTCATATGTAATCACTCATCCCCCTACATAAGAACTGTCCCAACACTTGCCAATGACACATTTGTATACACCATAAACTCACCTACAAGATTTGGTCCTACCAAGACAGGCGTACTAGTCAATTATTATTGAAGAGACTGAAATGATACCACACATTCCTCTAACCATGTGAACTTCTTACATTTCTTCTAAAGAGAAGTGATGGGATTTGCCAAGCAATAAAATTCCTTCACAAATCTATGGTAGTAACCCATGAAACTACAAACCTATAAAACATTGGTTGGCGTTGGCCAATTCATATTGTCATGGATCTTAAATGGATCCACTGAAATATTCTTTGCTAAGATAATATGACCCAAATACCTCACCTTAGTCTAGAATAAATCACACTTTGTCAGGTTTCCATGAATTTGATGGTCGTGAAGACACTACAAAACCTAACACAAATGGCCCTCATGTTCTTAAATTGTTCTCAAATATACCAAAATTTCATCAATAAACATAAGGAAAAATCGGTCAAGGTAGGTGTGAAACACTCCATTCATCAAACTCATGAAGATCGATGGATAGTTGGTCAACCCAAAAAAGTACACCCGTGAACTCATAATATACATTACAAGTATAAAATTTTGTCTAATAAATTTCATCCTTATGAATGAGAATCTAATGATAACCTAGCTTGATGTCTATCTTAGAGAACACTCTAGATCCCTTCATTTGATCAAACATGTTATTAATCCTTGGCAAGGGATATGTGTTCTTCATCGTCACCTTATTCAACTATTTTTAATCAATGTGAAAAAAAAGACCCATCCTTCTTAACAAAGATGAATAGTACTCCCCAAGGGGAAATACCATAATGAATATGGCCCTTTGCAAACAATTTAGCTACCTACAAATTGAGCTCACTCAAATCTTAAGTGTTCATATGGTACAGTGCCCTAGAAATAGGATTTGTTGTAGGAATGAGATCAATGCAAAAATCTATGTCACACTTAGGCATCATGCCTAGAATCTCACTCAAGAATACATCTGCAAGCTCACAAAGGAGTGAATGATAATCAAGAGATATATCTCAACTCTCACCCCCATCTAGGTCAAATGGAAGGGCTGTGAACAACTAGAAAACATGTATACTCGATTTCAACTGCATGTCTATGATACTTCAAAGTGAAATAGGTCTATCAACTCCTAATACATCAATACACCCACTTGTGTCATCTAAACACTATACTAACTTATTTTGGAAATATATACAAGCCTGGTGGGTGACTAACCAATCCATAACCAAAACAACTCCATAGGATCCCAATGGTAGGATGCAAAGATCAACATTGGTATTGAAGGTGTTGAAATCCAACACACAACCACAAACTATAGATTCAACAACCACCTTAGAATCCATGGCCAACTCTACATTCCAACTATCAACATGCCTTGTTTCTAGTAGCCCACATTGCTCGACAAAATACAAATAAATAAGGGAATTTGAAGAACCAAAATAAAATCAAATAAAGGTATAAATGTCACATAGCACATGCATTGTCTCAGCCACAATGCCTTGATGCTTGGCCTAATAATTGTCAACCACAACAAATAACCTATGGGACCTACCTTTATCCCTTAATATAGGCTTATAAGTAGCTGAACTTTGACTAGATCCTAAAAATTATCTCTAAGGACACTTAACAACCTTGTGACCATGTTGGCAACAAGTGAAACATCCTCTACCACTAAAAATCACAACCGACAAAAGGTGCACTAGACTGAAAGAACTGTCTCTATGAGATTTGTACTACCCACTCTTTTATGCACTCCTAGCTTCCTACATGTACCACAAAACTCTAAGACATTGTCCATCCTAATGTCCCAAATGGTAACTACCTAAACCCTACCTATGAGAAGGGTCACAAGAAGTACTTTGTCTCTATTATTGATGACCTGATCAAGGAGGTGTGGAATATGTCCTACAAGGTAATGAGGTTTGTGCCTAAGAACCCTATGCACCTGACTCAGAGGGTAGTGTACTGCCATCTTGTACTCCTATTTGACCTCCAATGCAGCTAGCTATGTTCTCCTCAACCAATATTTCCTTCTCTACAACAATCTCCAAAGTCTTGTGTTGACAATCATGAAACTCGCCACTAATATGAGTGTTAAGGCCCCAAAAAATGTTACATTAACATAGAATCATTTTCTAAAATGTTAGTATATTATTTTATCTCAAAGAATCTATGCTCATACTAATCTAGTGTCATGGAAAATTGATGTAGCACATGAAACTCATTATCATTTCTTTGACAAAATTTCTCAGAGAGGAAACATGCATGAAACTTCTCTAAAAAGATATCCTATGAAACTTGTTGATCCCTAAGAGTCTCATGTCTAAATAAGGGAAGTTGAGAAGCTTCACAGGTGTGGGATAGAATGCACCCTTTGAAACAACCTCTAACATTTTATAAGTCGACTCTTCATGAGTTGTGTTTGGGGAAAAAGGAAGGGGACAACCTTTTACAAACAACCTAAGCTAAGCAAGGCGATTCACCTGATAAAAGCTTATTGGATGGGGTTAAGAATATGTAGGATGACATCTACAGGGGTTTTACCTTTCTTGGTCAGAGGTTCATACCAACAATGCACCACAAAATCTTCATTGTTGGTATGGAGAAAAAGATGCCAAAGTCACAAGGCATAGGGAAAAATCTCCATATACCAACTACAGGAAGCACCTGCAAGGGTCCAAATAAAGACACAAAACTCCTAAAGAGTGTGCAAGTCTTTTCACCTGTGGACACGATATAAGATCACTATTTCTAAGAAGAAGCTAGACAAGAAGCACCAAGAATGTGCTCTTTCTTCCAGACATAAATAGTTCATATAAGGGTCAAATGAAAAAACCACAACCCCTAAAACTAACCTTCTTGAGGAGAGATTTGTGAATGATACAATTCATCCTCTATTCTAGATGCATAGTGAGGAGAGAGAAACCATCATGATTACAGACACATCTAAATAAATAGAAAACTATTATACCAGCATAACTAAACTAGACCAAACCTATAAATAATTAGCATAGGACACCTTGATTAACAAAAAGAGAAAAGCAAGATAGACACAATCCCCATATTTCATTAAAAGCAAACATGCTAAGGCTGGAGAGTATACCTCAGAATGAAAATGTCACATCACAGTATACACCTATGGCTAACAAGTCATAGAGTCTTGTTCTCATAAATTAAAACCTCTATAAATTTACAAATATTTCTTAACGCATTGAATAGAAGTCCAATGTTTTAAACTCCTTATTAGAATAGGCCTCCTAGGTTTTATAGAACAACCTTCAGTCATTTTGATTACGAAATGATCATATTTTAGCTACAATCGATCGACAAGCCAAAAAATCGGGCATGAATCTCCTGATCCCCTATTCTATGGGAAAATGTGTCCTTTTTTATTGTCTATTCATGGCATGTTCGCTAGCTGGCGTGAAAAGAATAAATTGTGGAAACTTAAGCAGGAATGACCATGATTATACGGGATAAATAAAGATGCATATTAGAAAGCTATTGAAATATTCATTAGCCATGGGATATTTTATGCGGTGGCATATTATTTGAGTATGTGTTGGTGGGTCTCTGTGAGTGTGGATGTCTACGAGGACATGCAACGTGCTAGGGGAACCTAGAGGAGATAAGACCTTCATGTAATGGCTTTAAACTATGACTGATCAATATATGTCAACCCTCATCGGGAGACGATGTAGACACACCCCATAAGAGGTTCATCCATTGATGTGGCTAAAGCATAGAATTGGAGGTGGAAAGACCAAAAAGTGTAGAAGGAGTCTACAGTTGTTGGCAACTTTTAGGGGATCTCGCCCTGCCAAGAATGAAGCCTACATCTCTAGTTGTGCAACCCAAAGCCTTATCCATTGGGCTGTGAAAGAGTGCTCACTTCAAATTTATCCAATCACTTATCTTTGGTGAGTTGTTGGTTCCACGACCACTGTGCCAGAAATATATGCAAGTAGAAACAAAAGTTAGATATTTCCTCAAAAGAAGGAAAATAGAAACATTATTAGACAATATGGATCAAACCAGAGGGTCTAGGCGTAGAGGAATCCATAGAAATAAGTTTGCAAGGGGGAGAGAAGAGAATAAAATGCGTACAAAAGTTAACCAAGATATACATTATCCCATTTATCACCGATTGAGCAACTCCAACAAATAGACAATGCAAAAAGAAAGAAATGAGTACTTTGAGGTCAAAATTAAGAAAATGCCCTTGATTTTTGCTTCAAAATGCAACTTTATGTTTGATAACCCAAAGTTTAATAACAACATTAATTAGACACTATATAAATATGTCAAAGAATGAAAATATCTTTATCCATGGATTCATGTGTGTGCAAGGAGTTAATCATTTCCCTTACTAAGATGATGAAATGGTTTCCACGTGTTCACTAGGCTACGTAGGTGATATTTGTTCCAAAGCTGAATAGATAGAGCCTTTTTGCTAGTCAGGCATCCATAGCGCCGAAAATTTTATCCCCTTGACAATAACTAACATTGCTCCACTTTCAATTGGGCATCCATAGTCCTGATAGATTTATTAGCATATCTTGAGATTGCAAGATTTTACACTTTTACTTTATTTTCTCTTTTATTTTATTTTAATTTCCTTGCCTTTTTGTCTTTTATATGCACAAATGACCATGACACCATTCCTTTAAGTTGGTTGCTAAGGTGGTAGCAGAATAATCTATGATTTTTCACATAGCGAACAAAGGAAGGACATCTCATCAATATTAATACGGTCAATTAAATGAGAAAGCATGTGAAATCCAGTTGGATATCATTATTTTTTGTGAAATGACAAATATTAATGCTAAATGCCATGAAAAATGTGTTAGTACATTGGGATATCAAAAATAATCATTCATTTTAAGCTAAAATAAATGCATTTAGCCTCTTTATGACACCCAAGGTGTATGAATCCTTTCCAACCACACTATTGGCAACCAAAACAAGGCTCGATGGCTCAAAAATGACCAAATGGAAATCTTGGAAAATGATCATGGTAGTTTTTCACAAGTTGATGTGACATTATCTCATCAATGAAGTAAATTCCTAATGTCTGTGAGTTGGATGCTTTCTCTATAAAAAGGGCATCACTTTCAAAAGGTGGCATAAGGTATTTAGAAGAAGCAGAGTGTCATAGGTATAAGATTCAAAATTGTAGTCCAAAATTATGGATATGTTTGTGAGATTGACTAGCCCCTGTGTCAGGAAGCTTTCTTGGGGCACATAGATGACAATAGGCTAGCTTCATTGATAGGAATTGATGACCACTTGGTCCTTACTGCACTTAAGTGGGTGCTACATGAAGATTTTTTGCATAGAGAAGACCGCTATAGGCTCAACACATACATTTTTTCCAAGTTTTTGGGGTCTTTTCTTGACTTAGGGGAACCTAGGGACATAATAGAATTTCTCATCATGGATATGTTTGACAGAGTCCACTATGAGGGCATTGAGGACGTGTTGGTTGTGGCTCACTACGGTGCCAGTTACCATTGGAAATTGACCTAGGGATTTTCCTCAAGACTGGATCAAAGCTGCTATGGGTTCCCTTTATTTCAAACTTCCACTATAGGCCTCTCAATGTGCATCGTTGTTATGCATGACACAAGGCCATTTTCCTTAGAAATACGTAGACTCATATATGGAACTGGACAAGGAGTGGTTGGAGGAATTATTTCTAAGGGTTCTTTTTTAACAATCCTGGGACTTTGCTATTAAGTAGAGAGACAAGGAACCTTCTAACTTAGAAGATGGCTCAAGGGATAGTAGGGATGAATTAGTCGAAAAAGGATCTAGTTCCAATGATGTGTGACCCGTGCTACTAAATTTTTTTTGTTCTCCCTTAAAAAATGTTATGATAAAAGAAAATATATATCGTGAAGAAAAATATCTCATTTTTTGTAATTTTGATATGTAAATAGATACTGACAATAAATGAAAAATATGAATTTTTGTTGATCTATTTTATGTGCATCTATTTGATTTCATCATTTACCGCTAAATTTTGTGTGTTACCTTAGAATATTTAACGAATGAATATTATCATTTATTTGTAAGGTAATAACTTATAATAACAAAGGACCTACTATCACACACAAAAATGATAGTTGGTCAGAGAGTACCTTCTCAGAAGTGTGCGCATAAATGGGGAACACCTAAAGCGTTGGTATTATTTCTTTTAATGAACAAATAGGGTGAGTGCAGCATAATGAATTCACCATTAGGAATAAATGCTTAGTTATCAGACAATGATAAACATGTAAAACATACTACAAGACTAACGCTCGGGACTAACAACTATACATGGGACACCAACAACATGCCATCTTGCATAGTAGTGCTTATTGAAAAGAAAACTAACCTAAATTTTACACTAACTAACAAACTAAATTGATTACAAAGACCCATTTACAGATATGCAAAAGTAGTTGCCCTAGTAGACTACCTATTTCTATTTAATTAATGGCTCCATGACATTTTGACAAAAGAGAGGCAACATGGGTAATACCCTTTTATGTGTGACATGTTAGGGATGACAACATAATTTTTCATTTTATGCATTTCCTTTGATGTCAAATAAGATGACATATTAAAATATTTGAAAAGGATATTTGCATGCTTTGATGTGAGCATGACTGGATCCAACTGGTAAGCTGTGAGTTCATAACAATATCTGATTGGGTGCTTGCAGGTACATTTGAAATGATTTGTGATAGGGGAAGGGTTCACACATTCCTTGACCTCAGAAACCAATGGTTCTTCCATCTGGGGCGTTGGGGAAGGCTCCACTCAGGCTGTCAAAGTACGTTCTTTGAGTGTTGCATAAAAAACTTCAAGCTCATCCCAGAAAAGTCTATCCTCATTCTCTACTTATCTTCACCCATTATGAGACTTGGAAGATGATTCCTAGGGAAATTCCTTTGCCTGAATGGACCTATGAAATCTCCAAAACTTGCACGGCATAAACCTCCTCATCTTCAAAAAAATAAGAGAGCTCAGAAAAGATAGAGCTCAGGTCATCAATCTCCATATACGGCGGGAAAAAACACATCTTGTCACAAAGTGGGCTTGCTTGTGTCAATTGTCTAACATGTTGACTTTGTTCATTTTTTCTTATCTAAGTGCCAAACCACTTGTCTACCCTCGAACAAGAAAATTATATCCAACATCAAACTTTGAAAAGAGAACTTATAAAAAGCATTCAAATCATATTTGCCTTTTGTTAGATGTGACTCCTCTAGAAGACATTTGTGCGTGATTCCTTCTTTCGAAACCAACTCTTTCGCTAGATGTGGCTCCTCAGGAGATACTTCTAGTGCGTTTAGATAATACCAAAGGGAATTCTACTATATTTCAAGATCAATTATTTGTATCTCATGCTGGAAGTTGAGCAATATTTCCCATGAGTTGGAAACTTGATCCCCCTGAAACATTTGAGGGGCAACCCAATCAAAAAATTGTAGTATCTCAGATCCATGTTTAATTAGACCCTAAGCATCACTTACCATGTGCACTTGATGGATTCATGCAAGCCATAAAAAGCCAAAGCTTACATCAACTTTGGTGACTGCGTTCAACTCTGTCCCACCGGCGTGCTAGAAAATATTGTTGATCCCTAAGAGGCTTACACCTAAATAATGGTAGTCGAGAAGCTTCACAGGTGTTGGAAAAAATGCGCCCTGTGAAACAACCTCTAGGATTTTAGAATTTGACTCTTCATGAGTGGTTTTTGGGAAAAAATGGAAGGAGATATAAGGACCCAAAATGGATTTAGAGGATGAAGGAGGAATATGGAAGCAGTGGTATGACGGAGGAGGGGGAACAAAAGAAAATGTTTGGAGGAACAAGGGGGAGATGCCATGGGGAATTAAAAAGTATGCTTGGGTTTTTAGATGGTTGTACCAATATTTTGAGATGAAGTGTCTTGGGATATGTAACCAAGATCTTGTGACTATGTATTTTATTTAACTTGGATGGGCTCCAAGGTATGTTGGTCATGTATGTTAGGATTAAGTAATATTGAGAGGGGGGGTGAATCAGTATTACAACACTTTAAACATGAACTTAATAAATTCCAACTTAGCCATATAGTTATTGAAATGAAAAGAACATAAGCACACAACATATAACTCATAACACCATGAATTGTTGTCGAGGAAACCTTGTCCAAGGGAAACCCCCGGTGGGGATAGTACCCACAAATATGCACTAAAAGTATAGTGTCCCTATTAGGATACCTAGCCCTGTTAGGAGCTGAATATTACATTAGCACATTTCCCTGTTAGGGGAATACAAAACCCTGTTAAAGGTATACTAAGCACATTGCTCTTACAATTAGAAATAATTTTGTTATAATAAATTCTTAGTAGTGAACATTACAAGCATTAGCTATGATTAGATAGTTCCAGTTGAAGCTCGTATCTATCTTACATCACAATGCATCCATGCATTCCATCTTCTTCATATGATCTCATCACTTCTCTCTTTCACTTTACGAAAAGATCTTCATATATATATATATATATATATA
>MU224887.1:3880714-3896181 GCA_018584345.1 Thuja plicata
GAGGAAACCCTGGCCAAGGGAAAACCCCGGTGGGGATGGCACCTACAAATATGCACTAAAAGTATAGTGTCCATGTTAGGAGACCTAGCCATGTTAGGAGCTGAATATTACATAAGTACATTTTTTTGTTAGGGGAATACAAAACATTGTTAAAGGTATACTGAGCACACTGCTCTTACAATAAAAAATAGTTCTGTTATAATTAATTCTTAGTAGTGAACATTACAAGCATCAACTATGCTTAGATAGTTCCAGTTGTAGCTCACATGTCTTACTTCACAATGCATCCATGTATTCCATTTGCTTCATATCATCTCATCTTTATTCTCTTTCGCTTTACAAAAAGCTCTTCATATATATATATATATATATNTGTATGTATGTATGTATGTATGTATATATATATATATATGTGTATATATATATATATATGTGTGTATATATATATGTATGTATATATATATATGTATATATATATATTACATCATTCACTTGGCTCTCTAATACATTACAAAATAGAATTAATATATACTCAAAGAGTAAATACAAAGTCGGTGACCTTATACTACAAAATCATAGGTAATCCACAATCACAATCCAACTTAGCATGCTAGGAGTCTACGTCATACTCCCTCAATCATCGCGACTGTGCACCTGCCCTATATCCATGTTACTTTGTCTTTGCATGACTTCAATATACTCTAACTCTCTGAGATCACCACAAAAACTCAAGTGACCTTACTAGAAGGTCATACATAGTCCAAATTATCTTCCTCTAATCTTGCATGTCCCCATGCATCATTTACTGCCTTCGCTATCCAAAACTGTATTGCTATACTCTGTATTCTTGTTTACTTTACTTAGTCATTTTGCTATATGTATATCCAAAACTATAAAAAATTTAAAGTGATCATCATTCTAGATGTGTTGCTATAAATGACAACCCTCAAGTGTATCATATCACTCCATAAATGCATCACTTGCCAACAATCTCTCCCTTCGGCATTGATGGAAACACTTAGTGAAAAATGACTAAGTGTTAATAGAAAAAAGATATCTGTACATTCATCTCGTCTTCATCTCTTCTCTTTACATATATCTATTTTTCATTTATTCTCTTCTCCCACTTTGACATCAATGGAATAGGTATACAAAAATGTAGAATACATCAAAATTGTACTACTCCTTACCAAAGAATTAGACCATCTTTAATACATCACGGAAAGAGTCTTCCAAGATCTTCACTTCCTGTCCAGGTCTTCACCAAAATCAAACTTACATTAATCAGTCTATCCAATGAAAATGAAGAGGTGTTTGTTGCCTTTAGGTCAGTGGGCATATTTTTTGTAAGGGCATGTGATGTCTTCTCCATGTCAGAGATATGGACCTCAAGAATTTATAGCTTGGGAGTGATTAGACTCTTCAGCAAACTAAATCTTTCCATAACTCTCCCTCTTTCAGTATCAAGGACACTCAATTGTCCAAAATCTTGGACACCTCTCTGTCTATCTCCAATACAGATTATGAGGAGGTCTTACACTTGTCCATCAACTTATCCAAAGTAGATATGTCCTTCGCTACTATGTCCTCAATGTTTTTGACATGTCTGATAGGGTTGATACAGTAACTATATAACTTCCTTCCTTGTGTGACACAACCTTTTTCCTCTGATGTGGTCTTGTTTAGTATGCCCAAGTCCCAAGAAATAGACTTGCATACTTCCTCCAATTTCTTCGTGAGATATTACTTTTCAGCCTTCTCTTCTTCAATTTTCTTTAAAGACTCATAGTGACTGTCAAAGTCATCTAATACCTTGTTCAATTTATTTGCATCATATTTTCCCTAAAAAACAATAGGTACTGGAAGTAGTTTGTTCAAATTCTCAACTTCTCTTGTCATTACCTTAATCTTCTTCTTTTCTTTCTGCTCAAATCTTTCTTTAGCTTAACTAAATGTGATGAAGGATAACTTCATCAACTCATCCTCATCCATGTTCTCAATGTCAGCGATCAAAGACTTGTCTCCACTTTCCAAAAATAAAGGTGAAGAATCTTCAACCTTAATCATTGTATCTTCCACCGATGCATCAATTTTTTCTTTCTGAATTTCTTTCTCTATTATATTATTGTCACTGATTCCTCCAATGTTTGTATTCTCCACAAAAAGTTCATTCACATCTTACGAAGCGTCCAATGACACAGGTACACCAGAAACATAAAAATTGGGTTGCTTCATAGTACTTACATACTGACTAGCATCTTTGCTCATTGATTTATCAAGATTTATCTCAGCTTTCCTTGATGATTCTCCTTTCTCAATGGATTTGGGATTAGGAGCCTTAGCTGGTGAGATGTCTTTGGTTTCATTTCCCATTAAGAATTTTTCTATAGCTTTCTATGTCTCCTTAGCAACTTCATCATATCTTCCTCCCATTGTCTTCACTAGTCTTATTTTGGTTCTTAATAGGGGTTTAATTTCATTCAATGTCTTCTACATTTATTTGATAGATACAACAGGCAACATGCCTTCAATTCCTTGTTCTCTAATCACTTCATCTTCCTTCTATGATAATTTCTTCCTTATCTCCAATTTCTCATACAATTCATCAGGTATAGTACCTTCTATCTCTAACAAATTCTTCTTAAAGACAAGTAAATGTTTAATAACTATGTCTTCAATCAAAAGTTTTTTAGATGCCTTATACCTGTCATAGTATTTTGTTAATGAAACAAGATTCCCTTGCTCAATAATCCTCTTCTACAACATTTTCATATATGGCTTCCAAAGTTGTCTCACATTAGTGGTCTTTTCTTCAACTTTATTCTCTTCTTTTTCTATCCTTTGTTCCTTAGGAGGTGAGTCTGGTTTAGTGGACCTTGTGTTTCTTCTAGGTATTAGCTTTTTTGTCTCTTCCTACGATGCCTTATGTGGTGGTGAGGGTGTAGTTACATTTATCAAAGTGGAAAAAGGACTAACTATCTGCACAACTTATGGAGGTGGAAGGGCTACAGTAGCAGTGTTTTCCAACCCAGAAGTTCTCTTTGTTATCTTCTTCCTCACTTCTTTCATTATCTCTTTGGATATATCGGCCTTGGCTACCAAGTCATCTACTATATTTTCTATTTTCCTCTTCCTTGATTCTCTATTTCTCCTCTCTAATCTTTTCTAACTTCTCCTCATAAGTTCCCCATCTCTCCTCTGATGAATCAAACTCTAAAGCTAAAATATGTTCTACTTGCATGATTAGAACTTCAGAACTTACCTCGTAGCCTAGTGGATAGCACCATTTCTTTCTAGGTATAACTTCCTCACAGCATACACAATCAGTTTCAACCATGAAATAGATTGAGTCCTTGTATTTTTCTACTATTGCCTCTAGAATTCTTTCCCTTGCCTTCATCTCTCTTTGTAGGATTTTGATCATAGTAAACCATTCACCATCTACCCATGTGTTGTTTTGTTTCCTATAACTCTGAGAAATCTGAATGCCAATAGTTATATTGTCTTTCCATGCTCTAGGGTGTATACCAAGAAATTTTTTAACAATGTGAATGTACATATGTACCAACAAAGATCCAAATATGAATTCTTTAGACTTGTCCTTCTTTATCTTCCTTACATTTTCCAAGAATTGTTGTGTTAATAATTTGCATAGATTATGCGTGATGTTTTCCTTCACCATCTTATAAGCCATTAAGATCACACATGCTAATACAGAATTTAGTCAACTACTATAATGCAGTTTATAGCCCAAAATTATAGTAATCAATCTTACATCCTGTTGGAATAGATCCTTTACTTCTATCACTCTCATGTCCCACTACGAATGCATTAGGGTTTCTACCATCTTCTTAGTATTCTTCTAAGCAATAGGTACTATACTAGTATTTTCCAATCCTATTATGGCATGAATTAAATCATTGCATATCTTCATAGGTTGATCTCCAAGCCATATGAATTGATCATGAACTTTGCTCAAGATAATCTTTATCCATTATTCTTCGTCAAAGTCATGAAGCTCAGTTATCTTCATAATGATCAAGTTATTGAGGTGTGCAAACTCATATTTCATCTTTCCATCATCACCTATCATGTTTTCCATCTCTATATCAATTTATTCCTCTCCCAAAGATTCAAAATTACAATGTACATATGCCCTAATATCTTCGACATGTAAAAATTTGTAGGGTGTTTGAGAAAACGCACCTTCGAGGTCATCCTCAGTATATTTGAAAGGGTGTTTCTTGAATTTGTACCTAGGTCTCTCTGAAACATAAAAAATCATAGGTGTATCTGTTTCAAAGGCTTCGCAATAGATCTAAATACCTTTTTACTACAAAAATGCAAGATCTTTGCTTCGATCAAACTCTTCAATACACTTGCTCTAGCTCTTTTTTCTGCTCAAGACTCTTTTCTCCTTGGTCTCTTCTCTTCAAATGATGTTCAATTATGTTCTTTAAATTATCCTTATACTTTGTTGAGTGAAAAATGACGTAGTTCCCAATAAACCCATTTCTGCACATAAGCTAGTCAAGTAGCAAACTGGCAATCATAGTATATAGATATATAAAAGCATGTGATCATAGATAAATGTTCCAAACTATTTCTACATACTCTCCCTAAGATCGCAAGAGCTTACTCCTTAGATTTAGGGGCTGGATAGATTTCTGATGTATTCTTCCAATGCTCCCCCTAAGGCCATGCTCGTCCATCTAGGTTGATGTAGTAATGTTAGCATCAGGAAAAGACTCAGTAGCATCTACTGACTCTCCCTGAACCTTTTCCTCACTAGATTCTTTTACCTTCCATACCTTATTATTGTTGATATCTTCAGTTTTCTTGAAACAGCTCTCAAATTCACTTATGTACTCTGCAAGACTCTTATCAGTATCACCAATATTTTTCTTTATAACCATAGGAGGTAGTCCTCTTCTGTTATCAATTTTATTGTACCTACAAAACTTTAGTATATGTCCTGGATTGTTACATTTGTAGCATATAGGAGGTGATCTGTTTTGATTAACCTGCAACTTACAATACCTTGCAATGTACCCAAGGTTGTTACATTTATAACATGTTGTCTTAGTTGTTGTCTCCTCACTAATGTAATCTTGTTTGTATCTTGATTGATCACGTTTCTTGAATTCTTCTTTCTTGTTTCCATATACATAGAAGTTAAATCAATAACCAAAAAAAGGTTTGAAAGGGGTTGTACCTCTGCAATCTATCTTCTTGTGTCCAATCTTGTTATAACCAAAACATATACCTCTGAAAGGAATGATCTATTCTTTAGGTTCTTCAAGAGTAGGTCTTTCTCCATCAATCTTTACATCAGATTTTTCTCATTGATTCTTTGAACATCCAGCTTCATTGAAGCCAACACCAGTCATGTCTCATTTAGGTTTTTTTTTGTCTCTCTATTCATCGATCAAGTTACTACTCATGTGAAGTCTCTCAATATGATTCTTTGCCTCAACAAGTTCTCCTTTTATGATCTAATTGTATTTCTCTAATTCCAGATACTTGTTCTTGTAGTATTCAAGTTCAGTCCTCATTTTTCCTATCTGAATATTAGCATCCTTCAAGGTTTCTTCAATTTTTTTCTTAGCATCCTTTTCTTGTTGAATCTCTTTAGCCATTTGTAGTGAAGTGGTTTCATAATCAAGCTTTAAGGTATATTTCTCTTGCTCAAGCTGCATTATCGGATCTGAATTATCATTGTCTGAATCCTCTTTTATCTTAACCATAAGATCTTGTCTCTGACTTCTAGAAAGTTCAACCTATTATTTTAGTTTCTTAATGAATCCCTCTACTCTTCTTAATTTGAATTTCAAGTCACCCTTCTCTGCTTTAGCTTTGTCAAGATCTTCAAGTGCTTCTTCAAAGTTTTCTTCCAAACTGTCATAATCCATCTCGATCTCCCTTAAGTTGTTAAACGTTCTTTCTAAGGGCCAAAATATTTGATACCATTTGTTAGGATTAATTAATACTTAGAGGGGGGTGAATCAGTACTACAACACTTTAAACATGAACTTAATAAATTCCAACTTAACCTAATAAATTCCAACTTAACCATATAATTACTGAAATGAAAAGAACATAAGCACACAACATATAACTCATAACACCATGAATTGTTGTCGAGGAAACCCTAGCCAAGGTAAAACCCCAGTGGGGATAGTACCCACAAATATGCACTAAAAGTATAGTGTCCCTGTTAGGAGACCTAGCCCTGTTAGGAGCTGAATATTACATTAGCACATTTCCCTATTAGGGGAATACAAAAATTTGTTAAAGGTATACTGAGCACAGTGCTCTTACAATCTAAAATAGTTCTATTATAATCAATTCTCAGTAGTGAACATTACAAGCATTAGTTATGCTTAAATAATTCCAGTTGAATCTCGCATATGTCTTACATCACAATGCATCCATGCATTCAATATGCTTCATATCATCTCATCATTTCTCTCTTTCTCTTTACAAAAAGCTCTTCATATATATATATATATATATATATATATATATATATATATATCAGTCGACTCTCTAATACATTACAAAATAGAATTAATATATAGTCAAAGAGTAAACACAAAGTCAAAAACCTTATACTACCAAAGCATAGATAATCCACAATCACAATCTAACTTAGCATGCTAGGAGTAGTATTCATCATACTCCCTCAATCATCGCAATTGTTCACCTACCCTGTATCCTTGTTACTCTGTCTTTGCATGACTTCAAGATACTGTAACTCTCTAAGATCATCACAAAAACTCAAGCAACTTTACTAGAAGGTCATACATACTCTAAAATTTCTTCCTCTAAGCTCGCATGCCCCCATGCATCATATATTGTCTTCATTGTCCAAAACTATACTGTTATACTATGTATTTCTCTTTACTGTACTTAGTCATTTTTCTATTTGTATATCCAAAACTATAAACAACTTCAAGTGATCATCATTCCAGATGTGTTTCCATAAATGACAACCCTCAAGTGTATCATATCACTCCAGAAATGTATCACTTGCCAACAATGTAGGATTACACCTTTACCTTGATAGTTCATTTTATTGAGCATTTGACTTAAGGTGGGATACTTATCACTTAGAGAATAAGATGCAAGTCCATTATTAGGTGGAGGAGGATGGGTGGAAAATAGGGCGTGTTCTTTTGTTGTAAGACAACCACCATGGATGAATGTAAGCAAACCAAGAGGATAAACTGAAGGTGGTGGGATGAGTTGGATGGCAGAGGAGTCAGAAATTTGATTGGATGGGATGGGAGGATATTGAGTTGGATTAGGTGGAATGGTAGGATCTTGACTTGGATCAATAGATAGCTCAACATGCACTGGAACAAGCTCATGGAGTGATGGGATTTGTGTGGATGGTGTAATGGGGGTTGTGTGGATAAACTCTTTAGTGGAAGTGAATGGAATGGTGTGAAGTTCATACATCAGAGTAGATGGTAGGAGGGCGTGTTGGTGTTTTTTCTTTCTACACTCAATCCTAAAAGAGAATATGATGCTTAGACTTAGGGATCTTCACCTAATTCACAAACTCTACATCATCTACAAATTGAGGACAAGAAAAGCCAACATTAACAAGGCATACAAGCCTTCTTCTCTTCGATTTCCACACACTCAGGAGGGTTTTCCTAATACCATAAATCTGCACATATAATAAAATGTTTGCTAAACAACACTATGTAGATACACAATTTTGGATAGTTCTCAGACCTATAGATAATGGATATTCAATATTTTTCCATTCTCACATATCCCATTTGCTTTGACTGTAGCTGAGAACATAATTTAACATAACTCTTCTCCTACAAACATGAAAGGGAAAGTGATTTGAATTTGAGATTGGTTCCAAAAGATGAAAACAAAACCCAAGGCCAGTGCCTTCTCAGGGCCACAGAGTCAACCCGCAACAAACAAATGCATTGGACAAATAGACTAAACACTCCATTAGTGAGTTCTTGATATTCAGCGCCTTACACCGATATCCTCAATATTTGTTTCATTGCACCCATACTTGTTAATCCCTCATGTACACAACATCATCCCAGTGTCATGTTAAATGCATATTTAATATCCTACTTTAAGAGAAATAATGAATAGTGATAAACACTACTATTATACTACATAAAGGGTGAAAATTATCCTTGATCATTTACTCCATAAGACAATGTTCATATATGTTAGAGACAGTTACAATAAACACTAAAAATTTCCTTCTTTAATGAAGAAACTACTTGAAAACAAAATACATCTAAAAGTTGAGAATATCTTCCTGCTTCACTAAGACTGTTGTATAAGAAGTTATCTTCCAAAGAACAAAAAATTTAGAGCCCCTTGAAAAGAGAGAAGAAAATATATAGAGAAAAGAAGATATTCCATATTGAAATTGGAGCTGACACATGTCCTCTCCCCAATATCTAATTTGTCTACTCAATCTCCATTTCCAAACTAAACATATTCTGATTTTCACACTTGTATGTAGCATGTTGCAACTGAAAAAATTACCTTTTATTTGCTTAATATGAAGAAAAAAAATCCTCAAATTTGCACACTCTGCCATCTATAAATTACAACCAAATATATCATCTTTATGTCTTGTCATCACTTGCTTATATGTGTCTGTGATTGTAAAATATCCTCTTGTCTAGGCCTCTCACATATGATGCCTTCGTGAAAATGATATCTCTCCTTATGAATGATTTTATATTTTTGTCTTTTTCCCACCACTTTTTTGCTTTCTATGAGAATGTGTTTTTCATATATATCTTTATTTTGCATATATATAACATTCTGAACAACACATTGCCCGTGAGTGTATTTTCAAATTCACCATATCACTCACATTGTTAAAAGCCATTTCACATTGTGAACAAATATAATTTTATCCAATAATATTTTGCATACTTTGACTTTGTAAAACACTCTCACCTCCCAGTGAAAATATTCATTCCTTTCTTTTCATTATAATCTTCTTTGCACCATTTTATGGAAAGCCTTTACCTTTCAGGTAAAATTACTTTGCTTTCATCAATATATTAGTTTGGAACCTTGTCATCATCCAGAATAATTCCCTTGAGTAAAACATTCTACATTGTCACATTTCTCACCTCAGCGTGAATAGTTACTATAACTTCCTCGTAGTGGAATTACTTTTACCTTGGAGAAGCATATTATATGGATGTTGCATACTACTGTATAATTGAAACAATTCTTATCATCACCACATTAGCACATTCTAAAATTCAACCATTTAGGGGAACCCCCTAAACATGCTTTCACCTTTAAGTGAAACACATTTTATGGTGAAATGTCATTTTTTTCCTTGCTATACATTTGCCCCCAAAACACATTTTCTGTCATGTATTTTGTATTTGAACTCCATTGCTAATATCTATGTTTCCATTTTTTTTAAACTTTTTCACAAATCAATTTCATGTATATCCCTACAATTCTGTGCTTTCTTGAGACCACATTAATTTGGGCCCTGGCTAAGTTCTAGACAGAATGCACCAAAGATAATAAAAAAAATTAAAAAAGGTCAAACTTTTTTTTTTCTCAAATTCCTGAAAAATACACTGAATTTTTTGAATTTTTTCTGATTTTCGACCACAAAATATGTAGATCATGAAGAACAGATGCTGAAATTTTGAAAAAATCTGTTGTATTTTTAGATTTTTGAAATTTGATCAATAGTACATTTTGGAGGGAGCTTAGCCGCATCCATTAATTTGAGCATTCCACTATAATAGTTAATGTGCCCTATATTGCTTCCACATTTTGCATTCATCTCTACCAAAGCATTTCCATCTGTAATATCTGTCAAAATCTCCCAATCGTAATGTAAAGACTGATGTCTGTACCTGTTCCCCAGCTCACGATTCATGCATAGGTGGAAAGAATGCCGGAAAACGTTGTGGGAATCTGGCTTTATCTCTACCAATAGCATTTGCTTGAATATGTTGGATCGAGTTGTTGGGTTTGGCTTTACCTCATCCAAATTCTGTCTACTTGATTGTCTTCAAGGTTTGTAACAAATTCATCCGCCAGAGATCTCAAAGTCCTTTCAACAAATAAACCACTGTGCACATTTCATATTTTGTGTGTATACCTAGCAGTCACAACATCATGAAATCACAAATTATTGAGGTGTTTCTATTAAATGATATTGTGCCCTATGTTTATGCTTTCATGAGCGTTTGTTCTCTATTTATACATTGCTGGATTTCTAAACCATTTTCAACAAATCCATTTTTTGCATACCCAACAATCATGGCGGCCATGAAAGGCTATTTCTTTATGGCACTATGA
Source organism: Thuja plicata (assembly GCA_018584345.1). Classification (NCBI taxonomy): domain Eukaryota; kingdom Viridiplantae; phylum Streptophyta; class Pinopsida; order Cupressales; family Cupressaceae; genus Thuja; species Thuja plicata. Next base: position 3,891,056 of record MU224887.1, read on the forward strand.
CTATTAACACTTTGTGTACATGGCATATACCTTCTATTCTGCGAACAAATATGCGAGAGCATTCCTATTACAGGCCTAGAAGGATACCCCCAGCATGTACATTGTGTGAGATCACTGATCTTTAAGGAACATTGTAAAGACAACTCAATTGCCTGGTATACCTATTTTGGGCGGCATCCATGTCCCATTCTTTGATTCACAAAGGTAACAAGGACAGTGGAAAAGACCATAGAATCTAGATTTACTCATGCTGACTACATAAAATCTTCCTTCGAGCTTGGGATGTGGCTTGTCCATGCTTCCATTTTACGCCTTGTTTGTGTACAGATTGCGTTGCTTTGAAGGTTTCATACGACCTCTTACTCCAAATCCATTCTCTTACAACTCTTATTCATCGCATTCCATGACACGACATTTTATTGGGCATCCTTTCACCTGTCGGATCATTGAGAAACCTGATTTATGCACAGACCTATGCCCAAACCCTAAGTGAAGGAGAGAAATTAAACTCATTCAAAAGTTGTGTTACATATTTGTGTTGTTCGCGGGCTCGCTGCTTGCTTTACGAGTATTCCATATACCCAGTGAGGTTACGAGAATATAACGTGTGGCATTGCAAAGCAAAGTTTTATTAATTTTGATTTCCTTTACCCTCTTGCATCCTCACTAAGGGAAAGGGACTACTAGTGGACATAGCACCAATACCTGTACACTTTTCATTAATGGGACCCCTCAATACGAAATAATCTACTACACACCAATAAATGTACATAATTAATTCAAAATATATTTATCCAACCCCCAATACATGTTCACACATGAACAAGTAGTAGATAGATTTAAAAAAAAAAAAAATTTGAACTACTATTGGTCCTTATGTGATTGAAATACAATATGCCTTACATAAATTTAGTGAATAAATCATTTATTAAAAAATCATATTATTTACAATAACCACTTTTTGTAAGTGGACCAAAGGTACACAATTAGTCAAATTACAAATACACGAGAGCAGTTATTGGTCCCTCATATGACAATTTTAGAAATCAAACTAAACTTTATGGGTTCTCATATGCACTTTCTCCCAAACAGGTTTGTACTCTTTGAAGCATTTAATCTATCTGCAAATAGTACCTGCATTTTCAACAACTAGTGTAAGGCTCCCATATAGACACAACAAAAAAAAAAAACATATAAAAAAATCTGTAAGGCTAAATCCACACATGAGAATTAAATATGAGAAATAAATTGAATATGCAAGCATAAAATGACCGATTGGTTGCAAACAATAAGAATTTAAACATTCAAAATCTACATATACAAGCATTCAATTCGATATGCAGGTATGAAATGACTATTTGGTTGCAATCAACAAGACCTCAACTTGTAGTGCAAGAATGAATTGACAGGATGTTTCCCACTAGAATTCAAATTCAAAAACCACAAAAGAATGCATTCAACTTACACATTCGAATTTCCAAACTAATTTATAAATGGATTTTGCAAGTTCATTTTTATTAATACAAATAGGAAGTCTGAATATTCTTTGCAGACCACAGAGGTGAAGCAGGAATTATCTGTTCATTACTGCAAAGTCTGAATATTCTCTGCAGACCTCATAGTTGAAGGAAGATTTTCTGCACAATCCTAATTAGGTTGGTACTCTATGCTTAACCTTTCTCATTTTATTTCATAGGTGAATATTGTGTAAACTTGCTATTTTCTATGTTCTAAATACATCAATTGCATCCTCATTAATTTATAACCTTATTTGTCATGCACCTGTCACTTAGAGCACCAATACACATTGTAACATTCTACTAATGGTATCATCTACATTTTCTAATCATATCAAAGTCACCCCTCCATCACATGCTCTAATTCTATCTTGTGTCATCATCTCTACTTTCTTTTGTACTTGTATACATATACACAATTATGAGTATACCTCAATAATCATGCACACATATACATATATGAAGTAGCAGATACTATGCCTTGCATTTGATTAAAATATTAATATCCGGTGGAGGGTCTCTTTTTTCTACTGAATGATTATCTGTGTGACTAAAGGGCTACATTAAAATGATAAAATATGCTTCTGTGTTTGTCCATCATGCTTTATGTGGTTTGTTTTGTCATCATTGCTTCAAATCCTAACCATTCTATTAAAATGTTTACTATTTCATACATGTGGTAGAGGGTTTCATTTTTTGTTGTGAATGATTATCTGTATCCATATAGTGTTCCATTAAAATGATGAACTCTGCTTCTGCATTCCTGTATTTTGCATAGGGTTACACTAAAATGATGAAATCTGCTTCTGTGTTACTCCATCATGCTTTATGCGGTTTGTTTTGTCTGAATAATTATATGGAATATTAAAAATGTCTAATTTAAAGTGTTTAAGTTGTTGGGCCGGTTCACGTGTTCTTTTTTGACGTTAGAAAAGTGGGGGCACAAACATCCCATTTCACCACATCTAGATCACCGTCTACCACATATATGCTAAGATTAGTGCACTAAAAACAATAGATTTTCACCCATTTTTATCATTTTCCATTCCTCTCACCACAGTTTCTGGTTTGCACCGCTCTGCAACCATTTTATCTTGTGTAATCATTTCTACTTTCTTTCTTATATGTATACATATACACAATTATGTATAGGTTAACATAATCATGCATTTATATATACGAAGCATCAGATACCTATTGCATAATTTTGTCTCTGTACATAATTATGTATACATATACATGATCATGTATATGTATATATGATCATGTATACATATACATAATTACGTATATACATATACATAATCATGTATCTACATAATTATGTATAGGTTAACATAATCAGGAATATATATATATATATACACAAATTATCAGATACCTATTGCATAATTTTGNTATATATATATATATATATAGACACACACACACACACGAAGTATCAGATACCTATTGCATAATTTTGTCTCTGTACATAATTATGTATACATATACATGATCATGTATATGTATATATGATCATGTATATGTATATATGATCATGTATATGTATATATGATCATGTATACATATACATAATTATGTATAGGTTAACAAAATCATGTTGGAGATTTGATTCTGAACAGTTGATTGATTGTATGTTTGTCATTGATGACAACATATAATACACAGCAGTACTTCTGTATGTACTTATCCATATGATGAAATGAAGACTAGCGTGGATAGATACATGTTGTGGACATGTTTACTATGCTATGTTAATACACACAGACCCAGATATGATGTTTCAGTAAAGATATGTAATTTTGTTATTGACGGTTACAGTTCTATAGGAATAATGGTTTAAGGCCGACGTATGTAACATGTTTATCGAGTTGCACCTATCTTCAGGATATGCGTGTGTATATTCATGATGAGTTATGAGTTTTTGATATTAATCTAAACACGCCAAATGTGTTTCAAGAAGATTGCAATGTTATGGTCAATTTGGTGAAGCCGACTTAGTGAAGCGACGCGTCTATTTAGTTTGTACTTGCGAGGTTGTAATTATGCTTGCGCGCTTAGTAGAGCCAGCAAAGATGTTATGAAGAGTTGTCTAACAGGTCCCATGATCTCATACTTGGTGTATGTACTTATAGAAGGTCATTTATGATAAGAAGAGTTGCGAAAGCTAGAGATAAGAAAAGCAAAGCAGAGTGTTAAAGAAGCAGAGCTATATTTATCATATGTTGATAATATAGATATTGAAGTTGAAGCTTTCAGAATACATATAAGATTATTGTAGTGCTTTACAAGAGGTTAAAGCATCGGCGCACAAAAGGAACTGATCAGACAAGCAGTGTCACAAGCAACAGTTCATCTTGTTGATATAGTGTGTATCAAATATCCAGAAGGTTGTAGCCTTCACCACTTGGATAGTGAGTCCACCACCCCTAACAGGGTCAGACCCTTAACCAGGTCACTATACTACTGCATTGTAATGATCAACTCCTAACACAGTTGAAAGATCTTTTAACATGGATTACTAAAAACAGTATAGTTCTTTGTGGGTGCTAATTCCTACCGGGGTTTTTACCATTTGGTTTCCCCGTAACCAAATTGATGTGTTGTGTAATGTGCATTTAATTTATATCAATCTAGATTAATAAGTACAAAAGAATTAAAGTTGTCGATAATTGATTGACCCCCCCTCTCAGTTATCCCTGAAGTATTCTAACAAATCATATATATATATATATATATATATATATAAATATATATATATATATATATATATATACACGAAGTATCATATACATATTGCATAATTTTGTCTCTGTACATAATTATGTATACATATACATGATCATGTATACATATACATAATTATGCATATATATACTATGTAATGATGACATGTAACTGATTAAATTTTTGATAATGTTAAGTTGAAGATAACACAAGACATTAAATCAGTTAATGGTTTGTATTGTCATTGATGTCAACTTGATATCATCTGTACGGGGAAGTATGAAACTGTGTCACACTTGGGGACCATTTGACATGTTTCGACTGTACGTATTTCGACCGGACCCCTTTTGGCCGGACATACGTGGCGCACATGCAGTGCCATGTGGCGTCGATGTGGTAGAGGGGTTCCGGCCGAAACAGGTCCGGCCGGACCCGTTTTGGCTGGAACCGATAAAAACTATATAAACCCCAAAATTTGGTTAGAGCGGCTCATTTGCATTGAGCGCCTTCCAAGATTTGAGGAGCAGAATAGGAGTACTTCGGCTGAAAATAGGTAGGAATTATTTATTTATTTATTTTTAATGTTTTTTCAATGTTTTTCAATTTTGTTATGTTAAATTAATGTAGTTTTACTATTATTTGATATTTTTTTGCTTTAATTTTGTTATTTTTAATTTTAGAAAATATTGTTTAATGTAGATTTAAATTTATTTTTTAGTTAGAATCATATGTTAGTTAGTTAGTTAATTTTTTTAGTTTTATTGCATATTTCAAAACATTAGAAATTTTTTACAAAACATTAGGAAACTATTACAAAACATTATGAAAATGTTAAAAATGGCAAAGGATTCAAGCGGGAGAGGAGAGAAGTCAAGCGGG
>MU224888.1:30595-49362 GCA_018584345.1 Thuja plicata
GGGGACAGTAGCACAAATGATGTCTAAGGATAAAGGACTACCCATATCACACGTAGGAATGCTAAATTTGGATTGAGTTAAAGATGCAAGTTGTTGTTGTAAAGATGACACAGTTTGAGCCAAACTAATAATGGTGGAATCATTAGAGGAAATTGGTGTCATAACAATATTAGGAACACTAGGAAAAGTATAGGAAGCTAGAGGAATACAAGACACAACTGGTGGAATATTGGGAACCACAGTTGGAAGAAGATTAGTATAAGTAAAAGACACACTATCATATGAAGGTTGTGAGGTAGGTAAAGATACCGACAGAGCACTCATAGGAATAGATGCAATTGGGAGAGATGTGGTCATCAAAGGAGGAGTATAAGTAGGAATCCTAGGTAAAGGAACAGAAGAAGGTCCTACACTAGTGACAATAGGTATGAATCCTAACCCTTGAGCCTCTTGGGCTAAAGGTTTAACATTTGAATGCACAAGATGAGTAAGACCACGCAAGAAATTAACACCTTGATCTTTATCATGGAGGACTTTCTTAAGGGCCTCTATAGCTTGGATGGAATCTTGATTATGGTTTTCTTGGATAAGCCAATTTCCCATTTTATCAAGTTCGGTTGAAGGTTTTTGCACTTGTTCAGGAGGAAATATTAAAGCGTCATCTTCATCATGAGATGAGTGAGAATAGTTATGCTCCATAGAAGGATTGGAATCATGAGTTATTAAATTATCATCTAGGATCCTAAGGAAAGGAGAGGAAGACTTAGGATCAAAGGAACCCATAAGTCTACGGCTTCTTCTAACCAGGATACTAGAAGTGGTAAAGCTCATACACCAATGTAAATGTCAATGAACAAACACAAGATTTTGATTTATTAATTTTAAATGTAATTGAAGAACATGCAAGATCTAACATAAGCATGTAAATCTAACACCAACAAGAAGGAGTTGTCTATCGCGGGTTCACCAAAATGTAAAGTAAGAAAAGGGGGAGATGATATGTGTTTTGGTTATGTTTACATATTTGGTTGTCCAAGACACCCCAATTCCTTCATTTTAGCTTCTTAGGACAAAATTTGTCAAGCAACTTTGCAAAGTTGCAAAAGTTGTCATGACAACTTTTGTCAATTTTTGCAAAATTGATATTCTCACTATCTATTGGATTCTAACCTATCAAGAAAGGTATTAAAACACTTTTAATGACATTTTAGGATCAAATTTACATACTTCACACATTTTGGAGTCTTTTTGACATCTTATACTCTTTTCCACCTATTTAGGACTCTTAGAGACTAAGTACATCCTAAGACAAACTACGTCTCCATCTACCAAAACTAAAACCAACTATTCTATCAAAACAAAACATCACACAAACTCTCTAGGAGTCCTTATTTCTTCACTAAATTGGTTAGAGTTAGTATAAGCCAAAATTGGGGCAATAGAATACTTAGGTTCTCCTGCACCAAAGGATCTAAATAGAGATGATGTATGTTATGCTTTGATTCCTCGCACACTCATTATGGAGACTAAGAAACCTATCAAAGTTTAAGGGTTGCTGAAATATTTTAAAGACATCATATCAGATAATGTACCTGATGGGTTACCTCTTGTTATAAGCATGAGTCATTGCATGGATTTGATACCAGGNATGTTATGCTTTGATTCCTCGCACACTCATTATGGAGACTAAGACACCTATCAAAGTTTAAGGGTTGCTGACATATTTTAAAGACATCATATCAGATAATGTACCTGATGGGTTACCTCTTGTTATAAGCATGAGTCATTGCATGGATTTGATACCAGGAGCTAGTTTGCCTAATAAATCACCACACAGATTGACACCTGCAGAGAATGAACATTTGAATAGACATGTTCACGAATTGTTGCAGAAGGGTTTGATTATAAAAATCTTGAGTCCTTGTGCAGTACCTACAATGATCACACCTAAGAAGATTGGAGAATGAAGTATGTGTACTAATTCAAGAGCTATAAACAAGACCACTAAAATATTGATTTTGATTGCCTAGGATGGATGATATCATGGATTGTTTGAGTGGAGCAAAATAATTTACCAAGATTTATTTGACGAGTGGTTATCATCATATTAGAATCAGAGAAGGCGATGAATGTATTATTTATTTCAAGACAAAAGAAGGTTTGTATGAATGGTTGGTTATGCCCTTTGGTTTGAATAATGCACTAGTACTTTTATGAGGTTGATGAATGAAGTTATGAAGAAATTCTTGGGTAAGTTTTTGATTGTTTACCTTGATGATATTATGATATTTAGTAAGAGTAAATAAGATCATTTGACACATATAAGACAAGTGTTACAGATATTGAAAGAAGAAAAGTTTCTAATTAACCTTAAGAAGTGTTCATTCATGAAAGAGGAGCTAGTTTATTTGTGATTTCAGCCGATGGATTGAAGATAGACCCTGAGAAAGTGAAAGCAATAGTGGAGTGGCCTACACCCGAGAATGCAAGTGCAGTTAGATCTCTTCATGGGTTAGCAAGTTTTAATAGAAAGTTCATAAGGAATTTTAGTTCTATATGTGATGCAATGACAAAGACAATGAGAGGTGATAAGAAGGACTTCAGATGGAGATATGGAGCTAATAAAAGTTTCAAAAAATTGAAGCAGGAGGTTGCCATATTACCCGTGTTGGCCTTACCTGATTTCATTAAGTATTTCAAGTTGATTGTGATGAAAGTGAAAGTGAAATTGGAGCAGTATTGAGTCAAGAAGGTAAACTTGTTTCTTTTTACAATGAGAAATTGAATGATGCTAAGAAGAAATATTGAGTGTATGATCAATAATTTTATTCTATTGTTCAATCCTTGAAGAAATGAAGATATTACTTGATGCCTAAGGGGTTTATGTTATATACAAAGCATAAAACTTTGCAGTACTTGGGTGGTCAAAATAAGTTAAATCAGAGACATATGAAATGGGTTGAATACTTGCAGAACTTTACTTTTGTGTTGAATCATAGAAGTGGTTTTTCAAACAGGGTTGCAGATCCTTTGAGCAGAAGAAGGAATTTGTTGACAGAAATGAGAGTGGAAGTTCTTGGATTTTATGAATCAAAAAATATGTATAAGATTGATATTGATTTTACAGAACCTTGGAAAGCATGTAAAGAACCTAATATTGATCAACAGAGTAAGTGGGTTGATTATTTCATTCAAAAAGACATGTTGTTTAAAGGTACTCAGTTATGTATACCAAGAGGATCAATGAGGATTAATATTGTCAAGGAGAAACATATTGGTGAACTTGAAGGACACTTTGGTATTTATAATACTTTGAGTTTTCTTAAGGAGAAATATTTTTGGCCTTAGATGTATAAGGATATTCAAAAACTTGTGAAGAGTTGCAGAGTTCGTCAAGTAGCTAAGGGAGTAAGTTAGAATATTAGATTGTATACAACATTACCTATTCCTAATAGACCTTGGGGAGATATTATCATGGATTTTTTCCTTGGCTTACCTAAGACACAAAGAGGTAATGATTATATATTTGTTGTGGTGGATAGATTTTCTAAAATGTCACATTTCATTCCTTGTAAGAAGACATCAGATGTTGTTCATGTAACTGACTTATTTTTCATAGAGATTGTGAGATTGCATGGGTTACCTAGGAGTATTGTTTCTGAGTGAGATACTAAGTTTGTGGGTTATTTCAAGAAGACACTTTAGAAGAAAATGGGTACTAATTTGAAGTTTAGTTCTACATTTCATCATCAAACAGATGGAAAAATTGAAGTTGTGAAGAAAAGCTTGGGTAATTTTTTAAGATGTTTAGTTGGTGATAAGCTTGGAAATTGGGATTTGGTTTTAGCACAAGAAGAGTTTGTATATAATAATTCTATGAATAGGAGTACAAGGAAAACACCATTTGAATTTTTCATAGGTATGCATCCTTAGGGAGCATTAGACTTGAATGATCTTGGTTTAGGAGAGAAGAGAAGTGTTGAAGCAGAGGGCTATGTTGAATACATGAAGACTTTGCATGATGAAGTGAAACTTAATTTGGAACATAGTAATCATAAATACAAGGATACTGCTGATAAGTCTAGGAGACATAAAGAATTTCAGGTTGGTAATGAAGTCATGATTCATTTGAAGGAAGACATATTTCCTGTTGTTACTTATAGAAAGTTGAAGATGAATAAGTTTGGACCTTGTAAGATACTAAAGAAATTTGATTGTGGTAATGCTTATGAGGTTGATTTGACAGTTGACATGGACATATCTCCTATATTCAATGTTGTTGATTTGTATGAGTGTCATGAGTTAGATGATGAATTGGACATGAGGAAGAGTATCATATGAAGTAGGAAGAAGTGATTGAAGAGATGTTGGATAAGAGAGTTGGAAAAAAGTACAAGAGGAAAGGATTACATGGAGTATTTAGTGAAGTGGAAGGATAGACTAGTTGAAGATTGTACATGGATTTCTTAGTCTGAGATGGATCTGACAAATTCTTCTCAGGTATCACATCATTTCTGATTCAAGAGAGTCAATTTTATTGACCCTAGGTGTATGATGTAGGAGCATCTTGGGTTTATGAGCTATCTTGCATTCATTTTTTTTGTAGGAGTTTTCTTTTCTAGTTGGTAGAATTTAGTTGTGGTCATGATCCTGTTTGAGTTAGTGGTTGCACTCACAGTTTCCTATTTTGGAATGTTCATGGATCGTTCTCCTATGATCACATCTCCTTATGTTGGTCACACTTTGAGATTTCCTTCTTCTTCTGGTCATGGGTAATGTGTTCATGATTAGCGAGGACCTATCTAGAGATTTGTGTTACGCTCGAGATTCTTGGATTTTTCGCCATTGCAATCTTAGCTTGTGGTTATTTATTCCTCTAGGGATTGTTCCCTATGATCGCTTATATTTATTTTACCATTTGTGGATTGTTGATAATACTTTGGTCAGGACCTATATTTGTATTACATTAATTCCTTCTTGGGGAATGTAACTTTTGGCTGGCTTATTGTGTAATTCTCTATATATTGAGTCAGTAGACCGTGTAGAAGTAGAAAAGTAGGAAAGCAAGCTAGGTATGATCAATTATAAGCTTAGCATGAATATTTAGAACATATTTTATATTGCAACTAGCCATAACTGGGAAGGCCTCATAGCCTGACATGTACTTGGTTATTTGATGAATATATCTCTGGGTTTCAGCATTCTCTCTAGATATTTTGTTGTTCATTATTAGCTGTGAGGCTGGGCATCTCCATTGGCAATTATCCCACCTTGGAACTATGTCAACGCTAATAGAGATGAAACTATATGAAGTGCAAAAAAAAATCCTTTGAGAAACACAAAAAGTGTGGATGACTGTCGAATGGTAATTGCCAGAGTGCTAAATGAATAACCTCCTCTGAAACCAAGATGAAGACTAGCATCAATCTTCATGAGTTCCCCCAACAACACTACTTGAACAATGAGCATATGGAAAATGAAGGCAAAACATCTATTAATCGAAGATGTAGAAGACAATAATCTACATGAGTCCCCCAAACAATGAATAGATGGTGAAAAAAGGCAAAACATGTATCAATTAAGGATGCAAATGACACAAGAGTCTGTATGAGTGACCCTAATGACACTACTCAGCCATGCAAGAAAAAATTGCTATTTAAAAATATAGGTGCCAATTATCTATAAAAATGACCAATTATGAAACCAAGGAAGCATCAACAAGAACAGTAGAGACCCCTCCATAATACTAAAAAATAGAGGGATGACAGGTCCACTTACATGGTGTTACTAAAGAGGAAATGAAGGCAAGGCCCATACAGTAAGAGTATGACCTTGGCCTCTCTATGATCAAGAAGATTTAGGGGATGCAATTTTATGCTATTACATAGCCTTCTCCAAGGCTTTTATTCTTATCCAACATTTGTTGACTGCATGTCCTGCCTTACCACAAAAACTACTGGGTTCACCCAACTTCTTATTTGTCCTGGATTGCTGATTGGATTTTGATTTTTTCTTCTCACTTGTATGCACAACAAGAGCATGAGATTTGAAACTTTTAAAGTACCCATCTTTATGAGCTTATCCTTCTCATGTATCATAGACTCGATGTAAGCATCAAGAGTGGGCATCTTCCAATTTTCTCCTTTTGTAACCGTGATTGTGTGAAAAGAAGAGACAAAAACAATATATTGTGGACTCAATTTTGAAAAATAGCAAGGATTAATTTTCTTTCATGTGTGTATTTCTCAATTCCAAATTCTTTCAACTAAAATCATAAAGTCTTGAACTTTGTGTAGAAATCTTGAATATTTTTAAAACTGCTTGAATCTAATAAGTTGAGCTCATTTTCAAGGTTGTGACCCCGCATTTCATCTTGCTTCCCAAAAAGAGCCTCCTACGTAGTCCAAACCTAGTTGTGAGTTTTGCATGTTTTGACATGAAACATCAATTCTGGATACGTGGATAAGCATAAAAAACCAAAAGACTCATCCACACGGTTGAAGCATTTAGACTTTTCAATTGCTGAATTGGGTTCAACCTCTGTTGCCATGAATATTTCATACAAGCCTTTACTTTTGATCTGAAGCAGAATCTTTGGCTGCCATTCGAAATAGTTTTATGGAGTATGAAAAGAAGAGGCCAGAATTCCATTTTGTCTAATAACTCTGATCTTCAATACCTACAAAAGAGAACTCTCCTTCGTAGCTCCTCAGCTTTGATACCATGTAGAATTCTCAGCATGGATCTAGCTAGAAAGAAAAACAAAACTTGTAGAATAATACATAATAAACAAAGAAATACCAAGAATAAAAACTCTATATTGATCACASCAATGAAATGCGTAAATTGCAATGAATATAYAAAGACATGAGCATAAATTATGCATGTAAATGTGTGTAATATCTAAAGAGATGGAGTAAACAATGAATAGTTAGCTTACAAAATCCAGAGCATGTAACATAATATTCTCTGTTAGTCACAACAAACACTATCGTTGCGGATCCGAAATTAACAGATAGAACTTCTAGTCATGCGAATATAAATTAACATAAACAAAAACATGAGGATGAAAACCTTCAAGATTTTTTGGTGGATTAGACAGAAGCTCAATTCATTTCTTTGGTGGATTTGCGACAGAGCTCGTAGCATAAAAAAATTTGTGAAGTGTTCATCTGAAGACAAATTTGTAGTTATAGAGGTATTTCATATCGGTTGGAAAAATAAGGTTGTAATCATTTATCTATTTTGATGACAATATTCATATTTAATTCTAGATCTCTACTCATAATATATTATTTAAAAAAAAATTGTTGGATGAATAGAAATCAGTTTGCATGCAAATTGTTTGTTTTAATTCATATAATACATTTTGAAAAATTTGGAGCAAATATCTATAGTAGGATATTTTAGTGGTATCAAATTTGGTTTTCCTCCCAGCTTGAGAGGTTTCATAATTAACAAAAATTAAGACATTTTCACACTTTAAATATATTATATTTAAAATAAGAAAATTAATATTATTTTATTCTAGATGATCTTATTACAAGGCCGATTTAATTATTTTCAAATCTGAAGATTTAATTAAACCTTGGGCCATATATACGATGCAATATCATAAGATATTATTATTGTCGATTTTATAAAGTCATTCTATTATGCATAATACTATGTGGGGAACAACTCATTACTCATCCTAGAGGTATTAGAAAGAAGGAATTAATATTTGCAAGGAAGGTTCAATGAATACATATGTTCTAAAAAATTAACATTTGATTATTAGAGAAAACAAAGACTTATTCTCAACCTAATATATTCATACAACAACTTGGTGGACTTTTACTATGGATATTTATTTGGGTTGTGAGCCTTTGAGTAATTGTTTGGGTCGTAAGTATATTGAGCACAACATTCATATATTGGAACTATTGCTATTGTGTGGGGCCAGAATTTAGTTCTAAATATTTTATTAGAGAAGGAGCATAAAATATATTCAGCAATATCTTTAGAGACTATGGTTAGCAAAGGTCTAGAATTTGAACAGAAATAACTTTTCATGGGTATTTTTGACTGAACAAGAAACCAAGTTCTTGTGTGGGGTATATAAATTGGGACTTTGCAAATGGGAGAGTCAGAATTCTTGGATCCATTGTCTTCGTAGCAAGTTATCTTGACCTTTCCTTGTTTATTCTTCAGTCACACATTAACTCTCTTTGTATGCGAGTAAAGTAGCAAAAGGGGTGCATTTATTTCTTTGGGTTATTGTTGTTACTGGTGTATAAGCTCTCTAATCACGTTTGATAACAGTATAAGTTTATAGTGACATTACTCTTCCCTTCTATTCGTAGACCTTTGTGCATGAAATCTTAACACTATTCCTTCAGAAATATATCTTTGAAATGTAATCTCCAACCATGGTATGCTCACTAAAAGAAAATAAACCATTGTTTGGTGATGTCAATTTGAGATGTTTGGTAGAAATATTTTTTCAGAGCTGGTCAAACTCTTGGTTGAACAAATACTGTCCTACTGTTGTTTAAATGAAGGGCCTCTAAAGATAGGTGTGTTGATTGGAAAGATCTCAAATAGAAATTCATCAATAGTGGAATAGAGAAATATCATAAATCTACCAAAGATCAGCAATACTTCTAAGATCTTTGTTTGAATCTTTAGTCTGAATAATTGTTGCAATATAGGTTGGTTTGATTTATGTTGTGTAATGAATGAGAGGCTTTTTCTTTACCATTAAATCCTACAATGACTCTAAAATAAAACATTCAGACCTGCACTCATATATTTTACAATAGACTAATCCTTTATACAAACAAATTGTTTGTTAACATGACATGGTGAAGAATGCATTCAGTAGGAGTGTCAAGTATAAACCTTGAAAACTGAAAAAGAAGTTTAAAAAAATCAGTGGCAAATTATGGGTAACATATTACAATTGTTGAAACTTAGAAACTACTAGTTGGAAGTCTGAAGTGGCTTTTGGTTGGTGTCTCCTTAAATCTAAGCGTTGGGAGATTAGGAGGATTTGCAGTTACATTATGGTAGCATCCATTAGTATTATTCTTACCAGTCTCAAAGGTAACTTGAATACCTTCATAACTTGAAAGCACTTACAGGCTGTTATTTTATATCAGTGTACCTACTATTAAAAAAACACAAACATTAACTCAGATGTATACCATGTTGTAAAAATGGTTGTTGCAGTCAAGTGGGTTGGACAAGAACATTAGATTGTTGTGCTTTATAGGCTAAATTTGGGCTGAAATATAAAATAGTGTGGGCAACTATATCACATTATTGAGATTTTTGTTCATCACAATCTCAACATTGTTGTAATTGAGATTAATACCAAACAAGAAACTTGGTGTTCAACATACAATCAAAGTGTTAGGATTATTCTTGAATACCTAAAGTGAAGGAAGAGAGAAAAGTTTTAGTGCAGGACAAGGTAGCTTCTTTCAACCTGTGAGGGAAGTGTATATCAAATTAAGTCAATGGAAGATTAGAAAAGTGATATTTTTCATAAGAATTCAATGATACATTCAATCGTGATCAACTAAAGGACTTGTAGAAAGAAAAGGAAGTAGGGAATTGGATCTCTTTAATTGGATTACAATTGGAGTATTGAGGAAGGTTATGCAGCTGATTGTGAAGATTTTTCAAGGGTTACATGATGACAAAGGCCCTACCATTGTTAAGAGGGATAAGATTTTACAAATTATGTCAAGAGTCGGATCATTTTCCATTATGATTGACCATGAGTGTAATGATTTGATTCCTCAAATGTTTCAGTACTTAACTAAAATCAAGATACATCTTATAAACAATGTGTGGGCTTGTATGCAAATTTTTATGTCCTTAATCTTAGATGAAGATGATGATATCTACAAGTAGTCACAATTAAACTTTTTTGACCATTTGGAGAAGAGCATAATATCTCATCTATGGCTTATGAGTTCTCAAAAGGTTTGATTGAGTGGAATCTTGAAAGGTTCAATAAATATATGATTGAAACTGAACTTATCTCAATGGGCTTACACGTTGCAGGGTCTCCCAAAAAAGGTAAGAACCAAATGAGAAGGGAGATAATTTGTTTCACATGTCAAGAGACATGGATACCTGATCACAATTGTGGAGTTGGTAAGGAATAAGGCAACTAGAGAGGTTCAAACTAGTGATGAACAAGATAGGAATGCCATAACTTTGTTCCAACAAAATTACACAAATGCTTGAGAGGAGATGGATTTAGCTATTTTTATAGGTAAGGGATATACAAATATCTATAATGGTGACTTGGAGGTTGTGATTGAATTTTATTTTTACTAAGAATGGTTTAGTCAAGGGGAGAGCATATCAAAGTATCAACCAATGAAGTGCTTGAATCTTCAAATGGTGATAAATTTCTTGAAAATGATGACATAGAAACAACCTTGAATCGACATGCAGATCAATCAAACAATGATTTTGAGGCCTATGATGACGTTGACAACACCCTAGGAAGGTATGCTAAATCACATGCTATTTATAGCGGCAATTTGCTTATTCATGATAGTATTTTGGAAGATAAAACTAATTTAACTTGGAAGATCCCAAATTTGGTGAGAGAGTAAATGTCATTGAGGATGCCCATTTGGTAAATTATAAAATGGATAAAATCAAGATGTTGTTAGAAGAAGGCCTACCCTAAAAATATGAAATTATTGCAGCATATGGTGATTTGTCTATTGATCAATGGGTCATCTCCATTTTTGAACCCAACATACACTAAGGATTTGACACTCAAGGATTTTTTTTGGAGGACCAATCAAAAATGAATTTCAAGATGATAGTGTTGAGAAATATACTTTGAAGAATCTGTTGAAGGTCACTGATGAAATTGATTGTTGTGACCTTAGTACATTATGATGACACACACAAGATCATTGAAGACCTCTACAAGAAGGATCAAATTAAAAGGAGATGAAAGGGCATTGAATGTGATTTTTATTTTGCAGACTCGCAGGTGATCAAAGTGGCTCTGAAATTAATGAAATTTGGTTATTTGTGTTTACTTTTATACAAGGATCATATCTTAAAGATTGTCAAAGCATATGATGATAATTTGAAGGAAAGGGAGGATGAGGTCATTAAGCTCACCATGGAGTTTAACAATACACATAAGATATTGGAGAATACACAGATGGATCTTCAAGGAGAAAAAAAAATATATTGTTGTCTCTAATCATTTCAAGGAGTAGAAAAATAGAGCAAGGACCGTGTTTATCAAGTAATAAACTTTTGGACCAACCAGAGCTTGGGTATGAGTTGAGAATAAAGGATGATATTTAGTTTGTTGACAATCCTTTTATTGAGGTAGATGTTGATTGGAAATTTGATAATCCACTCTTCAAGTTGGATGAGGAAGCTATTTATAACTCTAGTGATGAGAATGTAATTGTACGCGCGGATCAAATTTTGTAAAACTCAACAAAGAGGGTTAGTAGCACCGATTTGCAATGGGAGAAATCAAATGGAAATAACAACTAAAAATGAAACTATGAATCAATAAAATGTACAAGCAAATAAGGGGAAACAAATGAATGCAAACCCAATTGCTTGAAGCTTCTATTGTTTCTCTCTGTACTCCTTCCGAAAAGTTATTTTTGATGCTCAGTATTGGTGTGGGAAACGTCTATGACTTGGGAGCGTCGAGAATATGCTATTGAAATGTGTGATCACAAGATGGCTTGAATGCTAGAACCAATATGACAGAGTAATGGCGCATGTGAGCTTGAAATCCTGGATCCTTCAAATGGTTATGAAGGGTTTGTTATATAAGAATTGAGAATGAGATGAACATTTGAGATCAATCCTAGAAATAGAAAGATGACCGGTTGAGATCAAAGGGAACTGGAGAAGCCATCAGTAAACTCCACCTCTTCAACTGGGAGAGAGGAGATAGAGTTTGGTTAACTGAAGAGTTGATTTTGAGTTACCTTTTAGAATTGAAGAGGTGGGTGGAGTTACCCATGTAAACTGGAGAGATGGGGGGAGTAACCCATGTGATCTGATTAAGGATTATCTCTTTGAACATAATTGATTATTTAATTCATTTATGTAATTAAAATTTTCAACATGTGAGATAATTGATTTCTTTTTTATTTAGAATTGCTTTATTGAATGAAATTAAATTAATTTAATTGGAAGAATTTAATTAGTAAGATTAAATATTTCAATTTAAACTATAGGAAATTGAATTTAATTAATTAAATAATTAATGGTAATTAATCAATTAAGTTTAATTAATTAAATTAAATTAATTATTTTATTAATTTTGGGAATTTGATTAGATGATTTGGGGAATGAATTTAGAAGAAAATAGATGATTAATTAATGATTAAAAACCATTAATTAATAGATGAAATGAATTTAGAAGAAAATAGATGATTAATTAACGATTAAAAAACTATTAATTAATAGATAAAAATTAGTGTTTTTAATGTCAAGTCGCAAGTCTGTCCATTTTAGGGTGTCTACATTTTCCCCTCTTTGATGCAATGTGGCTTGTCGCAGTGTGTCAAAGATTCTCTGTTTTGATCCTGCCCCAGCTTGTCTTGGCGATAGCAGGTGTATTTATGTCCCCTCAACAACTTTGACTGAAAAGTCACGACATGAGCGTTAATTTGTTAAAATTGCAAATTGATAATCTGGGTATCTGACTGATCTTGAAAAAGCTTCATTATACCCCTGATATTGAGTGTTGAAGTTTTCGAGGTCCGAGAAGACAAAATCAGGTCCTGGAGGAATTAGGGTTTTTTCAAATCCTTAATAAATAGCTAGGTGGGCCATTCATTTGGCACTTTGCACTCTTCGAGCTCTGGATCTTTGGTAAGTTTGTCTCCTATTTTCTCTGCTTTTTTTATGTGTTCTTTGAGCTATGGTGGGCATTCCTGGGGTCATGCACGTGTTAGATCGAGTCTGCACTTTTCATCGTCCAGCTGGTGCAGGAGGTCCGGTGAGAGACCTTGTGATTCTTTTTTCTTTTACAATTATTTTTGATGACTGGAAAGAGGAGCTTCCTCCCCAAAGTATTTTGATCTGTCGAGGTCGATGGAGAAACCAGCTTTATAGTCTCCTGATGGAATTCCCTCTCTAAGTCCCATGAAGTCTGCGATAACCTCATCATTCTTGAAGGTATCCATATCAGGTGGTCCTTGTTGATACCACTCTATTAGTTCTGGGTGTACAAGATATAGGTCCTCGTGGTGGGTTGACTCAATTTGGTTGAATGGGACAACGAAGATGGTTCTGACAAACCTAGACTATGATGTGGACGCACCACCTAATGAATTTCTATTGATACTGGGTTGGTTGTCTATGGTTAATTGGTTGAATAGATCATCAAGGTGTATGGTGGTGGCTGACTGAGGGGAATAATCTGGGATTAATGGCTCGGATTCATGAATGGATCTCCACTCATACTCATGGGAATCAGTTTTGCTAGAATGTTCATCAAATGTTTCACTTCCCTCGTTATCATGGATTGCTTGGTTGAGGGTTAATCAGGATTGAGAGGTTCCCACTTCGGTTGACAACAACTGTTGAAGTATGTTTCTGATCAAGATGTATTTCAGGTTTTGCCCCCGGTGTAACTCTGTTATTTGTTCTTGATCAACAGGTATGCCTTGGGTGATAGGACTAGTTCTTTGTTGCCTATAGCCTAACCCTCTCTTATTTCTCTAGGTTGGCGGGAGAGGCAATTCCATTAAACCTTGTTTCTTGCCCCCAGACCAGTTGTACCATCATAACCAAACCTTTACAACATTGTATAGCTAGCTCCATATGTTGATACGGGTAGGGGTTGTTGAAGTGTCTCGTGTGGATCTTGATACAACCATGTATTGATATATAGATAAAATGGGTTCTCTTCTGCAATGTCTCGCCATCTAACAAATGTTGTGGGTGGAAACCTGAATAGAATGGGTTTTGGGGTTTGTGTTATAATATCTTTTTGTAGAATGCCATATGTCCTTGGACTTTGAGGCATGTTTGTGATAGTAAAAGCTTCCTCGTAGTTGTATTCACCACATCCCTTGTCAGTAATAGATATTTTTCCCGCTTTTATTATGATATTTTTGGGAATTGAATTTGATGCAGAAGGGATACTCGCCTCTTGGTTTGATGGAACCTGGTTGTCAGTACTGGTTTGAACAGCATTGTAGTATTGGAATAGATTTGGATCTCCCTCAATAATGATTTATTCCCCCTAGTGTGGGAACTTGATGCACTTATGATATGTGGAGGGTACATATTTCATCTCATGTATCCATGGTCTATCTTGTAACATGGTGTATCCCAATTCTAGGTCTATGATCTGGAAGGGAGTGTTCTTGACAACTGGGCCAATCTAGATAGGTAGAATGATATTAGCTTTGGAAGATCTTTCCTCTTCATCATAGGCTCTGATGTTGATCCTTCTTGTGACATCAATATTGGATTCAGAGTAGCCTAATTGCTTGATTAACTTAAAAGTACAAATGTTTAATCCAACCCCACCATCAACAAGGACTCTACGGATTGCATTTTTGTGGACTTGGGCAAGAAAGTGCAAGGGATCATTATACAAGAGTTTGTGTGGCGGCACGTCACAGTCTATGAATGTTTCATTCTTGTTGGCTTCTATATGGTTAACCATCATTTGGAAGCTCTCTGGGGTTATGTCCCTTGGGATAGCTACTTTCTGAAGGGCTTGGTCAAGTGCTTGTTTATGTTGCAGAGATATGCACAAGAGGTCAAACATGGAGATTTGGGTAGGCATGCGCTTTAGCTGATCCACTAGGCTTGTCTGTGGATCTAAGGTTGCATTAGGGTTGACTGGTGTAGAAGATGAGGAAGGTGCTCCTTGCAAGA
Organism: Thuja plicata; assembly: GCA_018584345.1. Lineage (NCBI taxonomy): Eukaryota > Viridiplantae > Streptophyta > Pinopsida > Cupressales > Cupressaceae > Thuja > Thuja plicata. The sequence continues at coordinate 45,494 of MU224888.1, forward strand.
CAACTTTTGTATGATGCGTGGTTACAACACATTTTTTACCTTGGTCTCTGACAATGATGGTAGCCACATGGCTATTTGAAGGATTTAGGCAATTGATAGTGTTGTCACTACTGGCATAAGTGTAGTTGACCTATTTTGACTATCCACCAAACCCAAAGGTTTTCCCTTTATTGTGATCATAGAATATGTCATTGAATATCGTATGATTAGTGGTGCCTTTTGTTTGGGTGTTGGCTACGTCAATGACCCATGTGTCAATCAGATCTTGGATGGTGTGTTTCAATCGATAGCAATTGGGTGTCTTGTGTCCCTTCACTCGATGAAATTCATAGAAGTCATTATCATTGTACCACTTTGGTTTGATTGCACCATGTTCATATTCTTTGATTTCAGGGAGAGTGATATTGTTGGATTGTATCATCTTTCTTAAGGCTGATTCTATCGACTCTCCTAATGGTGTAAAATCTCATTTTGGAAATTGAAACCATGGTTGGTGTTGAGCCTGTGGTTGACTATTTGACATAGCGGTCGCTTGGACAAGGGGTGGTTGAGTTTGAGTGTATGCTTGTGGAGTGGGCAGTGAGGGTTGTTGGTTAGCCATAGGTGCACCTTGCAGTGACACTTTGGGTTGGGCGTAGTTGACCATTTTCACATCAATGACACCATCACTAGTGACATTTTTGTTTTTATTCCACCATTTAGCTTTGTCCGTTGCGGTCTTGTTTTTTTTTTTTGGGTAGGATTTGCAAGGACACCTTGTTTCACCAAGTTATGCTCACAACAAACTCCTCGTTCGATGAGTTGTTTAAAGTTTGGAGCTAACTGCAATTATGTTGTAAATGACATGTCTAGAATTAGATTGTCAACAAACATGACTATTAGGTCTTTCTTGGGTATGCCATACGTGATTATGTTTGCTGTATTTCTCCTTCTTTATAGGAATTTTACAAAAGACTCTCCATCTTTTTGTTTGATATCACAAAGGTCCTTGATGTTGACCTTGCACTTGATGTTATGATGGAAGTGAGTGATGAACTTTTCAGCCAATTCACCCCAAGATAGAATGCCATGAGGTAAATGTGAGAACCATTCCATTGATGGTCTGACTAAGCTTTGTGAGAATAGTCGCATTAAGTATATCTCATCATGTGCGACTTCAACGCAACTAGCAAAACATTCTCAAATATGCTCAATAGGGTTGGTATTGCCCCTATATTTGTCAAATTCTGGTACTGAGAAGTGAGTTGGGAATGGAGACATGTGAAGAGAGTGATAAAAGGGGTATGGATATAAATCCTCTATGGTGTAGGATTTAGTTTTCCCTTGATTTTGCATATCCATCATTTGGGTTTGAAGGTTCTGCACTTGTTGGATCAACATGTTTGTTTGAGACTGAGGGTGATTTGTGACATTGTACCTCTGTGATGTAGTAGGTATGAGGTTGCGCCTCTGCGTCCCTTGAGTTGGAACATAGGACCTTGTCCTTGGGACTTGATATTGATTTCCCAACACATGATTTTGATATGGGGGCATGTGAGTGGCCCAAGGTTGATTCTATTGTGTTTGTTGTTGGGGTTGCGATTGTTGTTACTAAATTTGGGTTTGTTGTTGTTGGGGTTGAGGTTTTTGTTGCTGCTGAAGCTGGGATTGTTGCTTCTGGGGTTGGGGTTGCTGTTGCTACTGAAGCTGAGATTTCTGCTATTGGGGTTAAGGTTGTTGTTGCTGTTGAAGCTGGGATTGTTGCTACTGGGGTTGGGGTTGTTGTTGCTGAAGCTGAAGCTAGGATTACTACTGGTGGGGTTGAGGTTTTTTTTGTTGCTGAAGCTGGGATTGTTATTGCTGGGGTTGAGGTTGTTGCTGGATGAGCAAAGGTGTAACCTTGGGTGGGCATTGACTGAAAGTTAGACCTACAGAGATGGATCCCTGTGAGAATGATGTGTTGACCCCAAGGCTAGTAGGGATTGACTGTATTAGTGGAATAGTTGCAAAATGGTCACTGCTTGTTGGTGGGATTGAGGGCATAGCATGAGAGCTTAATTGGACAGGCCATAAGGCCAAGGATTGAGGCACGCTAGTGACCATGGGTGCACTTAGTTGGGATCATGTCATGCTTTGTGTGGAAGACGTGCTTTCTTGGTTCATGAAGTTGGTTTGATTGGACACAGTCTATGCTAATGTCAGTGTTGTCAAAGATGGAAAAATTTGAGATACCATAGGTTCTGTTTGAGGGGCTCGAGTAGTGTTTTGACCTATGAGAGGGTTTTCGAGCCATATGGTTGACACATTGAATTCAACAGGGAGTTTGACTCACTTTTTAATCAACATGGATAAGAAATGTTCAAGGTTCCTCTCTACAACAACGTCAACCACTTGCGCAGAATAGGCATCTTGCTCTATATCTTCGAGCTCCTCTTCTATGACATTTTGGAACAAAGATGACCCATGGGGATTCTCAATGAATAGAGAAGGACTGGTATTTTTGAAAGGATCATCCTCTCGCTCTGTTTCCCAAGTGGGGAATCTATTGATATAAGACTCTTCAGGTTGATTTTTAGCTTTCGACCTTATGTAAGGCCCTCCATAAGGTGTTTGACACAGTGCGGTCCATATTTTGTGACTAAAACAAGAGATATAAAGCAAATAGAAAAGGATAACCTTTCTAGGAGAGTCTGAATTATGTTTGGACAAGGGTAATTCTAAGGACAAATGTTGATTTATCTTGATCTCAAAGTTTTGATGATGTAAGAATAAGATTTGTCGACCTTTTCCTGGGACAAAGTCACTGATAGAGATAATGATGATGTTGAGATAATGGGATCAAGATATTTCGAGTCTGAACTTTCGAACTAACAATGCTTGGATGATTATCATGCTTTCAAAGAATGGATGATCTTTAATGTTTAGAGATTCACACAAAGTTCTTCATGTTTTTTTGGGATAGACACTGGTCTTTGACACAAAATGGAGAGTATTTTCAAGGTTTTAGGTCAAAATAGGTGTTAAAAAGTCTTTGGTCAATTGTAGAAAAACTCCATTGATTGCGGTAATCTATCATCGATTGCGGTAATCTATCACCGATTATGGTAATAAATAGGTCAATTGCAGCAATAATGAGGACAATTGTGAAAAACTTCTATCAATTGCAGAAAAATACGGGCAATTTCGGCAAAGGGGAAACATTCTCAAAAAGACTCAAAAATAGGCCTCACTATCTGACAATTTTGATTTTCTGGAATAAGGCTTCTGATTTTAAAGATAGTTGATGTTGACAACCCTAGACTTTAACATTTTTGACTCATTTTGACAGTTTTGATGTTTTTTTTGCATTTTGGAAACTGATCAAAGAACAAGCACAATAGACAATTTGTTTTGAAGAATGAAGTCTGACATGTGTATATTCTACAGCTTTTTCAATTTGCAATGTTATCACAAGGTCTCAACAATGAGCAATAAAATTAATCTAAGTCAATGGTTTCAAAATACAATATTATAGGCCCAATGCTTGAATGTTTGTTAGCTCACACAATGATTGTCACACTACTAGGACATGAAGGTCCATGACGTAGGTGACCGTGTTTTTGTCGTTGCCAGATATTGTTGGTGTATAGTGAAGATCTCTTTCACTACACAAATATCTTGGAACACATATGTTGGAAATCTTGGGGGGAAATTATGTAACCCCTTGCACTATTATAAGGTATTTGTTCGGAGGTAAACTGGGTTGGCCTCTAATTAATAGGTTCTAGTAGGGTCTATGGCGTCTATCCAATCGGTTTGTACATGTTTGACTCACTTAAGAGCCTAGTTGACCACACTAGCTCCTTAGGGATATTCACCCAATCTAGACTATCATCAACACACCTCACCCG
>MU224888.1:49442-71659 GCA_018584345.1 Thuja plicata
TAAAAAGTATAAAGGTGTTTAATCTAACAGATTGTGCAAGTGCACCAAAAACTCAAGACACAAGGTTAATCGCTTAAACCCCAAAGTTGAAATGTGAACTAAGCTAAACCACCATACAAGCACAAGTGTTTAGTTTTAAGCCCAAAAGTAGGTGTTCATTGCTTGTTTAGTTTTAATGCCCAAATTTGAAATTTCTATTTGCCTTTGTTCAATTCTTAACCTTAACGTCAATTTTAAAGCACTAATGTGTAAATGTGAGGTTCAAGATGATTGCATGCAATTTTATTTTTAAGCACCAAATTGACAAGTGAATTGATTTTAGGTTTGCTTTATTTAGACAAGTTAGTACCACAAAACTATTTGCAAATGAGAGTATGTGTAACTTTGAAAAATAAGCTTTTGAAATGATTGATACTCACAACAACTTACCCTTCTCTGTTCTCGGTGATTTGTCCAGTCCTACACAGAAAACCAGAAAATGTCAGATTAGAAATAGATAGACAGGGGATTTGGATCTAATAAGCAATATTGCTGGCAACTATGGTAAAGCACTGGTAATTTCAAAAAGGAACAATCAGTTGCGGAATTTTTTTTGCAATTGCGGCAAAGTACTTCTGATTGCGGTAAAGCACCACCGATTGCAGTACAGATCAGACAATTGTGGCAATCTGTGAACGATTGTGGTAAAATGATGATGATTGTGGCACCGATCGGATGATTGCGGCATAGAGCAAGAAAATAGACTTGTGAATAGAAACAAAAAAAAATTTTGAAACCCTTTCAACAATTGCGGTAATAAACCAAATAATTGCGGTAAAATTTTGTCAATTGAGGTAAAGAACCAGTGATTGCAAAATTACACAGATACCAAGAAAAATCATAGAAAATAATTTTGCAACCATACAGTCGTGGCTAAAAAGATCTGTCTGTTGTCTGCAAGGGGTATTTGGGTTGTTTGATTTACGTCGGGTTCACCAAAATGTACGCAGGGATCGAATTATGTAACACTCAACAAAGAAGGTTAGTGGCACCGATTTGCAATGGGGGAAATCAAATAGAAATAAGAATTAAAAATGAAACTATGAATCAATAAAATGTACAAGAAAATAAGGGGAAACAAATGAATGCAAACCCAATTGCTTGAAGCTTTTATTGTCTCTCTTTCTCTCTCTACTCCTTCTAAAACATTGTTTTTGATGCTCAATATTGGTGTGGGCAACGTCTATGACTTGGGAGCATCGTGAATATGCTATTGAAATGTGTGATCACAAGATGGCTTGAATGTTAGAACCAATCTGACAGAGTAATGGCGCATGTGAGCTTGAAATCCTGGATCCTTCAAATGGTTATGAAGGGTTTTTTATATAGGAATTGAGAATGAGATGAATGGTTGAGATCAATCCTAGAGATAGAAAGATGAACAATTGAGATCAAAGGGAACTGGAGAAGCCATCAATAAACTCCACCTCTTCAACTGGGAGAGAGGAGATAGAGTTTGGTTAACTGAAGAGTTGATTTTGAGTTATCTTTTAGAACTGAAGAGATGGGTGGAGTTACTCGTGTTAACTGGAGAGATGGGGGGAGTAACCCATGTGATCTGATTAAGGATTATCTCTTTGAACATAATTGATTATTTCATTCATTTATGTAATTAAAGTTTTCAACATGTGAGATAATTGAATTCTTTTTTATTTAGAATTGCTTTATTCAATGAAATTTAATTAACTTAATTGGAAGAATTTAATTAGTAAGTTTAAATATTTAAATTTAAACTATAGGAAATTTAATTTAATTAATTAATTAATGGTAATTAATCAATTAAGTTTAATTAAATAAATAAAATTAATTATTTTATTAATTTTGGGAATTTGATTAGATGATTTGGGGAATGAATATAGAAGAAAATATATGATTAATTAAAAATTAAAAACCATTAATTAATAGATGAAATGAATTTAGAAGAAAATAGATGATTAATTAATGATTAAAAAACTATTAATTAATAGATGAAAATTAGTGTTTTAAATGTAAAGTTGTAAGTCTGTCCATTTTAGGGTGTCTACAGTAATTCATTATAGGATTTGGGACCTAGGTTCAGTTTTTCTGATGATTTTTTGTCATGAGATTGGAGTATTAGATCAATTTAGAGTTAGTATTGTTGCCCACTTTTTTGATTAGTCGATGCATGAGTTTTGATTATAATCTATAGATGAGTTAGATGGATTGTTTGGTTTAGTAGATGAGTAGTTCCTGGTTGAGGGTGGATTGTAGAAATAATTTGATCATAGGAGATGAATTTTCAGCTACTTATATACTTATGAATCCTATGTATTTAATGGTATTCTGATTGTTTACTATCAACAGGTTTGTAGTATTGTTGTTGACCTCAGTCAAGGAGCATTTTGATTTTGTACACTTGTATACTTCAATGTAGTTAGCTGTGGGACATTCTTTGGGAATAACTCTATTATTCTTCATTTCCACCTAGGGGAATTTGAGTTATTGTAGTCGCTTCATAACATTATCATGTGTGCTTTTAGATGATGGTGGGTTGATTGCAGTGAGTTGGGATACTTGCATTTGGAGGTTAATTGTCAGTGCCATGTTTTCAATGGTTGACCATAGAGGTAATACTTGGTTCTTTTATGTTAGGGTTTGTTATGTTGACTTTTATTCCAACCCCTCAACAATGATGAATTAGATTCTTGTATAGGAATTCATGAGGGGAGATATTGAGATTCTTACTTTTTGGTTGAATGGATTATTCTTTTTGTTACTCATAATCGTGATTGGCAGAGGTTTTTGTGATGTGGTCTTTCTTGAGTTACCTTGGAAGGATATATTACATAGCATTGATTCCATCTCTTTTAAATTTTCCAAACCTATAGGAGTTTCTCTAGTTTATACCAGTAGCTTAGGATGGTTGATATATTTTTTGTGTGCCTATGTTGGGTGTTTTTCACTTCCATGGGAGATCATTTGGATTTGGAGAGTTGTTCAATGTAGATAGCTCCTTGAGATTAATTCAAACATAAACCAAGCATGAAGAGAATGAGCCTCTAAAAGTTTTTTTATAACACATCCATGTGACTCTTCATTTTCCCCTAGCCTGTCTCTTCATCTTTCTTTTTGAGTCTTTTATTACCCCACTTTAAATTAAAATGACCTTTTAATAATAAATTGGCATATTAATATTTACTTAATTTTTAATAGTCACTTTATTAATAAACTTTTAATCTTTGGACATTAAAATTACTGATAAGTTAGATTCGGATAATCATGTGTGATAGCTTGTTGGAAAGGTCCTAGTGAGACACTCCTAGACCAACTCTGAAATACCAACATCATTGAGCCCACTGATGACTTACTAAAAATAGCAAGTATCTGGAAACCCTGCTAAATAAACTCTGATTGGCCTAAAACTGGAATAGCCTAGGCCAAATCTCACTCTAATCCCTGTAAAGTCTTGGTTAGCCCATGGGACTAAGGAAAGTAGGGATAAAAACACATCATGAATTAATGGGATAGAAAAGGGGACATTATAATCCTCCCTTCTTAGAGATTACTTTCCCTCCAAGTAATGTACACCTACGTGCTGAAACCAAATGCATGGATCCCATATCAACCTTAATAATGCTTCTCTACCAATCTACTGCTCTACTTTAATATAAATAATATGTCTAGAATTATGAATCCACTCATCAAACCCCCACTAAAGTAACGTACCAAGCAATTCAATACCAAGATCCCAAACTATTTTGATGTCACGACTATCAAATATGAAGAGATAGTAGTATCTAAAGAAGATGTCATCACTAAAAAATCATCCAACTGCAAGTGATCTCCCATGGAAGTGCATAACACCCATTATAGGCACAAAATAAAACATATCATCCCAACCCGAGTTGTTGATGTAATGCATAACAACTCTCACAGGTTTGAAAAATATCAGAGCGTTGAGATCAATGTCATGATATATATTTTGCCAAGGTAACTCATGAGAGACCACCTCATAAAACACCTTGTCACTCATGATCCAAGTAGTACTCCTATAGTCAACTATTGTAAACTTGACATCAACAGTTTTGCTCCAAATGCTAGAGTAGAAAAAATGAGCATTCCAATGAACCCAACTCACTACAAGCACACAAACATATGCTATTAAGTGACCATAATGACTCAAATTATCCTAAAAATCATAAAGAATAATTGAGTCATTCCCAAGAAATGCCCCACAACTAGTTGCACTAAAGTATACAAGTACTCTGAAGTCAACACCCGCGCTAGAAAAGAACTAACACAATAGTAAACAATTTGAAATGCCACTGAATACATAGAAATCGCGCGTAAGGAAGTAGTTGAAAAAATAATTTCTCTTATCAAAACATATCTACCATCCACCCTCAACCTATAAACACTCATCTGTTGAACCAAAGAACCCATCCATCTCACGTGTAGATCAAAATCAGAACTCATATGTAGGTTGATCCATAAGTGGGCAACAATACTAACGCTAGAAACTAATCCACAACTCCAATCATGTGACCATCCCTCATTACTAGGAATTGTACTTGGGTCCCAAATCATGCAATCAACTTCATTATCATCACTGGAATCAGAAAAAATCCCCCATCCAACTCAAAGATTGGATTATCAAATGTCCAATCAACATCCACCTCAAACAAAGAATTGCCAACCAAGTGAACATTATCTAGCTCATATTGAAGTTCTAGCTGACACAAAAAAAAAATTGATCTTTTGGGAAAGCTATCCAAGTCATAGGTCTATTGTATGCTATCAAGTTCTTTAACTACTTGAAAAAAATTAGACCTTCCCATATTCTCTTGCTTCCTGAGCTAATTAGTGACTAAAATTTGATTTTTTGCTTCTTGAAGAGAAATTTGTGTATTCTCCAAAGTCTCTTGTGTATCGTTAAGCTCCTAGATGATCTTATTAACATCATTCTCCTTTTCCATCAACTTTTCATCATGTACTTCAACAACCTTTAAGATATGATCCCTATCGGAAAGTAAATACAAATAATCTGATTTCATTGTTTCCAGAGCCATTTTAACAATATGAAAGTCTGCAAAATAAGGATCACTTCCCATGACCTTTTGCCTCTTGTCAATTTGAATCTTCCTGCAAAGATCTTCAATAATCCAGTGAGTGTCATCATAATGTACTAAGGCTGCAACTATCATCTCATTGGTGAACTTCAGTTGGTTTCTCAAAGCATTTGTCATAACACCATCATATTGGTTTGCACATTGTTTGATTGGTCCTCCAAAACACTATCATACATAATGTAAAACTACTATTAAGAACACATGACTCATCATACATTTCACAAGTGTTATCAATGTCATCATAGGCCTCAAACTGCTTGTTTGATTGATCTACATGCAAGGTCAAGGCTACTGATATGTTATCATTTTCAAGCATATTATCATAATGTGAAGATTCATACACTTTAGTTGAAATATCTTGAGAGCCCAACATGCTCTCACATTGAGTACTATCCTCAACATAATGTTTGTCACAACCTCCAAGTCACCAATATAGAGTTTGTATATCCCTTACCTATAACAATAGCTGAATTCGTATTATCACCAACATTTATGTTATTATGTTGGGACAAAGCTATGTGATTCTTATCTTCTTCATTGTTGGTCTAAATTTCTTTGGCTACCTTATCTTCAGTACAATCCCCACAAACATGATTAGGTGTCCAAGTGTCCTGACATGTAAAATAAATCTTCTCCTTCCTCATTTGGTTCTTACTTTTTGGGGAGTTCCTACAACCTGTAAGCCCATTAAGATTAATTCATTTTCATTCAGGTGGTCCTTGAAATTTTCAATTTTATGCTCAATCAACCCTTTTGAGAGCTCATAACCCATATGTGAAATTTTATATTCCTTTCTCCAAATAGCCAACAATTCTGATTGCAACTACTTACAAATGTCATCATTATCATCTAAGATTAATGATATAATAGTGTGAATACAAGCCCTCACATTGTCTGGATGATGTTTCTTGATTTTAGTTAAGAAGCATTGAAACATTTGAAGAATCAATCATTACATTCAAGAACAATCATAATGGCAAATGATCTCACTTTTGACATAATTTTTAAAATTTTAACCTTCTTAATAAAGGTAGGGCCTTTTCATCATGTAACCCATGAAAACTCTTCACAATCAAATGTAAGACCTTTCTTAGGACATCATCATTGTAGGGTGTTATAGGAACTGTTATTTGTGTAATTCACTAAGACATGAAGTAGTTGCAAGTCTAACATCTTTATGTGGATGTTCCATTAACTTATGTTGAACCCAAATGAGTATTGAGGGATGCAAAACTAATTAAGAAGCCTCCCCCTATTTGACTTTGGACAAATATGTTTCTAACTCCTCCAACTTAGAGAGAACACCATCAAGAATTTTAATGGACTCCAATTATAAACCAATAAGGTACAACCAATTCCCTACTTTTTCTTTCTGCAAATCTCGAAGCCGATCACCATCGAATGTATCATTAAATTCTTGTGAGAAAAGATTGCTTTTTAGATTTTCTATTGTCTTAATTTTGTTTTGTTGGATCTTGTTTGAACAAAAATTATTGCACCTTTTTCCCTACTTCAGTTTTTTGACAATTTTTCAAACAAATAGTATGACTATAATAATCATAACTTATCACTCAATCTTCTTGAGTGACAAACAGTTTGCATGTTTCAATTTATACAGATTTGTGGTTCCAAAAATGCAAGTAAGATGTAATTGTGAAATTTGACGCATTTAATAGAGACTTGAAAAGGAACAAGAATGAAGAAAATAATTGCAGAACCAAAAACAATAGCGATCAAGACTGTTTCCTTTCCAGCATATACAATAAGTGACTACTAAACCTTGAATTAGTGATGATTAAATTGTTGTCAGCAAAATTAAGAAACCAATCAACTAATACAATGACTAGGAACAATAATTTTGTCTTAATTCATCAGTCCCAGTCTGTGATACTTTTTTGCACTCTCAAGTTTTCAACAAGTTCCAATTTTATACCTCACCTTAATGCATTTAGTCAAACAGTTGGCACTACCTTAGATTACTTTGTGAGTTCAATACCGTAACATTTTAGCAAGCACTTAGTGGAATATATTGAATAGTGTGTATTAATTGAACAGAGATTTATAACACAATAATTTTCATGATATCATGCAGTAAATAATTTTCAGAACTCTTCTTCCTTGTATGAATGTTCTGTTATACTAAGAAGGGTACCAAAAATATGAAAAATTTGACTTGTGAGAAGGAATCCAAAAGTCTACTATTCACTTCTTCAATGTTGAACAACACCAACTTTAGTCTTACTCTGCACGCTCAACCAACTCCACTCCAGCCCCAATATAAACTCCTCCCATAGAAGGCAATTCTTGAATTCTAATACTTTGATACTGCTATGAATTTAAATTATTCAACAGATACAATAATATTTTGGCTTCCTCCAATAATACCCGTCACTAAACTATTGCCCAAATAGTAGCACCGTCATTACAATTCTGGGAAGGAGTTTGCCATTTTGAAGGAAAATACTATGCACAGTTCGTAATCACTAACATACTACAAAATGAAGCAAATACAGAATCTGTGTGTGTATACTGTCATAGAAAACCACAAAAACATCCACATTTTGAAAGGTCTCACCAATAACCTAGTACAAATTGTGAATTTTCCAAGAATATGAAATGGCTACCAACAAAACTCTTAAGGAACTGTCAGGCGAATGGTCTCTGCATAGCAAGAAGCAACAAAGAGTCAGGTCAATTTCACCAATCAGAGAAAATAATAAACTCTGCTCCAATGCATAATTTGAAACTCCCAAAGACGGCAGCCACTCACTCGAACAAACCTACAATATGGATTTTTTAACAATGCACCAGCATAGTTTTTCTTGTGCACAAGAAGTGAATATATTTATCTGCCTGTCATTTCACTTTGTAATTTCTAATGTTTTTGATAAATAATTATTTTAGGTGGCCCCAACTTCATGAATGGGCTATAGCGTCTAGTTCCTGCAGATGCTGAATTTAAATTGAAGGTTGTAGTCAAAATGCTAAGTATATATATGCAATTTAGCTATCATACAATAGTTTGGATGATAATATCTACTTTTTTGAAAAAAAAAAAAAGAATTGTTTTTACTTACAACATATTAAAACATAATTTGAACATCTATAACATGCAGGAAAATTTAAGAAAACTTCTAATAAATATACTTTGCATAGTTAAAAATAAATAAATAAATATATATATATATATATATATATATAATTTAATTTTTATAAAAACAAACAAATTGAAAAGAAAATGAAAAAGTTATAAAATAAAAAACTAAAATAATTAATATCTAAAACATAAAAAGTCTTTTTTAAAGTGAAAGAAACTAAGTCCATTTTTAGTTTAAATAAAGTCAAAGCATAGTTAGAAGATAGATATATATTTTTTTACATGCCATAAATTTTTATATAATGAAAGAATTCTTCCATATTTTTTAACCTTTTGTGTCTTTGTACACTAATACCTAGCTCAGCGTAATTAAAATATATAAACCTTTAGGGCTTCATTCGATTATATATGCTTCTTGGCAAAAATGAGCCTAATCATATGTTTCCAAGTTCAAACCATATATGAATCATTTGATGCAAAACTGATATAATAAATTTCAACCCCGACCAACAATATATTTGCCCAGATGATTAATATTCCACAAATATTAATTTATTTCGACTTCACAAATATAAATGTAAGTTTTAATGTAGTTTTCCCATCTAATTTTTTTTATAAAACCCCTTTGATATTTTATTTTTGCAAATACTTAACAGGTTTGGCTTAGTGTGAACTCATGAAATATCACAAGCTGGCAGGAAAACCAACTCTTTCTAATATCCCCGTAGGATATTATTTCCATATTTTTAACACAAAAATTCAAACAAATATTTTTGCATGTTGTTGATTTCAATTTTTCTAGCAAAAATTTTAAAAAACCTAGTTGAAATAGAGTCTCAGAAATGAATATAGTAATTAAATCTTCAATAATAAATACAGAAGATCCAATCATAGCAACAATCTAACTTACAACAAGATTGGATACCATAAATATGAATCTGAAACACAAAGTGAGACACCTACATGATATCTGCAACTGATAATGGATTTCCATCCACTGCCTTCAAGCTTGAGGTTTTCGTCCTCAAACCTACTGAAAAGCAAGTTTCTAAATTCTCCAAGAGAACGGTAATTCAAACATAAACCCAGCATGAAGATAATGAGCCTTTGAAATTTCTTTTATAACACATCCTTGTGACCCTTCATTTTCCCCCAGCATGTCTCTTCATCTTTCTTTTTGAGACTTTTATTAACCCAGTTTAAATTAAAATGACCTTTTAATAATAAAGTGACATATTAATTGTTAGAGTTAAAAATGTATTTTCACTTATTAATTAAATCATTATTGATTTAATTATTAAGGCACCTTTCACTTATTAATTAAATTATTATTGATTTAATTATTAAAGTCACCTTTTTATCTCTAGTTCACTTAACTTAAATTTTAGGCATGCAATAACTGATTTTTTTATTAATTATTCATGCAACCTAGGTTTCTCCACCCTTCTTAGGGTTAACCTAAGTTTCTCCACCCTTCTTATGGTTTTGATCTCCTTTATAAGGATTGATCACTTTGTAATTATTGAATCACTCTCGGGAATTCTCTAAATTTCTTCTCTGAATGATATTTCATATTTCTTGGACATTCTGAGTTGTGTCTACATTATTTTCTTTGTGATAGGTTATTATGTTGCAGGTGTTCTTGGATTATGAATTCAATGAATTCTAACATAGTATCAGAGCCTTGCTGGAGCAGCCCGTTCTTAGATTTCTTGAAGCGCCGAGGGTTCAATTTTTCTGAGGTTCTTCTTTGGCTATGGAGGGGACTTTTTATTTGGAGAACTTTGAGCACAAACAAACATCACGGATGTGCTCAAAAGACCCAAAAACCCCTATTTCCATATAAGGCACGTCATCTTTGGGCAAAGTTGTCATCTGAGCCAAAAAAATAATTGTACATGCCCATTTTTTTGGGCATGCAAATCGAGACAGAGGAAAGAAAAAAAATAAAAAATAAACAAAAAAAGCAAACCCAAAATTCAGATTTAAAATATATATATATATATATATATTTGGCACGACAGGCCAAAGGACCGCGGGCCCCACAGAGCTACGCAGGCCCTGAGGTCGTGGGCCCTAAGGGAGCCCGTAGGCCCCAAGGCCGCGGGCCCATGGGTGTCGCACTAGCCCCAAGGTCACGAGCCCCAATGGGAGCCACGCAGGCCCTAAAACCGCGGGCCCCTTGGGTGCCACGCTGGCCTATGGTTGCAGGCTCCAGCCCCAATGTTTTTTTAATATTTTTTTACTATAAAAAAATATATATAGTTTTTTTATCTTTTTTTCTTTAAAAAGGGATATGCTTTTTTTAATAATTTTTTTTTTTTCTTTTTTCTGCCAAATTTGGCCGAAAATCTGGAGGCAGTCCAAATTTAGAGGATTACCAGTTTAGCAAGGCTCCGCCAATTTTAGCTGAGGCTTCATGAGGTTCATTTGGTTTTTGACCTCCTAGTGGTTTTTTTCTCATAACTTGAGCAAACAGAGATGTTTTTCACCAAACGAGATATCGATGGAAAGGTGGTTTTGAGATCGATCTAATTTTTCAGGTTTCGTTATCTGATTTTTCCATATTTGAGGGTTTTTTCCAATCAAAATCAGGGTTCCTTTTTGCGCTTTGGTCACTATATCTTGCTCCTCTGGACTCCATTTTTTTATTATTGCATGGCGTCGAAAAGATAGTTTTGTTCTCCTTCTTGTATGGGTTTCATTACCAGAATCTACTTCAGGTATTTTTTATTCAATTTTTTGCATTTTTGCAATCTGGTAGATATCTTGGATGTTTCAAGTCCTGGGATCATTTTATATGCATGGGATGACTCCTTGAGAAAGTTACATATGTTTCTTTAGCTTTCAATCATTCTAGGATATTGTATACATATTTTTTTGTAGCTTTATTGCAAACACACTGAGATAAAGTGTCATCGTGCATGTTTGGGATCCCACACATTTTGTACATGATTGTACTTGCACTATATTATAAAGTGCCATGGGGGGTGCTAAACCTTTGTCAAGTGAGTGTTCCTTCCATGAAATTAGCCTCATGTGTGTCAATGACTGATCATCCTCAACACATACTTTATTGGTACTTATACGTTCTTCATCATGCAGTTATTCTTGGCAGTCTCTCAGTGTATTTGTTATACCTCGCCCTATAAGCATTATGGGGGGGTATCTACTATTGGTTCTCATGCTTCCTTGGTTCGATGGAGTGAGCTATGTTTTCAGTTAATGTTCCTATATACTAGGTGGATGCAGTGGTTGGTACCTATGCATTTCAGTGAGATGGATCATTTACCATATGGACACTCTTCTTTTGTTCCTATTTTGGAGGGTTCTGACTTGGCATTTTTGCCATTTGTATCTTTGAGTTTTGATGTTTGCCTTGTTTTCCATCCAGATTTGAGTAGTGCCATTTGAGGGCACTCATACAGAGCAGTTCTTTGACAGTGTCTGCAGTTTCATGCTTCAGAGGTGTTTTACATGTTGTTTCTTTGTTCCTATTTTCTGGGACATTTTCTAGTTTGGAGGCTTCTTCAATCCTTCACTAGGCTTCATCTCTTTTCGGAGAGGGGTTTTTTCCACTGGGTTTTCTCCTTTTCTCCTCTTCATAGAGATTTTTTGTACTTGGGTACCTCATCAAGCCATGTTGTTGGGACCCATCTTTCCTGCTTTCAGTAGTTGTTTCTAGGTTTTTGGCTTCTCCCTAAGTTTATCTTAAGGGGGTCTTAGATTTAAAAATATATTTTCACTTATTAATTTAATTATTAAGGCACCTTTCGCTTATTTAAATCATTATTGATATAATTATTAAAGTCACATTTTTATCTCTAGTTCACTTAAGCTAAACTTTAGGCATGGAATAATTGATTCTTTTATTAATTATTCATGCAACCTAGGTTTCTCCACCCTTCTTAGGGTTTTGATCTCCTTTATAAGGATTGATCACTTTGTAATTATTGAATCACTCTCGGGAATTCTCTCAATTCCTTCTATGAATGATATTTCATATTTCTTGGACATTCTGAGTTGTGTCTTCATTCTTTACTTTGTGACAGGTTATTATGTTGCAGGTGATCTTGGCTTATGAATTCGATGAATTCTAACATTAATATGTACTTAATTTTTAATAGTCACTTTATTAATAAACTATTTAATCTTCAAGCATTAAAATTACTGACCAATCAAACTCGGATAATCATGTGTGATAGCTTGTTGGAAAAGTCTCAGGGAGACGCTCCCAAACCAGCTTTGAAATACCAACATCACTGAGCCCACTATTTACTTACTAAAAATAACAAGTATCTAGAAACCTTGCTAAATAAACTCTGGTTGGCCTGAAACTGGAATAGCCTAGGCCAAATCTCACTCTGATCCCTTTAAAGTCTGGGTTAGCCCACGAGACCAAGGAAAATAGGGATAATGACACATCATGAATTAATGGGATAGAAAATGGGACATTACACTATTTCAGTCTACTATTATATGATTTTCAAAATAATTTGTTGGATGAATAAAAATTAGTCTGCATGCAAATTATTTGTTTTAATTCTCATGGTTCGTTTGGAAAAAAATTGGAGCAAATATTCATAGGTGTCCATATTTCATACACCTAAAAGAAAAAATAAACAAAAAAACAAAAAAAGCAAATCCGAAATTCAGATTTTTTGAAAAAAAAAAGATTTTTTTTTTGGCACGATAGGCCAAAGGACCGCGGACCCCACAGAACCACGTAGGCCCCAAATTCATGGGCTCCAAGGGAACCCGTAGGCCCCAAGGTCACGGGCCCATGGGTGTCGTGTTGGCCCCAAGGTTGTGGGCCCCAATGGGAGTCGTGCAGGCCCTAAAGCCACGGGTCCCAGCCCCAAGGTTTTTTTAATATTTTTTTACTATAAAAAAATATATATAGTTTTTTATCTTTTTTTCTTTAAAAATGGACATGCTTTTTTTTTTTATAAAAAAATAATTTTCTTTTTTCTGCCAAATTNTTTTTAATATTTTTTTACTATAAAAAAATATATATAGTTTTTTATCTTTTTTTCTTTAAAAATGGACATGCTTTTTTTTTTTTATAAAAAAATAATTTTCTTTTTTCTGCCAAATTTGGCCAAAAATCTGGAGGCAGTCCAAATTTGGAGGTTTACCAGTTTAGCAGGGCTCCGCCAATTTTAGCTAAGGCTTCATGAGGTTCATTTGGTTTTTGACCTCTTAGTGGTTTTTTGCTCATAACTTGAGCAAACGGAGACATTTTTTTGCCAAATGAGATATCGACGGAAAGGTGGTTTCGAGGCTGATCTAATTTTTTAGGTTTCGTTATCTGATTTTTCCATATTTGAGGGTTTTTTTCAGTCAAAGTCAAGGTTCCTTTTTGCGCTCTGGTCACTATATCTTGCTCCTCTGGACTCCATTTTTTGACTTCTGCATGGCGTCAGAAAGATAGTTTTGTTCTCCTTGTATGGGTTTCATTACCAGAATCTGTTCCAAGTATTTTTTATTCAGTTTTTTACAATTTTGCAATCTGGTGGATATCTTGGATGTTTCATGTCCTGGGATCGTTTTCTATGCATGGGATGACTCCTTGAGAAAGTTACATATGTTTCTTTAGCTTTCAGTCATTCTTGGATATTGTATAGATATTTTATGTAGCTTTATTGCAAACACACTGAGATAAAGTGTTATCATGCATGTTTGGGATCCCGCACATTTTGTGCATGATTGTACTCGCACTATATTATAAAGTGTCATGGAGGGTGTCTTGGCAGTCTCTTCATCATGCAGTTATTCTTGGCAATCTCTTAGTGTATTTGTTATACCTTGCCCTATCAGCATTATGGGGGGGTATCTACTGTTGTTTCTCATGCTTCCTTGGTTTGATGGAGCGAGCTATGTTTTCATTGAATTTTCCTATATACTAGGCGGATACAGTGGCTGGTACCTATGCATTTTGGTGAGATGGATTATTTACCATATGTACACTCTTCCTTTGTTCCTATTTTGGAGGCTTCCGACTTGACATTTTTTCCATTTGTATCTTTGAGTTTCGATGTTTTCCTTGTTTTCCATCCAAATTTGAGTAGTTTCATTTGAGGGCACTCATACAGAGCAGTTCTTTGATAGTGTCTGCAGTTTCATGCTTCAGAGATGTTTTACATGTTCTTTCTTTGTTTCTATTTTCTGGGACATTTTCTAGTTTGGAGGCTTCTTCAGTCCTTCACTATGCTTCATCTCTTTTCAGAGAGGGGTTTTTCCCACTGGGTTTTCTCCTTTTCTCCTCTTTACAGATATTTTTTGTACTTGGGTACCTCATCAGGCCATGTTGTCGGGACCCATCTTTCCTGCTTTTAGTAGTTGTTTCTAGGTTTTTAGCTTCTCCCTAAGTTTATCTTAAGGGGGGGTGTTAGAGTTAAAAAGGTATTTTCACTTATTAATTAAATCATTATTAATTTTAATTATTAAGGCACCTTTCACTTATTTAAATCATTATTGATATAATTATTAAAGTCACCTTTTTATCTCTAGTTCACTTAAGCGAAACTTTAGGCATGCAATAATTGATTCTTTTATTAATTATTCATGCAACCTAGGTTTCTCCACCCTTCTTAGGTTTTTGATTTCCTTTATAAGGATTGATCACTTTGTAATTATTGAATCACTCTTAGGAATTCTCTCAATTCCTTCTCTGAATGATATTTCATATTTCTTGAACATTCTGAGTTGTGTCTCCATTCTTTATTTTGTGACAGGTTATTATGTTGCAGGTGATCTTGGCTTATGAATTTGATCAATTCTAACATGGTTGTTAGAGTTAAAAAGGTCTTTCATTTATTAATTAAATCATTATTGATTTAATTATTAAGGCACCTTTCACTTATTAATTAAATCATTATTGATTTAATTATTAAAGTCGCCTTTTTATCTCTAGTTCACTTAAGCTAAACGTTAGGCATGCAATAATTAAATCTTTTATTAATTATTCATGCAACCTAGGTTTCTCCACCCTTCTTAGGGTTTTGATCTCCTTTATAAGGATTGATCACTTTGTAATTATTGAATCACTCTAGGGAATTCTTTTCTTTGTGATAGGTTATTATGTTGCAGGTGATCTTGGCTTATGAATTCGATGAATTCTAACATTAATATGTACTTAATTTTTTATAGTCACTTTATTAATAAACTATTTAATCTTCAAGCATTAAAATTACTGACCAATCAAACTCGGATAATCATGTGTGATAGCTTGTTGGAAAAGTCTCGGGGAGATGCTCCCAAACCAACTTTGAAATACCAACATCACTGAGCCCACTATTTACTTACTAAAAACAACAAGTATCTAGAAACCCTGCTAAATAAACTCGGGTTGGCCTGAAACTGGAATAACCTAGGCCAAATCTCACTCTGATCCCTTTAAAGTCTAGGTTAGCCCACGAGACTAAGGAAAATAGGGATAATGACACATCATGAATTTATGGGATAGAAAAGGGGACATTACACTATTTCAGTCTACTATTATATGATTTTCAAAATAATTTGTTGGATGAATATATAGAAATCAGTCTGCATGAAAATTATTTGTTTTAATTCTCATGGTTCATTTGGAAAAAATTGGAGCAAATATTCATTGGTGTCCATATTTCATACACCTAAGAGAGCAATTAAAATTATAGATCTTAGTTTGGAAACTACCAACCCTTAAGTTCATTAAACACACATATGCAAGGAAAGGAATGCCAAATTTTGATTGGACACACATAGACACACACCATAAAGGGAATAGCAATTTTGATTGATCACACACGCATATACCACATAAAGTTAATATCCAATTTTCATTGAACAAAATTATTTCATCTTACTCATATCATCATCATGTCATCCCCTAATCATTAGTCACTTTAGTTCATCGAGTAGTAATCATCATTTATTAATGTTATTCATTTATCACTTAATTTATCAATTCAATATTAAATTTCATAATATTTTCTTATTAACTAAATAAAAACTAATTTTCATTTTTCAAATAACATTTCTCTTTTCTATCTCATTAATTAACTACATCTTTAAGTAAGTGAATTCCTTCCTAGTCTCATATAAAAATTCTTTATTAGTCATCAATATTCTTTGCCTTTGGATAGAAACTTGGTATTCATAGTCATCCAACAATTAAATTAGATAAATTAATTATTATCTTCTCATCACTTTGAAATAGAAAATCTATATTTTTTTCTTCATGCCACAATCACTTTTTTAAACTTGGTTCTCTAATTCCCTCATCATCTCTTATTTTTCCTCAAAATGTATATATTTGGTCATTTCCTTCATCATTTTATATACAATCTCACTTATACAAATCAAATCTATAAACCTCTATCCTCTTTTGAATCAAGTATTATGTTGTTGAGTCACATCGACACTCCAACAAACAAAATTAACATATTTTTGAAGTTTATAATGATTATTAAATATGAATTTTGAAGGTCACCTAAAACCCTTTACAAAATGTTTTTCAATGAGATAATCATAGCTTAAAAAATATTGATAGCTTATAGCGAGCCAACAAAAATCGTATACAAAAAAGGAACAAAACATAATGTAACTTATCATAAGATAATGAATTCCCCACCGAGACCAAACAATAATATAATACTAATCACCAAAGAGCTTGAAGTTGAGCTTGACCAAAGAGCCCTACAATGAAGTTTGACCTAAATAGGTCATTCTAAGATTATTTGAAAAATCAATCTCATCCACCAAATTTTGAATATTGTTATACTTGAGACAGACTCCCCCTAGGATCTTACATCCAAACCCCTACTAGAAGTCAAAGTTGAACCATGAACAAAGTGGCATACATCATCACACTTTTCGTTTAGGGTGATCCTTTAGAATTTTATATGGGGATTACATTAGATAAGCCCAAATCATTCCATTGAAAAAATAATTCTTAAAATAAGGAAGTGTATATTTGTAAGCCTAAAATGGCTAAAAACAATATATAATCCTATGGCAATGAGAGAACACTAAAGAGGAAGAATCAAAGTGAATAATTTTCTCCCAAACACTCAACTTGGCATATGACTCAATAACATTTAATATAATCTTAATAATCTAAACAAAAACCAAAAAATAAAGGTTTTGAATGTGTTTTGTGACCATATTTATGGCTAAAAGAGAACCCAGAGCATTACCATTACCTCTAAATATTTATTAACAATAGTATTGTATTGGGAGCATAACCCTAATAGGTAATTAATTGAAATTTTACTTGGATACATCAAATATGTTAATTCATATTTTCAAAAAGGGGTAGATTTTTCAAAGAACCAAGACCCACCAACAATAACCCCTCGCTTCCCTAAAGGTTTTGGAAGGAGAAAAGGAATAACTCATTAGGCATAACAACCACTTGCAACTACTAAACAACATTCCATCTATTTGAAGCCCAACTACTAACAGAGTTTAAATTTAGATGAGAGCCAAATAACCTCCCAATGAAAGAATTCTCAATAGAAGCAAAAAAAATGTTCATCATAATCCAAACCAGGAGGCAAGAGTCAACAAAGGCAAGGGTATCCTAATAAAGAAGAGCCAAACCATGCAAAGTGAAAGGGAAGAATAGCCATCTTAGGATCAAGCAAAGGATCCTTGAATGACCCATCTTATTGTGAGGCAATATCGTGTACATTGATAAGAGATGAGGAGATCTAGGTGACACATCTTCCATCCTAGCATCAAGAAGAGTTACTTCCTCGTATATTGGCCCATCATAATCACCTTTCAAAAATTATCAAAACTAGGGTATAAATGAGTGACTATTGGTACATGTACATTTTTATGGGTTTTTAGTTATCATTTTTTAAATTTATTTAAAGTTTGTAAATAGGGGACTAGGTTAGCAAGGAGTGGACAATAATTGGAAAATGAGTGGTGACTAGTGATCTTCCCCTACTCCAATTTTTAGACATTATAAATGTGTAATTGATTTTGCATCACTTTATCATTTGATTAATGTTAAAGACATTTTTTCAATTGATTAAATCAAATGACGTTTAGGTAATATTTGGATTACTTTGAAAGTTTAACTTTTCTGATAGGCATGTAAGTCATTAAATATGAATAAAACTCATTTGGGATGTAGGGGGGAAATGCCCTTGTTGTTAAGGTTGAAACAATATTTTGGTACAATTGAGATCTTTCTAAAATCACTTTTAAAATTTTTTAAAAACTATTCATATATTAAATAAATTAAACGAAATATTATAATTAAATATTTAAATCTATGTAACACAAAATAATCATCCTTTATAATAATATACAGAATATAAAAGTTAATATTTTGTATATAAGTTTGTTTTTTATATTAATAGCAGTAAAACAAGGGTGTTGTTCCTTTAAAACAAACAGCCCAAAGGCAATTCAACCATCATGAACATAGCATTAACAACACATTTACAAATAATTAATATCAAAATGAGTAACAAAGTCTGAGCTACATAAAACAATAAACTAAAAAATATTTTTGATACCTCTGAAGCCACCAAAAAATGAAAATTAAAAAAAAATGAGGTCATTACAAAATGCATCCACTACCCACATTTTTTTCTTACCGGGGCTTAGGGTTTCAATGATTTTACCAAATGGGGGAGAAGCCAAGCTTGGGGATTTAGTAACAACTATCTATTTGGGGGGACAAAGAGCCAAGTGAAAATTATCGAGCCTCAAAATTAAACCGTGGTTAAGGGGAATTGATTTCTTGTCCTAGTAGTTTTGACCACATCTTTTACCAAACTTTCTAGAGAATTGAGAAGGAAAATGGAAAAGAGATTAAACTAATATTTTGAAAATGATCCAGGAGGGGCATATGGTAAAATAAATAATCCTTGAATCAAACTTCATAATTATTAGACACACCTAATTTGAAGGGGTCGATAAATCCTCTCTGTAAGAGCCACCATTGAGTTTGACTGGTTTTTCATCCTCATAGAAGAACTAATTCATGCTATCACTATTTGAAAATCTACTAGTCTTCTTCCATTTACACCCTTTAGTAGAGATCCATGTAGCCTTGTAAATACCTCCTCATTATCATCAAAGGATATAGGTCATTGATTCTCACCCTTCTATCTTCCTAAGAAGTGGCGAATCACATGGAAACATTTTCATCAAATTCATTTATCTATTTCATAAACTATGAAACTCCTCCCTCATTGTAGATATGCCAAGCAATGGCAATTTCCTAAAACTCAACATGAGTTATGAGTTCAATGTCCACATTGTCCCCACCCATTTTTTGAAAATTTGTTGCTAAAATAGTAGCAAAGAACCCCACCCAAAACTTTTCTTTTTTCATTTCTCACACAGTTATGAAAAACCATGGTAAATAACAATAAAATACTATTAGATCCACTTGTGTGAGCATCTCATTATGATACTTGGTTAAATTTTGGTCAATGCTTCCCATGATTGAAATTTCTCTCCCCAAAAAATTATTATTAAATGCTCTTTTATATGAGTTAATATCAATTTCCAAGGAATGAAGTCATTCCATCATTAAATGGCCCTCAACAATTCCCATATGGCCACCACCTACATGAATTGATCATGTCACCACCATAGCCATGTGATCCTTCCTATTATATTTCACACCTCTTTGATCAATCCACATTATTTTCTTTTCCCTCCAACTATTTTTTGTGTTCTTCATCCTATTTGGTCCTCTTAAGATTTGAATATCTTCCCAAAAAATTCTTTTAAAAAATAATCATCTTCACCCAAATGCCACATCAAAGATGTAATACAGAGAAGAGTCCATAAAATTCATAAAACCCCCTTTATCATCATTTTTTATGGTGGTTATATCTACTCTCCCCTAATAGTAGTCTTTGGACATGCAACAAAAGGTATTGTTTTTTTCTGTCAACATCTAAGATGCTCAGTCTCTAACCGTTTAGCAACCATGGCATCAACTACTTGATTTCCTTCTTTGAATGTTTGAATAATCTCAAAGGTGTGTAGTCCTAATAGACATTTGTAAATATCAATGACAATCCCTTCAACTAACTATCATGTCATATTATGGTCTTTAATAACATCAACCATAAGCTTGGAGTCACCTTCAATTGACAACACTTTGATTCCAATTGAAGAAGAAAACTTAAAATCTCAAAGAAAGGTCAGCCCTTCCACCAAATTATTAGTGCTCCCACCAAGGATTCTAGTATAAGAAACAAAAAATTCACCAAAGTTGGATCTTATCACTCTACCCATTTTCACTTGGCCCAAATTTCTCCTTGTTTCCCGATCAAAGTTGAGTTTATATACTGACTAGAATTTGGGGGATGTCATTGTGTGTTCAGTATTTTCATACTCCTATAGTTATCAATTCTAGCATTAAAATTGGGGTGATTATTGTTCTTGGCTACCTTATCATCAACTGGAGTAGGACTGTAAGAAGAAAAATCCCAAATGGAGTAGGACTATAAGAAGAAAAGGCCCAAGAAGTGACCAAAATATTATCAAACAATAATTTACAAAAGATTTTGAAAACCAAGAGCATTGAAAAGGAGAAGTTGGGAGGTGTGCTCTGCAAGTGGAAGGCTATTTGTCCTCCTCATAGATTCATACCTTCCCTGTGGTGCTATCATCGCATTTTTCTGATTGCATGGGATTTATGTATTTTATGTTGTATGTTATGGTATTCCCTTTTCATTGTTTTTATTTAACTTGGCCATGTGATTATTTTTTTCTGTTTGGGTGGGCTCTGGTTTTGTGGCCAGGGATCGCATGTATGGCCTATCTCTTCAAGCCCATCTTGCCTATTGGTTTGGTCTTGAATCTATGACTGTATTAACTCTTTACATTTAATGAAAATTAATAATCATTTAATGGCAAAGAGTAATGGAGGAAATATTAATAAGGATGGGATTAATGTTGAGAATGTTGTGCATAATATCATTCAAAAGGAAGTTCCAAAATATTCTGAGAAACTGATGGAGAAACCCTTGTTCAAATTAGTGGTTGCAAAATATCTTGCAACTGTCTATCCACCTACTTCTTTGTTTAATGGAACCTTCATGGAGCAGCCCCAATTGGTCTTGGGAGTATTTTTGGATGCCAAAGCTGATGGAAGTCAAGATGGAGGCTTCCTCAAATATAGAGACTCTGGAGGGGGAGGAAGTAGTAAGCATCCTACTCTTGATCAAAAAATTATTTCCTTATCTCATAATGAGGACATGGTTAAGGCTATTAGGAATGAGCAGGCTCACTTGAAAAATGTGGCAATATTTTTTTTTGTATAGACAGTAATGTTTTTCCTTCCTGCAAATTCTTTGATGAATGGTTGGCTAATGTTTGGGGTAAGAAATTAGGAATCTATGTTAATTTCTACTATATGGTCCAGAAAGGTCTTTTTGTATTTTTTCTTAAAATACATGGAATGCAAGAAAAGGTTTTTGTATAGTCGGAAAATGGAAGCACTTCCATTTTAGACTTGTTTAGCCTTCCGAGTAAGTGGTTTGGGGTCATGACAAGTGCCTTGACTTGGTTCCTGATCTTGACATGGCTTCCTCCCTTGTTCTGCCTTTTTTTCCACCATTTTCTGACCTAATTTCTGCATTCTGGGATACAGACCTGTGTTTCTGGGATTTAGGGACAGGGTCGACCTCCTAGGATAGGGTAGACCTCGACCCTGACCCAGGATAGGGTCAACCTTGACCTTGACCTAGGATAGGGTTGACCTCAGCCCTGACCTAGGACAGGGTCGACCTCAACCCTGTCCCAGGGTCCAAATCTCAGGAACTTTCAGTTTCTGGATGTCAGTCTTTGCAAAATGTCTATTCCCGCTTCTGGGTCAGCTGTTTTAGGTTCTGAATCAGTTGATTCCTAAATTATATTTAATATAGGTCCTCTCCTAGGGTTAAAGGCTTAAATGGTGATTTAATTATCCTATGTAGACCTCCTTAGAAGATTGTGCCCTAGTTTCATATAAAAGGGAGCTTTCT
>MU224888.1:87887-101758 GCA_018584345.1 Thuja plicata
GTTATTCCTCCTTATGAGGAATCCTACACTTGTCTCACACACTATTGAAATGTGGCATTCATAGATATGGGAGTTACCATGCAACTCCTCTCTCACATCTCTATTAAAGAGATGTCTCTCCTTCTCTTTTTTTTTCTTTAGGTTAACACTTCTCAAATACTATTGTATGAGCTTGGCTCTCTCTCTCTCTCTCTATCTCTCTCTCAGGCATTTTTTCCCATTCTTTATATCACGGGGGTTTTTTCATGCTTTTCCCCCTTCAAAATCTTGTCTCCTTTTTTTTGCTTTTCTCATTGGTGAATGCTCCTGGTTTTATGCTAATTCATGGTAAATCTCCTATCTCCTGCTCATTGAATTAAACAATTTCCTGTCTCTCTCTTATTTCTGTTATTATTTTAACAGATTTCAAGGTTAATTCCTAAATCAGGGTTTAACTAAGGCAAACCCCTTCCCCCCAACAAACAAACCTCTTTTTCTTGTAGGTACAGGTTTGGGACTGCAGATTTGAACCCAAATCTGGATACCCTTTTTGGCCAACTTCTGGGATCCGCGAACAGATTCTCTGTCGGACCTATGCAGGTCAAGGTCGACATTATTGGGTCAGGGTTGACATTTGTGGGTCAAGGTCAACCGTTTTCTCAAGACAGTGTTGGATCAGAAAAATATTTCTGGGTTTTGTTCATCTTTGCGTTCCAATTCCAGATCATACTTCAATTTTTCTAGAAATAGAGTAGAGACCTAAAAAAAAAACATTCTTTGATCTACAATACTTTAAGGTTGGTTCTTCTTCCTATCCTTTTCAATTATTGTAATAAATCATCATCTACATTAATAATTGATAGAATTTAAGATCTCCTTCTTTACTCTCTTTTCCAAATAGTTGACTCATTTGGGCATTGACCCTTCTTTGGGGTTAATCAACTTGGATCTTCCATTTGTGCATTTGAGGATAGAAGAAGAGCATCTTATCTTCTCCTTAATCACAATTGCAATATACAATCAACACAATTCAATATAAATGTAAAGGTTAGGGAAATACACAATCAAACCCTAATGAAACTAAATAAACACAAAAGAAATATTTTTCCCCCTTTACACATACTAACCCTCCTCCAGAGTTCATGGACTCTTAGATTGAGGGTGTTTCTTGAATTCACAAAGGGATCAATAAATAGGTTCATAACTCAACTTAGGGATTGGATATCCTATTATGTAGTTATCTTTCTTGTCATGAAGTCTCATTTAATCATCAACCTAGGGAAGTATTACTTAGAATGACACTGCACAATATATGAACTAAGTGTCAGTAATAACTGAGAGGGGGGGTGAATCAGTGGCCTCAAAATTAATCCTTAAATCAACCCTTTAAAACTTATAACCACTAATTATGTCTCAAGTTATCTTCTTTCCTACAAGATGTATGCCTTGAAATACTTTAATCAATTTTCTACTTGTCGGATTTCTTTGTTAATCTCTCTTTTGTATGATTATCGATAAGTAGTTAACTATTTACCAAAACACAGTAAATATGTAGAGTATACCGATCAATCCAGAAATACATATGTGAAATGTAAAATAGTAAAGTAATAAACCATAAACACATAACACAAGGATTTTAACGTGGAAACCCTGTTAAGGGAAAAACCACTGGGATCGGTTCCCCAAATTTTCACACTTCTGAAGTGAGCTCTGTTAGGAGCCAACCCTGTTAAAGGTTACAAACACACTGTTAGGTGTGACCTTGTTAGAGGATTTAGAAATAGTTTTTCAACTAGTATATGGCATCTAATGCTACCATCCTTGATCAAACTCTCTTGGCCTGTCAATAGGTATTGGGCATATCCAATGCTACTTTTGTGATCAAAATTTTTGATACTCCTTGGGATGTACCTCAATTCTAAAAGACTTTAAGGTCCTTCTCGATTAAGAGACTTTATGTTTCAATGGTTAAACTGAAACACTAATGATCTGTTCATACATATAACTCAATTGCAAATTTTATGATCTATTGTAAGTCCATTACCTCTCTAATCAATATAATCACTTATACCTTTTCTCCACACTATTCTGCTCTTTGATGCTTGTCTCACTATTCAACAATGTCTGCAAAATCTATCTCTTTCCTCAGCTTGTTGATCAGGACTAAATGAAGACTTTCTTCTCCTTCAGATTTTCTTTAGCATCTTTCATCTTCTCTTTTTCTCCTCACCTAATTCCCCATTCATAATGAATTGGGTTTGTCTCTATATAGACATGATTTCCCCTTTTCTTGGCTTTCTTGATTCTTGGCATGTTCCATAATTCTCGCTAATAGATTTAAAGCAAACTCCTGATTTATCTCAAAGAGATCTTCTTTCCAACTAGACAAATCAACTTTAAATCAATTACTTATCTCTGAATTTATCTAGATGGTTAAAACAATGATAAGTATCCATTAATTCTATCTTTAGCTTCTTGACAGCTAAGAATTTTTTCATTTTCTAAACTCTTTTTTCTGTCGGTCAACACTTCAATTAGTCATCGGTGATAACTGACTATTCTATCGATGTGACTTTAGTTTCATCAGGATCTCCATCCTTGTCTTCTCCGTCGGGAAACACTGAAATTCTCTTTGACGAGTTACTCTGTGTTTTGCTCGTCGAACAACACTGTAACTCTTCTCATCAGTAATTTTGTGCATTAGCTCATCATGTAACACTGTGACTCTATTCTTTTACTCTGATTGTCAGTGTGCACTTTGTCGGTGTATGCAGTCACTTAGTGAATACTTGACTTGTATGCATTACTAATAGCATAGCCTTGATTCATCAGTTCTTTGAACTCTTTGGTAGTATTTCCATGACCATACAGATTATATCAAGTCGACATCCAATGACAATATAATACATTAACTGATTTAATTCCTTGCATGATCATCAACTTAACATCTTCAAACATTCAATCAGTTATATGTCATCAATCTCTCCCTTTGGCATTGATGGCAACATAATACATTATCATACTATACTATTACCAATACAATATGAAATATATAGTTTCATCAAGCTTTTCTAGTTTAACTATTACAAATGTCTGGCTTTTGGTAAGCTCAAATAACTTTGATCTTATTCTTGCAGCTTTCTTTCTATCTTCAATCCCTTTACTGGATAGTTGTATAAGCTTTCTTTCTCTGATATGATGTGTTCTTCTTCTGTGTCAAACTCTCTCCCTTTGACTGTTCTCCTTTTTCTTGTGATGTCTCTTGTCATCAATTCTCTTCTTTTGTGCTTACTCTCCCTTTCTTGTTATATTCTCTCCCTTTGGATACTTCTATGGATATGATCTCTTCTTGAGATGATAATGGATGAACTCTCTCCCTTTGACAACAATGCCAAACAAACATCTTTGAAAACATAGATTTTTGCAAAACAAGTATTTGATAGCAATGTCAAATGGTTCCTTTCTATCCATAATATATTCCTTTAATTTCCTAATCCATCGGTAATAACTTTGGTGCTTGGAGTAGATAAATACCTTGTTTTGTATAGATGTATCATTGAAGTTCATCTTTCTACTTGCATCAATATGAATGATATTTTGATAATATGCAGGTTGATGCATCATTCTAGTCATCTTACTGACCAGTAGACAAGGGTCTGACCCCTAGTCTCTTTCTCAAGTATTCAAATGCATCCTTGGGCAGTGGCTTGGTGAAGATATCGGCTAATTTTTCCTTTGATTTTACATACTCAAGTATCACTTCCTTTGCCTGAACTTGTTCTCTCAAATAATGATACTTGATGGCAATATTCTTTGTTTTAGCATGCATGACTAGATTTTTTGAAATGTTTATTGCACTTGTATTATCACAATAGATAATTACTGGTTCTAAAATTTTCATATGCATACCTTTCAATAATTGTTTGATCCATGCAATATTTGAGCAGTTTGTAGCAGAAGCAACATACTATGCCTCTGCAGTAGATTGAGAGATGCATCCTTTCTTCTTTCTGATCCATGTGACAAGTTTGTCACCCATAAAGAATGCTCCTCCAGTTGTTCTCTTCCAGTCATCAATATATCTAGCCCAATCAACGTCGGTAAAAACCTTAAGTTTAAATTTTCCTTCTCTTTTCTACCATAAGCCATATTCCTTGGTATTCTTCATATATCTTAGGATTCTTTTCACAGCAATCATATGTGATTCCCTGGGATTAGCAGAAAATCTTGCAACTATTCCTACTGCATGTGCAATATCTAGTCTAGTATGTACAACATACATGAGTTTTCCAATCATTGATCTGTACAAAGTCTGATTTAGCTCTGATGACTTGTCCTCCTTTGTCAGTTTGTATCCAGTTTCCATCAGTGTTCCAACTAGTTTGGAATCTTTCATCTTGAATATTTTCAGTACTTCTTTGATGTACTTGGATTGTGTAATGAAAATACCTTCATTTTGTTGCATGATCTGTAGACCAAGAAAGAACTTGATCTCTCCAAACATAGACATCTCAAACTCTTTGCTCATTTCATTTGCAAATGATTTGCATAGCATATCATTTCCTCCAAATATGATGTCATCAAAAAATATCTTAGCAATCAAAATGCTAGCATCAGTATCTTCCTTCAAATAAAGATTACTTCTTTCACTAGTCCTTACAAATCCAATACTTATAAGATAGGAATGAAGTCTTTCATACCAGGCTTGGGGTGCTTGTTTCAATCCATACAGGGGCTTTGTGTAGTCTACATACCATGTCCCTCTTGTTTGGATCAACAAACCCTTCTAGTTGTTCAATGTATACCTCTTCTTCAAGTATTCCATTTAGGAATGCAGACTTGACATCCATTTGATATACCTTGAATCCTTTACATGTAGCATAAGCAAGTAATATTCTCACTCCTTCTAGCCTAGCAACAGGTGCAAAGGTCTCTCCATATTCCATTCCGTCTTCTTGTGCATACCCCTTACATACTAGTCTTGCTTTATTTGTGGTGACTTCTTCATTCTCATTCATCTTATTCTTGAATATCCATTTTGTACCGATGACATTCTTGTCATCTGGTCTCGGTACAAGTGTCCATGTCTTTTTTTCTCTATCTACTCAATCTCTTCTTTCATAGCACTTATCCATTCATCATTATCTAGTGCAACATTGACAGATTGGGCTCATAATCACAAATAAGACATCTTGTATTTAGAGACTTACTTATGGTTCTCATACCAACCTTTTTATCTCCTATGATCTGGTTCTGTGGATGGTTCCTTTTGACATATCTTACAAGTATAGGTTTAGCTCTTTGTCTATCATCTTGATCATCATTTTGTTCATCATTATGTTCTACATCACTTTGTGCATCATCTTGAGCAATATTCTGATCATCGATATTTGCAGCCTAATCCTCGGGTGCAATGATCTATTGCTCGGGAGCTCTACATTGTTGGTCAGGTAGAGTGTCAAGTTCCTCATTGTAAGAAAACCTATTTAAGTCCTCTGGTTGTTTTGTGATTTCCTTTTCATTATTCTTTGCAAATTCATCTATCTTTACATTTTCACTTTCAACAATTTTGTTAGAGGCTTTGTTTAGACATTTATAAGCCTAGCTCTTGGTAGAATACCCTAAAAAGATTCCTTCATCACTCTTAGAGTCTTGAGTTTTCCATTTCTATTATCTTTTAAGATATAACACCGACTTCCAAAAATTTTTAAATAACTTACATTGGGTGTGTATCCATACCATAGCTCATAAGGTGTCTTTCTTTAATTGTACTCTGTTCAATGTATAAATAGCAGTGCTGAAAACTTCTCTCCAGAAGATTTGGGTGATGCATTTCTCTATCATCAGTGTCCTTGCATAATCAACTATGGATATTTTCCTTCTTTCAACAATTCCATTTTGTTGTGGATTTCTCGGTGCGGAGACCTGTCTTTTGATTCCATGCTCATTACAAAAGTTAGTGAATTCATCTAAAATAAATTCCTCTCCTCTATCTGACCTTAAGCATTTTAATTCTTTACCACTTTGTTTCTCAACCATTGCCTTATACCATTTAAACATCTTAAATGCTTCTGATTTATCTTTTAGAAACATGACGGTCATCATTCTAGAGTAATCATCAACAAAGAGAATAAAATATCTATCTTCATAATAAATCTTTGTCCTCATAGGTCCACATAAATCAGTATGGACTAATTCTAGAATTGCATCAGATGTATGGGTTTTGCTTTTGAAACTAGACTTTGTCATTTTACCTTTTTGACAATTCTTACACATGGTGTTGTTGGGCTTGGTCATCATCGGTAAGCCTCTGATATTTCTCTTTTTGATAATCTTTATCATGTTATCAAAGTTCACATGACACAATCTTTTGTGCCACAACCATATGTCTTTGTTTGTATTAGTCAAACAAGTGGTGTCAGTATCATTCATATAGAATAAGTTACCTTTTGTCTGCTCACTGGTACCAATCAGATTTCCTAATTTATTGAAGATCTTTGCCTTCTTATTTTCAAATTCTACTCTATGACCTAAATTATTCAACTAAGAAACACTCAATAGATTATAAT
The DNA here is from genome assembly GCA_018584345.1 of Thuja plicata. NCBI lineage: Eukaryota > Viridiplantae > Streptophyta > Pinopsida > Cupressales > Cupressaceae > Thuja > Thuja plicata. Next base: position 94,436 of record MU224888.1, read on the forward strand.
TCAATCCATTTACCCAATAAGAATTTTCACATTTTATCTGGTTATTCAACATTATGGTTCCTCTACCTTCAACTGGACAAGGTGTGTCATTACCCATTCTTACTGAACCACCTTTATAGTACTCAAAAGTCTCAAACTTTTGCTTATCACCAGTCATATGGTGAGTGCAGCCAATATCTATGATCCAGACATCATTTTTACTAACTTTAGATATGAGTGCAGTTTCTACATACCTTTCTTCATCATCATCTGAATCATCTTTTAGTGCCACAAACACCATCTCGATGTCTTCATCAAATTCAGTGTCAGTATCATCATCTTTGCATTTTGCTAGGTAGCTGGACTTCTTTCCTTTGTCCTTGTATTCTTGGGTATCTCTTCTTTCTGATTGTCAGTGGCTTCTATAATCACCTCTGTCGAGCTTCTTTTCAAATGATCTGTCATTACTACTATCATCTTTTCTTCTGTTAGTGCATCTTGCAGCAAAGTGTATCTTCTTCTAATACACCTCCAACTCCTCGGATATCATTGGCTACCTCTTTGGTTCTTGTGTTGTGCTGAGTGATTTTTTCACCTCCTTTCATTTTGAGATCATCAAAATTTTCTCTAAGGCTAACTGCCTTGGCTCTCAAAACATTTTTGTCACCGCCATGTACAAGCATCAAGTTGTCCCACATCTGCTTTGCAGTCTTGCAGGTTTTGACATCTTCAAATTTAGCATCAGAGAGTGAGGAAGCAAGCTCTATCATCATGCAATTGTGTTCATGCTTCTCTCTCAATTGTTCAACTGTTGGTGCTCCTGTGGAAAACACATATTCAACATCTAAGTATTGAGTAACATCATTACCAATACCTGATAAGTGGAGTCTTATTCTGCTATGCCATGAAGCAAAATTATCTTTGTTCAACTTGGGCACATCTTGTCAATTCATCTTGTGATCTTTAGCTTAGGTCTTGAAACCTTCCTTCTAAGCACACAAGCTCTGATACCAATTTTTAGTAATAACTAAGAGGGGGGGTGAATCGATGGACTCAAAATTAATCCTTAGATCAACCCTTTAAAACTTATAACCACTAATTATGTCTCAAGTTATCTTCTATCCTACAAGATGTATGCCTTGAAATACTTTAATCAATTTTTTGCTTGTCGGATTGCTTTGTTAATCTCTCTTTTGTATGATTACCGATAAGTAGTTAACTATTTACTGAAACATAATAAATATGCAGAGTATACCGATCAATCCAGAAATGTATATGTGAAATATAAAACAGTAAAGTAATAAACCATAAACACATAACACAAGGATTTTAACATGGAAACCATGTTAAGGTAAAACCCACTGGGACCGGTACCCCAAATTTTCACTCTTCTGAAGTGAGCTCTGTTAGGAGCCAACCCTATTAAAGGTTACAAACACACTGTTACGTGTGACCTTGTTAGATAATTTACAAATAGTTTGTCAACTAGTATCTGGCATCTAATGCTACCATCCTTTATCAAACTCTCATGGTCTATCAATAGGTATCAGGGATATCCAATGCTACTTTAGTGATCAAACTTTTTGATACTCCTTGGGATGTATCTCAATTGTAAAAGAATTTTAAGTCCTTCTTCATTAAGAGGCTTTATGCTTCAATGGTTAAACTGAAACACTAATGATCTGTTCATATATACAACTCAATTGCATATTTTTAGATCTATTGTAATTCCATTACCTCTCTTATCAATATAATCACTTATACCTTTGCTCCACACTGTTATGCTATGTGATACTTGTCTCACTGTTCGTTGGTGTCTGCAGAACCTATCTCTTTCCTTAGCTTGTTGATCAGGACTGAATGAAGACGTTCTTTTCCTTCATATTTTCTTTAGCATCTTTCCTCTTCTCTTTTTCTCCTCACCTAATTCCCCATTCGTAATGAATTGGGTTTGTCTCTATATAGACATGATTTCCCCTTTTCTTGGCTTTCTTGATTCTTGGCTTGTTCCACAATTCTCACCAATAGATTTAAAACAAACTCTTGATTTATCTCAAAGAGATCTTCTTGCCAACTAGACAAATCAGCTTTAAATCAATTACTTATCTCTGTATTTATCTGGATGATTAAAAAAATGATAAGTATCCATTAATTCTATCTTTAGCTTCTTGACAGCTAAGCATTTTTTTTATTTTCTGAACTCTTTGTTCTGTCGGTCAACACTTTAGTTATTCATCAGTGATAACTGACTGTTCTGTCAGTGTGACTTCAGTTTTCATCAGGATCTCTTTCCTTGTCTTCTCCATCAGGCAACACTAAAATTCTCTTCGTCGGGTTACTTTGTGTTTTTCTCGTCGATTAACACTGTAACTCTACTCATCGGTAATGTTGTGCATTAGCTCGTTGGGTAACACTGTGACTCTATTCTTTTACTTTGACCATCAGTGTGCACTCCGTCGGTGTATGCAGTCACTTAGTGAATACTTGAATTGTATGCATTACTGATAGCTTAACCTTGATTCATCAGTTCTTTGAAGTGTTTGGCAGTATTTCCATGACCATACAGATTATATCAAGTTGACATCAATGAAAATAAAATACATTAACTGTTTTAATGTCTTGCATGATCATCAACTTAACATCTTCAAACATTCAATCACTTACATGTCATCACTAAGCGCCTACTAAATCCATACTATCTCTTAAACTTGTTAGATCTGAGATAAGATTACTGAGAGGAGGGGATTAACCTTAATATCAATAAATGAAAACTTAAACATCCAAGATCATCCACAAATTTGACACATATATTCATCTCGTGGAAACCTAATTAAAGAAATAACCATGATGGGGGTTAGTACCCACTAAAATAATGTACTCTTCTGAAGTAGGCCATGTGATCAGAGCTTAACCCTATTAGGAGTTTAGAACAACACTATTAGGTGTTACTCAATTAAGGGATTTACCTTAGGCCTGTTAGAACCTTTACCCTATTACGAGTAGCATTGTTAGAAGATTAAAAACATAAGCTAATATGTCACCTTGTTAGAGGATTTACAATAAATATATGTTAGGATCTACCTTGTTAGGGTATTTCAACTATTGTAACTATTAGGGAACAACAACAACAACAACAACAACAAAAACCAAAATAACAACAACAACAACAACAACAACAAAAAAAAAAAAAAACAACAACAACAACACCAATGATCTGCAATATAGAACTTCCTTTGCTTGATCAGATCCATTGAAGTACACAATCACTTCTAGGCATACTTAACTCATCCTTGGCTTGATCGCAACATGAACCTTACATTGCACTTGCACAATACGCATGGTCAATTTACTTTGCATTGAAATTCAACCATTATATAATGAATTGTTAAGTTCACCTCCTTGATCAAACCCTAAAATGAAATTACAAAGCATCTCACTCAAATCCAACTTTCCAAACAACAAAATTAAATACACAAAACATATTGCAAGGACTACTTCAACCTATACAATGATTTACATATGAAATTGAGTCAAGAGTCAAACATGTTTTGACTATAATCAAACTTCCACAAGAATATTATACACATAATAACATTGATCAATGTGATCTTAGATCATCACCTAGAATCATGAATACACGTCATCAGATCATAAATAAACCATCATTAATCACCAACGCATCAATACCAATCACTAATACAAGATCTACCATTGGTAGCTTAAGAACATAAACACTTAACCTATTGAATAACACTGTGTTAATAAAGGTCCAATTACCGAAAGGGAAGGGGTGAATCAGTAATCCACAAAAATTCACTAATTCAACTTCTTTAAACTTTATGCGCCAAAACATATAACAACAACTAACATAAGTAAACTTTCAATGTATATATCCACAAGTAATCAACCAAACAATGTAAAAAAAATATTTATCTTGTAGAAACCCAACTAGGAAAAAAACAACAGTGTGAGATGATACCCACAAAATGTGTACTCTTCTAGAATATGCCATGTTAGGAGCTTGCCTTGTTAAAGGTTTACAAAATAATGTTAGGTGTTACTCGGTTAAGGGATTTTCCTAAGTCCGGTTAGGACATTTTCCCTATTAGCAACAACCTTGTTAGATGACTTTAAAACACAAGCTAAGGGGTCACCTTGTTAGAGGATTTACAATAAAGATCTGTTAGGACCTACCTTGTTATAATGATTAGAAATCAACAAATAAAATGATCTATGAAAACTACACTACCTCTACATAATTAGGTCCTTTTAAGCTCTGAAACACATCATCATATTGTAGACTCTTCCTTGGATTGATCTCACTTGATTCCTTCACTTGATATGTCACTGAATCCTTCTATAATTCACAATCAACAATCAACAATCAGCCACTAACTTCTTCAACTTCCAATATATAGAATTACTTCCATCTACTTGCAATAAAACCCTAGATCTAAGATATGAACGATTCAGATCATCTAAGGTAAGATAAAATGTATCTAGACACTCATAAAACATTTTCCCCTGACCACATCAGCTTTCTCATAGATTTTACTTTGGTAGTTGAGCCATTTTTCAAAACCTCGTTTGACCAAAAGAAACTTCCTGAAGAATCCTCCTCAAATGTATACCTCGATCAGTGTGGTGTCAAGTAAGTCCCAAAAATCATGGAACTAACTTTATAATTTACAAAAATCATCACCAATCCTTTTCCCACATCAAATTTGTTTACCGATCTACAAATCTCCATAGCTTGTTCAAGAACTATGTCTTGTTTACCTGTTCATTTTGTTAACATCGCTTCCAGACAAATAAAATAGTAGCACCGATTAACAATATGATTTGTGCTCTTACATATAGTATCTTGACATTGTTTTAAATAATATCATATGGATGCTCCATCAAATATTTCACTGATCTGAAATAACATTAAAATCACTTACTGTCTATCACTGACTATTTTAGTAGTTACCCAGTTTGAGTCCATTCAAACATAACCAACTTAATTATCCATATCAAGAGTTGTGATGGAAAAGTTAACATCACCACACATGATATAACCTTTCATAAGAATAGAAACTTTATAAACATACTACAATTCATGATTCACTTGCACAATATCAGGTAACATACTGAAAACACTAATTCAATTAGTTGACATCAATGACAACCAAATAACTGATTCACTTATCATCAAATCTATACCAATATTCATCAATGCATCACTTAGCATCACTTCATCAGTTCTGCTAACAATCTCCCCCTTTGGAATTGATGGAAAAGCTCTTATCAACTCATCACAAAAAGTTGTGTTCTTGGCAACATGCTTATCTTCTCTTGACTTCTACAAAAATGTTTTCACGTCTCTCTTTATCTCTGATCTTCCACTTCTTTCTTCTCACTTAGTTATACTGATCCATCATATTTATATACTCTCCCTTTCATATTTCATCTTTATCTTTTGTGTCTTTCTCATGATTACATACATATTCTCCCCTTGTAGAAAATACATACTCTCTCTCTCTCTCTCTCTCTCTCTCTCTCTCTCTCTCTCTCTCTCTCTCTATTTCTACTCCAGTCCCTTAAGTACTACTTATGGTTTCCTTCTCACCTAGAACCCCTACTCTCTTAGGAGGTTTCAACTCAAATCCCTCTTATCCTCTCTTGATCTCCTCTTCCAATTTCAAGTGCTAAGACTTCTATCCCTTTGATTGAACTCACCAAAGTAAGCTCAAAAACCAACCTACTAGCCCTCTAGAATTACCTTTCAGGATTCTAGGGAATGTTCACAATGTAATCTCATCCACAAATCCATCCTCTTCAATGGTCCTTGGTCCAATTACCCATCGCTTTCCAAGTTTCCTACTTTTAAGGGCCACTCGCGTAGTAGGTCACAATTAGCCCTATTTTGCTGTATTTTGGATTTCTTTCCCAAATCCTTCACACAAACCCCTGGACAAGTTTTTGATTTAGATACCCTTTGGGAAAAGACTTAAGATTTTCTTGGTCTTGGTCCTTCAGATCATTTGTACACCATCAAACCCTAATTGGGACAAATTATTAGGAAATGGACCAATCTTTGACCTTTGCATTAGAAATACATTCAAATGGATTCAAGACACCTCCAGATCACACCCAAGGTTATGTAAGGGTATTTTTAGCAACTCCAAGGCATTGGATTTATTCATTCAATCTACTCCTACAATTTATATACCATTGTTTCTCTTTCTTCCTAGCCGGGCTATAGAGGATCTCGCCTAGGGAAAGAGATTAAAAATCACAAATGCAACTTCCAAATTCCTACCAAAAAGGAAAAATATGTACAAGGACTCCATTTTCATTTGCCCAAGGTCCAAGTGCTTGCCACGGTAGGAACTTCACAATGGAGTCATTTTTCTATACAAACCCTGTATAGTCTAGAGACTCAGAAATAGGGACAAAATTTAATTACAAGTGCAAAATCAAAACAAAAACACTAAACTATTTCTCAAAACACCATAAAAAACTGAAATGTCACTAACTAGAATGAAGGATTGGTAGATTCAATCCATTAAACTTGAACACAACACAAATGCAAGAAAATGTTAATCTCTAAGTTATGTTGATGATTAGTGACCAACACTTAGTCATTCAATTAGGCAGTTTTAGTTGGCTATCACTGTGGCCGAGCTAAAACTATGCAAGGCCGAGCAACATTGCCAAGCAGTTTTTCAGTTTTCCAAGTTACATTGTCGAGCCGAGTAGAAATAGGGATGTTAAATGTCAAGCATGACAGTATTTGTATACTTGTCTTTAACGATACAAACTTCAAGGATAAGTGATTTGGACGACTTGTATAACCTTTTTGGGCTGACTTATGTGTGCATTTAATATTCTTCTACGGAGTTAGTTATGCATTTAATTATTTTATCCTATGCATGACTCATTGTAAACATTAATTGTAATACCATCATGGTATGGATATTGGATCTTGATTGTTGATCTAGATCTCACTATCAGATTTGTATAGCTATATTAGATTGCTTCGAAACCCTATTTTGTGTGTGAAAGAGGTAGAAGAGTAATTGTCTTAGTGACTACATTTTGAAGTGAAATGTACAGAGGGTTATTTTGTTCAGAAGAAGAGATCAAGTAGAGCATAACATAGTGAACAACAGAGAATAGAAATATCAGATTATGAGATCATAGAAGGCACTAAAAAGAGGAGATCCATCATTAGCATTAGAGTGCATATCGAAGGATCAATACTTGAGACTTTTTAATCATTGTATCAGGTGAAAATCTCTTAACAGAGTGGTTTTAGCAGGCCTTTATTTATCTCTTAACAGAGTGCTTACTTCATTG
>MU224888.1:122771-133092 GCA_018584345.1 Thuja plicata
AAACAGTGGCGGATTGTTTGAAGGAGATGAAGGAAGTTGTGGGCAATTCAGAAGCACAGGTGGAATATGCCAAAAAGGTGGAAAGTATGGAAAAACAGGTGAAACAAATTAAAGACAATATGGAAACAGTTAATAGGGATGAGGATATCAAGAGTTTGCACAAAAAAGTAAAAAGATTGGAGGCTACTGTCAAGAAAATTGGGGAACAGTGTCTCATAAGTTTGAAAGCCTACTGCGGTCATGCCCAAATCCTAATGGATAAATTGGAAGTGATTAATAAGGAAAAAGATAGCAGTGTTGTGGAAAAGATGGGACCGGGATCGAGAACTAGAGCTAGTGCGAGGAAAAAGAGCCCAAAGGATGACAAAGAAACAGAGGAACTGAAGACTTCTGTTAACAACATGCAAGTAATGGTCCTGGAAGCTGAAGAAATGGTTAAAGGAATGTAACTGTTTTCTTTTCTTTGCTTGTCCTGTTTGCTTCTTTTTTGCTGTCCCTGTTGTTTCCTGCTTTAACTTTGGGACTTGTTGTCTGTTCGTTTAGTAGTGCTGCTGTCCCTTTCTGTCCTGTTGCCTTGGAAAAGTTTTACTATGCTTTTTAAACTGTGTATCTTTTAACTAGGTTGTAGGTCCTTGTAAAACCTGCTGAACTCTCTTTTTTTGTAAAGGTTTCGGGTCCTTGTAAAACCTGTTTTTATTAATCAGAACATGATAAAATTGATCATAAGTCTAACTGTAATAATATCAAATCACACAAAATCCATAGTTCTTACTAATTGAAATATAGCGAACAGTCATACGATATCAACTGAAATAGAAACTACAAGTGGCCAAAAAGATTTTAACAAAATAACTAAAAGATACTAAAGGGTAGGCACTGCAGTTATAGTTTGGAGAAGTTTTCTCAAAAACTACAAATTGGGTTTTCATGAAATTCAATGGGTTTTTTCATTTTTAATCTTCTTTAAATTTAGGTAAAAAATCACAAAAACCTAGTTTATATTTTTGAGATATGGTTGAAACTTGACTTCTCACTTAAATGTCATCCACATTTGAAACCTGAAGAAGCATCTCCCTCCAAACTCAACATGACTTCATGATTACAACTCTAAGGATTACAAGATTAAAATAAAAGATATATTTTCCAATGAAAAAGAAGCATACTTGACAAAATTTTAAGTATTCAAAAATTAAATAAACAACCTTGTAAAGTTTTAGGTCAAAGGCAAAAAAAATGGCTAACAATTGTTTGGTGTCTAATGTGTATGGGACCAACTTAGAGATTGATAGGTTGGGGGCCTGAGATTACATTCATAGAATAAGAAGAATGCATGAATCCAAAGAGTAGACCACTAGCAACAACTTTAATGCTTTCCTCTGTCTGAGTGAAAACAAGAGTTTTTGTGCCCTTCCCATAATTTCTTGCTTTGAGTTTAGAAGGTACAATGAAGACTTTGCATTGGCTGATATAAAGCCTAAAATTGGATGGTTTACCTCAAACAATCGTAGAACTGGTGAGTAGAACATTTTTGTAGGTCATATAGGTTCTTTGTTAACTCTAAGAAGTGGTTGTACTCAGATATCTTTATGTCTTTTGTGATTTAGTTTGGTGGTTCAGATCACTGGCCGATCTCCTTGACTATGAATAGGAGCTCAAAGCCTCAAGGGATCCCCTTTAAGATGGAATCATTTTAGTATGACCATCTAGAATCTAGGAATAAATTGAGTGCTTGGTGGAGAAAACAGTTAAAAGGTCATAAAATATTTATTCTTTAACAAAAGATTGTAAAAGTAAAATTAAGGAAGATTAAATCCTAAAACAAAGAGGTAGTTGGTAACTTGTTTGAAGAAAAGCGTAAGATTAAGGATGTCCTTTAGTAGGTTGAGAAGAGCATTGCTAAGGATGGTTACTCTCTCAATATAATGGAGGATTGTGACTTGTTAAGAAAGAATGAGAATGTGCTCAAATTGGAGGAAATGTTTTAGCGACAAAAATAGAGAGGGATTGCAACACAGTTCTTTCACCTATCCACCAAAATTAGAAGACAACAAAATAAAATTATGGCTATTAAGAAAGAGGATGGATCCATTATTGAGGATATTGTATCATCAAAAAATGGAAGCACTTCCATTTGGGACCGGTTTATCCTTCTGAGTAAGTGGTTTTGGGTCATGTCAAACACCTTGAATGGGTCTTTGACTTGGATATGGGTTTTCCCCTATTCTGCCTTGTTTTCCACTTCTCTCCTACCTATTTATGGTATCCTACTCTAAAATATTGAGTTTCATGACCTCAGGGTCAAGGTCAACCTCGACCCTGACCTAGGTCACGGTCTACCTCGACCCTGATCTAAGTCAGGGTCAACCTCGACCCTGACCTAGGGTCCAAATTTCAAATTCCAAAAATCTCCGGATGTCGGGGTTTGGAAAGAATTATTTCCCGCTTCCAGGTTGGTTGTTTCAGACTCTGAAGTAATGACTCTTAAAAATATATTTAATATAGGTCCACTTCTAGGAGTATATACCTAATTAGAATTTAATTCTCCTATGTCGACCTCTCTAGAATTTTGTTCCCTAGACTTGTATATAAGGAAGCCTTTCTCCTCTCATTTTCTAAGCACTAAGAAAAAAAGGAAGGACTAAGCATGCAAGACTTAAGAAATCTATGGATGAATGATATATGTATAATCTATTGAGGTGACCATCTACATTCAAGTATTCAAGCATTCAAACATTCAAACATTCAAGCATTCAAACATTCGAGCATTCAAGATTCAATTCATCAAGGAGATCCATTGGTAGCCATTGAAGGATTCAAGCTCTATGGAGCCCTCTTGTTGAAGATTTCTCCATCCACATCTATTCAAGCTTCTTCCTATTCAAATATCCATTCAAGATTGGTGTTGAAGATCTAAAGGCAATTTATTTGAGACATCCTACATCCTACATTCTACATTCTACAACCATTTGGTGCATTCATACTTGTGGATCCAAGGATTCAAATCCTCCTCAAGGATTTCAACATAAGAAAGGTTAATTGTTCTATTTACTTTTTTTATTACTGTAATTTAAATTCTATTATAAGGTTAATTCCCAAACTGGGGTTTGACCGAGGCAAACCCCTCCCCCCAACAAACAAAACCATTTTTCTTGCAGGTATAGGTACGAAACAATGAATCACAGAGTAGATTTGGATACCCTTTTTGGAAAACTTTCAGGATCCGCGGACAAAATTTTTGTCAGAGAAATGTAGGTCAAGGTCAACATAAAGGGGTCAAGGTTGAACTGCATTTGGGTCAAGGTCAACCTGGAGCAGAAAAGGAAAATATTTCTGGATTTTCTTTGTCTCTGTGTTTCTTTTCCAGATCCTGTTGTAGAATTTCCAGAAACTAAGTACAGATACCTGAAAAAAACAATTTCCATATCTGCTATACTTTGAGGCTAGTATTTGTCTTCAATTTATTTCAATTAAGGTTTTAATCATTTCAGATCTATTACACACTCTCCTTCTCTCCCTCAATCAACCCCATAATTCGGGAATGTAAGGTTTTCCTCTTTCTTCTTATTTCCAATCGATTGAGTCATTTGTGCATTGACCATTTTCTTGTGGTTGATCAATTTGGATCTTTCCTTTGTAAATTTGGGGCTAGGAGAAGAATCTTACTATTGACGAGACTTTGTGACCAGATCTGCCAACAAAGGTAAGTTGTCACCGGGTACTGGGGTACCAGCCAACTCCACCTGAAGAGGTTNATTTGGATCTTTCCTTTGTAAATTTGGGGCTAGGAGAAGAATCTTACTATTGACGAGACTTTGTGACCAGATCTGCCAACAAAGGTAAGTTGTCACCGGGTACTGGGGTACCAACCAACTCCACCTGAAGAGGTTTACCAGAGAATGAATTCTCCTAGCCTCCAAGCACCTGGTAGTTGGGTCTCGATAGTGCAGGGGAGGTAAGTTGGGCAGGTGACTATTGTGTGAAGGGATAGCTGGTTTTTACTCATCTTCTTAGGGATTTCAAAATGGATGGGGCTTGCTGCAAGCATTTGGATTATCAAATAAAACTGAAAAAAATTGATCAAGGCTAGATATATGTTTCTACCTATAGTTATGAAATATATATTCAAACATCAAACAATGCTCCAATGTAAGAAACTACACTAAATACTGAATACATAAAGAACCAGCGATTCACATGCATTCAGTAGCAAGGGGAGATAAGATCATTAATCTAAACTAAAACATAGGAGCAAAGGACACAATAAAAAATATTGCACAAAAGATTCCAGCATCACTAACTCAAATGGTTCCAGCATCACTGGTGAGTACATTCATGGCTCCAAGGGAGCATTCTAAACTACTAATAAAAACTGAGCATTGAGCTCCTGAAAAACTACTGAAAATGAAAGGCTATGCTTCTATTACTTACTGGACTGCAAAATCATCAATTTTGTCGACCCTTGTTATGGCGTCAGACTTCTTATTTATACACAAATTTTGACCTAAAACTAACCTAATCTAACTGTACACTTGTCGAATATAATACATTATCCATGGTCGGTACTACCTGCACCACTTATAATCACCTCGGGATGTGCAAAGGTCTGACAAGACAAAAGCAGAAGATAAGAAGAGAAATCTGGAAGAATCAACATCGAGAAGAGTTTTGGGGTATTTATAGAAGAAGTCTGATTGTCCCAGTATCCTAGGCTACATGCCTCATAAATGAAAATTTTGGCTCCCTGTCTTTGATGTGCACTAGGTAATTAATGTGGGAGCGGTGCCTCAGGAGAATCACCTGTCAAAAACATCTCTTCCACCTGACATATGTTATCTAGATCACATACCTTCTGACCCTTCTTCCTTTTCCTCCTTCAACTTTTAGGCATGCTTGTCATATCGAGCTTCAATTGCCCAGGTATCCTCCTTTAACAGGTTTAATTTGCCCATTTTATCTCTCCTCCCCATAGGAACTTCTGTAACTATGTATTCTTTGGCTCTTACAGCTGTCACTTCTACATCTGGGGGAGGCATCACCACTACTATGATGGTATTTCCTCCCAGACCGGTCCAAAAGGTATGGATGGTCTGGGCCTTCTTAGGCTTCTGAGCCTCTTGATTCTGGGTTATCATTTCAACCAGAGATGAGAACTCTCGCTACTATAGGGGCCTTCCTTTTCCTTGACTCTACCATCCACTGAGGTGGTGGGGGTGGCCTTATGGCTATATCTTGGGTACTAGGTTTTTCCTCGGGAGTAGGCCACTCTTCTTCAACATCTATGATCTCTATGGACTCCTTTTCTTGCTCCTCGAGATTCCCTATGTCTCCCACCTTGGTGGAATTCTCATTTGTGGTGTCAGGGACCCTGTCTCCACTGACACCTGTAACATCTACTTTCATGTCTCTGGGGTTCTCCTCCGTGTCTTGTTGTTGTTGGTCTTCTTCAGCATTATCCACCAGGATTTTCTCCTCCGAGGGCACATCTTCTGGAGGGGGTGAAGGTGTCTGGCCTGGATCTAGATGTTGGGCCATGAAGACTACCTAGCTGAATGTCAGGTTATAGGGTATCTGACTACCTAGAGTAACTAGAGGCATTTGGAGCATGAAGATTGGGGGTATGGTTGCTCCCGAAGGTTTGGTTTCCCCAGCCATTGTTGATTGCTCATCTTGTGCCTGCCTATCCTCTGTCTCAGTCCCTGGGACTGGTGTTTCTTTCATACTTGGTATATTTACCAACTCTTATTCTTGTTCCTTCTCCTAGACTTCCTCTTTCGGAGCAATTTCCTTTTCCCACATTTCTCCCTCCCTGGGGATATTTTATGTCTCTTGCGCGGTGATCTCTTCTACTACTCTCTCGACATCTTCATGTAGATTTACCAGATCTTTGGTCTGGAAGATGTCATCAAAATTGTCATGGGGAGGGGAGGCCTTGGGTTGTTCCTCTACCTCAAGGCTAGAAGGGATAACCTCCACAATAATGTTTCCCGATTTTCTGAGGCTTACATCTGCGCTTGGTGGAGGGTTATCCACCCTTGGCTTCTTTCTTTTTGTCTGCAGCAGGACTCCAACATCCATGATAGCTACATTCTCATCCTCTATGTTCACCACCTAGCTCATTAATGTTTCAAGTGATGGCGAGCTTGACAAGAGGGAAGATCTCACCAGAGTAATTGGAAGATCAAGAGAAAGCTAGGCGCTCAATATTTCACTCAGTTGGCGGGACGCCTTGAGTTGAGTGTGAATTTTTTCTAGGATAGGGAGTGGAGATGGGGGCATGAACTGGGTTGGGGCACCTTCTTTTCCTTTCCCCTTGTCTCTTCTCTANCAGAGTAATTGGAAGATCAAGAGAAAGCTAGGCGCTCAATATTTCACTCAGTTGGCGGGACGCCTCGAGTTGAGTGTGAATTTTTTCTAGGATAGGGAGTGGAGATGGGGGCATGAACTGGGTTGGGGCACCTTCTTTTCCTTTCCCCTTGTCTCTTCTCTACCCGACTGCTCTGAAGGCCGAAGAGGACCCCCGCAAAATTGGACCCCAGCGGGTGCTTTTCTTGCACACTTGTGCCAAATACTTGTGGTTACGCTGCACAATGCCCTGGGTGACATCTTCAATTGTTAAAGTCTTTGGGGTGTCCCAATCCGCTAGAGGGAGATCCATCTTGTCAATCCCCTACATTTTGTAAGACGGGTCCTCCAGGGGCCCGCTGTCCAAAAAATCTTTTGGAAAGGTCCGAAGGTCGAGGCTCTTCATCATCCCTTTTGCCATCCTTGAATACCTTCACTCCCAAACATCGAAGTCATCTTGGAAATCTACCTAGAAATCCTCCATGTGAGGCTCATGTGGTGTGGATGCCTGGGGCAGTGATGTGCTTACCTTGCCGAGTAGGTCAAAATTGTTCCTTGTTAGGTGGAACTCAGCTAGCCCTAGAGTCTTCAACTCATTATCGGCCTCTTTGGCCGCTGCAAGGCTACAAGAATAGTTCCCACAAGTGATTGGGAATGGGATGGAGGTAACCTTCTTCACTCCATAGAATGCATGAAGTTCCAGGATTTGCCTGCAAAACTCCATCAAAATAATCCTATCCCCACAATGCTTGGGGAGTAGGTAGGGCTTTCTAGAAAACCCGGTCACTTGTATGTAAGAATGTTGATGAAACTAAATGAAATAATTGTCATATGTACTCACCAAGGCCATAGCCTCCTTTTATAGCTGCTAACCGGAATCCTGAGATGGGATCAAAATGTTGAATTAAATGAAGGTGTCGATTACTTGGCAAAAATTGGGGAATTTGGCTTCCCATTGAATCTGGGGAAAATGGTCCCAAGGATGCCCACTGTAACTAAACCCTGAATTTTGGGTCTTTGTTGTGCCAGTGCCCATAACACATATGAAGTCATGTAGAACTTTGAATTTTGGCCGACGTTGTTCAACTGAAAGTCTATATGATTGGCAATGATTCTTGCCCAGTCAAAATTATGCTCGTTGGTGGAGATGCCATACAAGAAGTAATACATCCACGGTGAGAAATCCTAGGCATGAGATTCTCTGAAGACCCGACATAAGAAGATGATCCCCACTTGGATTCTTTCTTTGAAGTCTACTCTGGGGATCTCCATCTTCATTTTCTTGTAGTCTTTTCTTGGTGTCTTTAACCAGTGGCTGTTAAGATGTTGCTGGGTGAGCTGTGGAACTTTATCAAACTCCTGCAGTGAGGTGGCATGGGAGATGACAATAGAATTAGAGAACTGGGGATTCCCAACCCTGAAGTAAATGTAGCAGCGTCCAAAGATACTAAGGGTGTTGGATAGTCTGTTGGAAGGGTACCAGTAAGTATCACGGCCTGGATGGTGGTGTTATAGTGTTTGGCCAGAGTTAGGATCAACTTTGGGGCTTGCACATAGTAGGGGAAGTAGGCGGCTTTGATGATGCCAGAGGCGGCCACATTATTTTCCATATTATCTATGACAGAATGCTGGGCGAACATTATTCTAATTATACCTTGTAAACTGGCCCAGGATCTGACCTTAGTGTCGGTGACCAACTAAAATTTAGAATCCACCTTGGATCCTATGAGGGCATCATCCTTTGGATACTTGGATGTGAGCGGGATTTTTTCTAGTGCCCTCTCAGCCTTTGACTTGGTGGCTGCTCTTATTGAAGTGGTTGGAAGTTCCAGACTTCTGGGAGGAGAAGCTACCTCAGACATGTTGATCATTGAATAGTTGATAGCCTACACAACCGGACAACCGTTAATACAAGTTATTAAATAAGACCAAGTTCCAGGTTCCAGGTATTTCATCGCCATTTTGCACCTGCTCAAAAAGACGCTAGCTTGCATCAAATCCCAAAAATGTAACAAACAATAACTCACTTTGGATTTAATCAACACCCGAGGGTTCTGGGGTTCTGGTCTATGCAAAAATGTGATGAAGGTCATGGGATTGCGTGGAACCCAGAGTCTGGAGAAACTAGTCATTATTGAAATGACTGGGTAGTGAGCCATACTGGGATGACGTGGGTTGTCACATGGTCATGCAATAAATGGAGTAATGGCACTTAATGCCGATAGATGTCTTGACACAGATGAAATGAATGCCACTTGGGTTTGTTTTGAATGCTCATACATGGAGGAATTTAATCTAGCCATCAATGCTAAAATGATAGAGGAGAGAGAAAACTTCCATGACTCAAACATGTGAGGTGTCGAGTTTGAACTAGGCAGAAACCAGGTGGGCGAGCTCAAATTTGGGGTCTACAATGCAACATGACACGATGAGCTCGCCATAGGGTGGGTTGGACAAAATAGAATGTACAGACCAAGCACGCAGAGACACACTATGGACACCCTATTTACTCATGAGGCTGAAGAACGACAAATTTACAATAGACGACACTAACTAACCTACAAACTACTAACAACTTACAGAAATTTACAACTAACCTATGTTATTTACATGGATTTACACTTAATTTACACCATTTATAATGATTTGCACATAAAATCACATTATCTACAAAATGTAAATGAAAATACAGTGCACGAAAGGCAAACAACCTTCTTGCGAAGCCATCCCACCAATGGGAGGCGATGATGAAGACCAAAAATAGAAAGCAAACAAAGCGGAAACAAAACTAGAGACAAAAAAGAACAAAGCTAACAAAAAAATAGAGAGAACCAGAAGGGCCTACCTTAAACATTGGGAAATGCAGGAGAAAGGGCATGGGAGGTGCTCTGTGATCAGATGGCTTCACGGACCACGAACACCGAAGACCCTGCAGGAAAGGTGGAAGCACGCACAACCTCAAACATCAACTGCACTGTTAAACGCTCGTAGCAAATACACTTAGCTCACTAGTAATCTTCAAAAATCACACTTAATCTCTCTTAATTGCTCAGGGTAATTTGTTCGTGGTAAATGTAAAAATGACAAGTGAAACCTCATTTATACCCTTAGGTAAAAAAAATGCACCGCTTCCTTTTGCAAGTCCCAAGAAAGGGAAAACCTCTGGACTCCATGCCCAGGGAATCCATGCAACCACACCCTCTAACAAAAGAGGAAGCAGTGGCAAAGAATCTTGAAGTCTAGAATCCAGCTGGCACAAAGAAACAAAACACTCCGGGACTGGGTCCCGGAGGAGGAGAAACCAAAAATAAAAGCAAACAGTGGCCCCGCGGAGGCAAAGGCCGGAGGAAAACAAAAGAAAAGAAACAAAGGACAAAATAAAAAAGGGGGACCCAACATTTTTCCCACAAAATGTAGGGACGGGTATGCAAGGCATAACACTTACCTTCCCCAACCTTTCAAATGTAAAGAGAATCTCACCATATTATATTTTTCTCTTTACATTTTGGTGAACCCGCTTACGAGAACTCTTTCTTTTATGTTGTTAGATTTACATTTCATGTTAGATATTGCATGCATATTAGATTAGCCTTCTTTTATGTTCTTGCATTTACATTTTCCTAATTTAGTTCATTTGCATTGCATTGGTGTATGAGCTTTACTACCTCTAGTCCTACTTACAATATCTCGGTTAGAAGAAGTTGGAGACTTGTGGGTTCCTTTTGTTGAGATTGCTAAAACGCAATGCAACCAAGATCACCTGCATGCAAGACCATTACACAGAAGAAGAAGACAGAAGAGAGAAGACAGAATCAGAAAGCTATGGCGGCCAAAATGAAAGAGAACCCAAAGCCATTGTGACAGAAATAATTTCTATTAACACAATAAAGATTACAAACTGATCTCCTTATGAAATACAAAGAGGACAATCCTTATAAAGGATGTCGAAACCCTAAAAGGGCAACTAACTCAGAAATAG
>MU224888.1:135279-157909 GCA_018584345.1 Thuja plicata
TATGGCGGCCAAAATGAAAGAGAACCCAAATCCATTGTGACAGAAATAATTTCTATTAACACAATAAAGATTACAAACTGATCTCCTTATGAAATACAAAGAGGACAATCCTTATAAAGGATGTCGAAACCCTAAAAGGGCAACTAACTCAGAAATAGAAACTACCTAAGATTAGCTTAAGCAAACTAGAGTGAATAGGGAAGTTACTAATTAGATCATACTGATTTAAATTAGTAACCTCAAAATACTATTACTCTAACACCTTTGATCCTGAGTCTTCCTCTCCTTTCCTTAGGGTCCCAAATGAAAATTTTATCACTCATGATTCCAATCCTTCTACGGAGCATAACTCTTCTCACTCATCTCATGATGAGGATGATGCTTTAAGAGTTCCTCCCGAAAAAGTCCAAAAACTTTCAACTGAACTTGATAAAATTGGAAATTGGCTTATTCAAGAAAACCATAATCAAGATTATATTCAAGCTATAGAGGCCCTTAAGAAATTCCTTCATGATAGTGATCAAGGTATTAATCTCTTGCGTGGTATCATTCATCTTGTGCATTTAAATGTCAAACCTTTAGCTCAAGAAGCTCAAGATCTAGGATTCACTCCTCCTGTCACTAGTGTGGAACCTTCTTCCATTCCTTTACCTAACATTCCTACTTATAATCCTCCTTTAGTGACTACATCTCTTCCATATTCCAATCCTCTAGCTTTGAATCTTCCACTTCCATCTCTTCCTGTGAGTATTCCATCATTGTCTCTACCTACCTCACAACCCTCTTACCATAGTGTTCCTTTTACCTATTCCAATCCTCTTCCAACTGTGGTTCCAAGTGTTCCACCAGTCGTGTATTCCATTCCCACCTCTTCCTACAGTTTTCCTAGTGTTCCTAATGTTTCTATGCCTCCTATTTCTTCTAATGATTCCACAATCATTAGTCTAGCTCAAACTGTGTCTTCTTTACAACAAAAAATTGCGTCCTTAACTCAATCCAAGTTTAGTATTCCTACATGTGACATGGGTAGTCCTTTATCCCTAGACATTATTCATGCTTTTGTCCCTCAGCAAGCCGATATTCCTCATCTTAAGAATTACACTAGTAAGGGAGATCCTATCACTCATGTTAAAACATTTCAAATGCTTTGTAGCGACTATGCTCATGACCATAGGATTTTAGCCAAGTTGTTTGCTAGAACTTTTCATGATAAGGCCTTGCAATGGTATTGTTCCTTGCCTCCTTATTCTATTGACTCTTTTCCAAAACTTGCTAATGCCTTTATCCAATAGTTCCAAAATAACATTGGTCTACAAGTGTCCTTAATTGATTTGATGCATTGTAAACAAAATACTAAAGAAAAATTCACTAAATTTATTGGTAGATTTAAGCATTTGTATGCTCAAATTTCTTATCCCGTTCCTGATATTTATATTCAACATATGTTTATTTCAAATTTGCAGAAGGATATTAGAGATAAGATTCTACTTACTAAATTTACCTCTTTTTAACAACTTTGTGTAGCGCTTCATCATTATCAATTAAAAGTGAGACAATTTGAGAGCAACACTCCAATGGCTCCTGTTCCAGTTGATAAGAGTGATGCTTCTCCTAATCCTAAAAAGTTTCAGAAACCAAACAACTATGTCAAGATAAATAAGCAATAAAATGGAGTTGTTTATCAAGTCATTGTTGCATCTAACAATGTCACTTCTGCATCCACTGCTTTTCATTTGAATCGTATGTTTACTCCTATTTCTAAATATTTACATTCTATTATGAGTAAGTTGTTGAATGATAATATGATTACTTTACCTCATATTTGACCTCTTCTTCCTACTACAATAGCATACAACTCATTTGATCCCAAAGACTTTTGTCAATACCATCGTCAGAATGGTCATGATACTGAGAAGTATTATTCTCTAAAACATAAGGTTCAAGACGTAATTGATTCTAATGCTTTATCTGTTGATAATTTTGATGGTAGTGGGAACAAATATGTCTCTCCTCCAAATCTATATGAATCCCTTTCCTACACATGATACTAATACTATTGTCCAGCCATCTTCTGTGGATATTTTTTATGATTCAAAGATGGATGATCTCAATCATATTGTTAACCATGTGGAGCATGTTGTTTTGTCTCAACCTGTATCTCCACCCCAGCCTCAATCTCAACCTCCTATTCAAGTTCCTCTGCTTCAACCTCAACTTCAAGTTCCACCTCAACCTAAGCCTAAATCGAGACCTCAAACTAAACCTCGAAAACAACCTAAGAATAAAAGACCTAGGGAAATCTCAATCACCTTTGATGATTATGAGACTATTGAAGCTCCTGATGGTCCCCTCTACATTTATTCTAGGATTTCTAAGATACCTACGTGTGGTTGTCTTGTTGATCCTACATCCTTAGTCAATGTCAATACTGAAGAAAACCTTTTTATGAAGAACTTACAATGTGATTGTTATAATACATCTAATGTGTGGATCCAAACTTGTAATGGTTTTCTCTATCCATCATTTGGTTCTATTAAATTGCTTGTTGTACTTTGTGGTAAAGTTGTGGACACTACCTTCATTGTTGTCCCTACTTCTGATCAATTGCAAGTTAAGCTTGGTTTTCCTTGGTTGACTTCTATGCATGTTGTTTCTTCTCCTATCCATAAGTGTATTAAGTTCATTCATGGTGAAGAGCTGAAAAAAATTAATCATAGTTTATATCAACCTTCTAGGCCTAGGGATTGTGCTACCCTTGACTTCTTTTGGCCTTCATTACCTAATTCATGTTCTTTTTGACCTGATAACCTTTTTCTCTCATATCAAGCCTATAAACATCGCAAGATTGTTGAGTTAAGCATGCCACAGATGGATCTTAACCATGGTCTTTTGCCTACGCCTTCGATACCTACTTTATCCATTGCTTCTAGTTATGTTAATCAAACTCCTAGTGTTTATTTCCAGCCTATTGATAATCCTATTAATCCTCCTATAGAATCTGTGAAGGAACTGGTTGTTGTTCCTCTTAGTTCTCAACACATTTCAAAAAAGATAAAATGTAATTGATCTGCCAATGAATGTCGTAAAAAGCATCGGGTTCAAGATAGGGTCCATGCCTCTGTTCTTAGAAGTTCTTTAGCTTCTTTTGACCAGCCTATGCCTTATGTGTTGGAAGAAGTTAATAATGATGTTAAGATGAATGATAATGATGACTCTATTTGTATCTTAGATTCTATTTTGATTAATCTTGATGAAGAAGATACTCTTGATGATTCTAATGGTGAATATGAGACTATTGATATTCATACTGATTTACCTAATATTCTTTCAACACAATTCATAATTACACCTAGTATCGAACATCGCGATTCTCAAGAGGATCCTTGTTTGGAATTGGCTATTATTCCTACTGTGTTGGATATAGTCCCTCTTGTGATTTTCCCACCTTCCCTAAATGATATAGACCGAGATGGGGAGAGTAGGCAATGTGTTTGCCTATTGTATTTTTCTTCTCCCATAATGTGTTTGCTAAATGTTTGTTAGATTCTTTTATACGACCCTTGTTACTTTGTTGGTGCAAGGTGATAAAGGAATCAAACCTATTGTACTATTCCTCTATATGTATCTCTATTCTTCTATATATTGGTTTCATGTTATGTTGTACCTGTGCTATTGTTCGTAAATGTTTTCCTTGTGTATTCTGCTTGGATTTGCGACATGGTAGCATTGATTCTTTTTGGTCTCCATGTTGTGGTCTGAAAAGACTCTTCTTCATAACTCTTGCATTTTCTTTCCTCCATTGTGATTGTAGTTCTACTTTCTTTGGGGAATGATGCCAATTCATTTGCAATAATATATATATATATATATATATATATGATCATACTGACCCCATGGTAGGTAGATCCCTTATGTGTTCTTTGTATGTTTATGTGGTATTTTCCTTGATTTGTCTTCACTTGGGGCATCTCGTATTGGAAACATAATCAGTGGAGTTGTTTATGTTTCCATTAAATCCATTGCTCTTGTTAAAGTTTAGCAATGACTTTAACATGGGGGCATATGCTCTGCTCACTTTTTGCACACACGCACTTTTAAAATATTTTCAAAGTTAACTTTTTTTTCCCTTTATGGATTAGAGACTAATCCTTAAATCCTGGATTTTTACCTTATAAGATCTCTTAATCCCTCCAGTTTCAATTTACAAAGTTTTGATCCCTTAAGGTCGGAAGGTGCCCTTAAGACTGGATCTCTCTAGTTTTGGCTTTGCTCTTTTGGAATAGAATATTTCTGAGGGTGAATCCTTGATGGGTTGACTAGTAAGTAGCCACATTCACTAGGTGGTTCAACTCCATCTTTCCAGTTGCACTGTTTCCTTGTGTGATTTGCAATGGGACATAGGTTCTCATTGGACGAGGTAATCGCACCCTCTCTCTCTTTTTCTTTGACTGGTGATGTCTCTCTTATTGCAATCTTGGGGTTTACAAAGACTTGAGTCCCTGGGGGCTTAAGGATTTCTTTGTCCCTTTGATTTCAATAAGATTATCTTTTCTTTGTGATCTCGTTTACCAAGAGTTTGCATCGAGTCCATACTCATGCTAAAGTGGGGGCTAAATTTATCATCGAAAAATGGAAGCACTTCCATTTAGGACTGGTTTATCCCTCCGAGTAAGTGGTTTGGGGTCATGTCAAATGCCTTGAATGGGTCTTTGACTTGGATCTAGTTTTTCCCATGTTCTGCCATGTTTTTCACTTCTCTCCTACCTATTTCTTATCCTGCTCTGAAATATTGAGGTTCTTAACCTCAGGGTCAAGGTTGACCTCGACCCTAACCTAGGTCAAGGTTGACCTCGACCCTGACCTAGGGTGCAAATTTCAAATTCCAGAGATCTCTGAATGTCAGGGTTTGGAAAGAATTATTTCCCTCTTCCGGGTCAGCTGTTTCAGACTCTGAAGTAACGACTCTTAAAAAGATATTTAATATAGGTCCACTTCTAGGGGTATAGGCCTAATTGGAATTTAATTCTCCTATGTTGGCCTCTCTAGAAGTTTTTGCACTAGACTTGTATATAAGGAAGCCGTTCTCCTCTCATTTTCTAAGCACTAAGCAAAAAGGAAGGACTAAGCATGCAAGACTTAAGAAATCTATGGATGAATGATCTATGTATAATCTATTGAGGTGACCATCTACATTCAAGTATTCAAGAATTCAAACAATCAAGAATTCAAGATTCAATTCATCAACGAAATCCATTGGTAGCCATTGAAGGATTCAAGCTCTATGGAGCCCTCTTGTTGAAGATTTATCCATCCACATCCATTCAAGCTTCTTCCTATTCCAAAATCCATTCAAGATTGGTGTTGAAGATATAAAGGAAATTGATTTGAGATATCCTACATCCTACATTCTACATTCTACAACCATTTGGTGCATTCATACTTGTGGATCCAAGGATTTGAATCCTCTACAAGCATTTCAACATAAGCAAGGTGAATTGTTCTATTTACTTTGTTTATTACTGCAATTTCAATTTTATTATAAGGTTAATTCCAAAACTTGGGTTTTACCAAGGCAAACCTCTCCCCCCCAAAAAACAAAACCATTTTTATTGCAGGTACAAGTACAAAACAATGTATCACAGAGAAAATTTGGATACCCTTTTTGGAAAACTTTCGAGATTAGCGAACAAAATTTCCGTCGGAACAACGCAGGTCAAGGTCGAACTGCATTTGGGTCAAGTTCAACCTGGAGCAGAAAAGGAAAAGATTTCTAGGTTTTCTCTGTCTCTGTGTCTCTATTCCAGATCCGGTTGCAAAATTTCTAGAAACTCAGTACAGATACCCAAAAACATCAATTTCCATATCTGCTATACTTTGAGGTTAGTATTTGTCTTCAATTTATTTCAATTAAGGTTTTAATCATTTCAGATCTATTACACACTCTCCTTCTCTCCCTCAATCAACCCCATAAACTGGGAATGTAAGGTTTTCCTCTTTCTTCTTATTTCCAATCGATTGATTCATTTGTGCATTGACCTTTTTCTTGTGGTTGATCAATTTGGATCTTTCCTTTGTAAATTTGGGGCTAGGAGGAGAATCTTACCTTCCCCAACCTTTCCAACGTAAAGAGAATCTCACCATATTATATTTTTCTCTTTACAGATACATCGCTACTATTAAGAATGTGAGTAGGGGTTTATCTTCTTCCCTCCTGGGAGCTCTTTCCTAGATTGATGAGGCTTCCCAATGTGCTCTACTAGAGAACATACCTAATCTAATTTCTCATGACAAAAATGAGATTTCTCTCACACCCTTTACTTTGGAGGATATCTATATAACTAAATTTTCCCTGGGTGCCAAAAAGGCCCCTAGGTTGCATGGGTTTCATGCTGAATTCTTCTAGAGATTTTGGGCCATCATTGTGGAAGATGTTTGGAGAGAAACTGACAAATATAGAAAAAAAATACCATGATGCAATCTTGGAACTTGAATTTTATTTCCTTAATTCCAAAAACTAGGCATCCCCAAAGATTTAATGATTACAAATCTATTACCCTTTTCAATATAATATATAAGATTGTCACCAAGGAAATGGTGAACTATCTCAAGGGCTATTTGACCAAGATTATTTAAGAGGATTAGAGAAATTTCTCAAAGGAAAGATAGCTTTTAGACAAGATCATAATGGCTCATAAAGTTATTTTCTCAATTAATTTGAGAAAGAAGGAAGGAATGGTCATTAAAGTTGTCATGAATAATGCATACGATAGAGTCTCTTTGGATTTTTTGATCAAGGTTTTACACAAGTTTAGATTCAATGAGGAGTGGTGTGATTGGATGTTTAGTTGCATCTCTTCTACTTTTCTTTTGAATGAGGTGGCTTCTAGGTTGGTTAGCATGAAGCATGGATTGTGGCAAGGTCACCACTTATCCACATTCTTATTTATCATCCTTGTTGAAGCTTTAGGTAGAATTATCAAGGAGGAAGCGTGCCTAGGCTTTCTTAATGGTCAACACACCTCAAGAGGTTTTAATAATGTCACCCACCTTCAATTTTTGGATGACACTCTCCTTTTTGGGGAGGCTTCGGCTAGAAAGGCCAGGTGCCTCAAATATATTCTCTCCCTCTATAAGTCTATTGTTGGTCAAGTGGTGAAGTACTCCAAATTCATATTTTTCTTTCTTAAACAAAGTTGTTTGAAGAGGAGGATTATTCAAGACATCTTTAGTTTTGACACTAATTTCCTTCCTAGCGAATGCCTCGGCATGCCTCTCTTGAATAAATGAGTTAAGGTGGCTAATTGAAGTGTAGTTTGTTACAAAAAGATTCAACTTCAGAAAATTACAGAGAAGAACAACAATACAACACACATATTTACATGGAAAACCTAGTAAAATTATACTAGGAAAAAAACCACGAGTAAATATCTTTCAATATTAATTCTCAGGATTTTTCACAATTACAACAACCTCTAAAATGTACTTCAAAACATGACCTCAAGTAGCATATAACAATTGAGTTGCATAACAGAGTGGAAAAAATGGAAGAAACCATGTGTAAAATTGGGGAGCAGAGCCTTTTTAGTCTCAAAGCATACGTAGAACATTCTAAGTTTTTGGTGGGCAAGATGGAGCAGGAAATGGGTGAAAAAGAGGGATGGATCTGAAGGACACTACGGGACCGGGAAAGCATACATGGGCTAGCACAAAGAAGACTGGAACCAAAGATGAAAAGGAGCTGGAAGAGATCAATAATTCTACTGATCAGATGCAGCTTATGGTGGTCCAGGTTGAAGACTTAATGAAAAGTATCTAGCTATCCTTTTTCCTGTTGTCCTGTCTTTGTGTTGTCTTGTTTTGGGTTTAGCTTGTTGTTTCGGTTGTTTATGTATGTTTCCAAGCTTTAGTTTCTGGGTGCTACAACACAGATCTAGTTAAACTTTTATGCTATCTTTTAACTCTTTGTAAAGGTTTCAGGTCCTTGTAAAACCTGTTTCTACTTAATCAAAATAATTGAGTTGCATAGTCCTAATTGAAGACAACTTACTAAATATAGTTAGTATGACTTGCACAACTACATGCTTAACACAAGTCACAATTACTATTTATAATAAGTCTCCAAAAGAACATACCATTTGTAGTAAGTATCCTAACAAACATACTATTTATAGTAACTCTCCTAACACACTTTCTATTTATAATAAGTCTCAAATAAATTTATGAGAGGGCAATGATGACTCAGCCACAACTAGATTAGAATCCATAATGAATCAACCATAACTAGATGAGAATCCACGATGACTCAAGCACATCTAAATGAGAATCTATGATAACTTCACATTCCAACATAGTGGTGGATCGGGTGCAGAGCAAGCTCGCTTCTTGGAGATCTTGTTGGCTTTTCTTTGATGGAAGGATCAATCTTAGTATGTTCACCTTGGTCACTATCCATGTCTACACTATGTCGGTCTTCCAGATTCGTAGTATAACATCTTGGAGAAGACACAACAATCATTTCTTTGGAGGGACAACAACAATGCTTTTATAAACATTTTGGTTAAGTGACCCAAGGTTTACAAGTCACAGGATCATGGGAGCTTGGTCTAAGAAGGTGCATCAATATCAATAAAGCCTTGGCGCTAAGCTTGTTAGGCATATTTACACTAAGGGGAGTAGACTCTAGAGTAGGTTATTATAGGCTAAATATTAGAATAATAATTTAGGAAATTTATTCATGGTTGACCTCCCCACTAGCTCTACCGTTTGGGACTTTCTAAAGTCTTGCATTGGACTCATTGGTCCAGATATTATGTTGAAATTGGGCAATGACCAACATATTCATTTTTGGTGAGATAGTTGGATTGAGATTCACTCCCTTCAATCTTTTTTCCTGTGTTTGCGGCCTATGGTTAATTTTTTTAAAGACCTGATGGGGGATGATGTTAGCATATACTTTGAGGGAAATAGAGGACAAAATCATTGGAAGAAGTTGGTGCTACATGCTCTCGAGTTTTTAGAAGCCTATAACTCCCTAATGTTGAAACTGAGTAGGTTGCTTATTGGGGTTAATGCTAATAAAGATAAATTGGTGTGGAAATTAGAGGCTATGGCGACATCACTATCAAAGACGCCTACAATACTTATTTCGATGAAGGTACTTACTCTCTCTCTCTCTCTCTCTACTAGGTGGATTTGGTATAAGCTTGGTCTTCCAAAAGTGAATGTTTTCATTTAGATTGTGGGAAGCATAAAGTGCTCACTTGGGATAAATTATAGAAGCTCAACAAACTTGGGCCTTCGAGATGTGTGATGTGTCTATGTGATGAGAAAAGTAACGATCACTTGTTTATTCTTTACCTTTATGCTTGGATGGTGTGCTCTTTATTTCTTAATCATTGGGGTGTCAAGGGGGGCTACCCCCAAGGATGTCCCTCTCTTACTTTAAGGCTAGTTTTTGAAAATTAGAAGCCCTAGGCTTCAATTTATTTGGTCAATCACCCCATCATTTATATTTAGAATATTTGGCTAGAACACAATCGAACACATTTTCTGGAGCAAGAGAAGGTGGCTAATAGAGTTTGGGACTTGATTGAGAGCTCTATGGTGGAGCTTGGCGATGTCCACAAAGAGAATCTTAACAACTTATGTGATGATGAATTGAACTGGGCTAATGCTTGGCCTCGATTTAGGTGGTTGACTGCTAGCTCCCAATTGGCATCGTTGACCATGGTTAAGGTGGTTTGGGCTACTCCTAGCCCCGATAGGACAAAGTTGAATTTTGATGGTGCAACTAAGGACAATCCTGGGGTGGCTGGCAACAGTGATGTCTTTAGGGATGGGATAGGTTAGCCTTTGTGTCACTTTTCATTTGATTGTGGCAATTCGGCTAACGATTAGGTGGAAGGTTGGGCATTGTGGAAAAAGGGTTTGTTCTTGCCAAAGATAAAGGCTAGAAGTGGCTGTGGGTAGAAGGGGATTTTAAGCTATTGATCAATGTTATCCAAGGGAAGAGATTGAAGAATCGACAACTAAATGCTATTGTGAAGGAGATCATTTCGGGCAAGTAGGATTTCGACGATATCTTCTTCACCCATATTAAAAGATCAGGCAACCAGGTTGTAGATTGGGCAACTAATCTTGGCGTCAATTTGTTGGCTAGGAAGGGGGAGGTCGATTGAGTCGGGCAGTCTAACTTCACTCCTACTGCTTATGATTTGTTACAGATTGACATTATGCTCCATCCTCCTTGAGTTATTGTTGTTCATCATTTTTAGTTGTGTCTATGGGCTTTGTCTTTGGCCTACAAACTTCTCTTCGTTCTTTCTTTGGCTATGATATTTTTTGTAATTTTTGGGGCTCTTCCTTGACCACTTGGGTTTTCTTTTTCAGTACCTGAATCCTTAAACCAAATTTCTTATAACGAAAAAAATTACATCAATTTCATCTCTTACAATAACATATAGAATATAAAAGTTAACTTTTTATCTATATTCAATAAACTTGTTTTAACTTTGTTATATTCTATATTTTAAATTATAATATTGATTTTACATCACTTTATCATTCTAGTTTTTATTGATTAAACCGAATCAAACAAATATTTAGATTTGTTTTGGATTTTTTTTTTTAATAAATGCATAAGTTGTTAAATATATATTTAATTCATTTAAGAACTAGAAATTGAACATACTTGTTCATTCTGTTCCCGCCTTTGCAGAAGGTTGTTTTGAGCGAGCTGAAAATGGAGAGCATTCCCAGACTGACAGCAGGAAGCAGTGCAGAGCAGGTGGAATGCCTTGATGAGCTGATTACAAACATTCTTTCGAGGCTTTCAACAAGAGATGTGCTGAAAATGTCCACAGTGCGCAAGAGATGGCGCACCCTCATTTTTGACCCAGGTTTTGTTTATACCCATTACAAGAATTGTCGCAAAGAATCGATATTCTGTCTCCCTGATATTGAACGAACGATACCAGAACAATACCAGTTCCGCTGTTACAACTCCCAAACGCGTAATCTTTGCACTGTTCCTTTTTCTTTGGAGGGTTTAGACAGTTCTTTTAGAAATGGGAGGTTTGCGATAGTTACCACATCAAATGGGCTCATGTGTATTTATCCAGATGATCGTGTGGATGTCCCTGTGTTGTGGGTGTACAACCCTGTGACAAAGTTTCTGAAAAAATTGCCAATGCCTTTTAAAGTGGATATAGATGTGGTATTTTTTGGTGAAATTTGTTATACACAAAATACTCTAAAATTTGTGCTGGTAGGCTTGTCTCTCGGTGAGGAGCGCCCATATACTCTGGTGTTTGATTCTCATTTAAATTTGTGGAATATTGGTCAGCCTCTACCTCTATTGCGCTTTATTAATATTATTGAATACAATTCTCTAGCGACTCAACTTTTTTTTAAGGGTGTCATTTATTCCGTTGTTAGAATCGAAAGCAGAGATGCCCAGGAATTGGAAGGATTTAGAGATGTACAGGCAGAGGCCTTGTATAGAGATGACGATAATCTTTTACACATGGTTATAGGTTATGATGTGAATCAAGATCAATGGGGGTTTTCACTTTTCGTTCCTGCCTCAGTAGGCTTTATATTTCGCCTCACTGAATGGGAGGGAAATCTATTAGTCTGTGCATCTAATTTCACCCATGACCTCCTTAATCGCAGAATTAGATACAGTTTGGATGATGGTGATGGGCATTTTGTGTTCTGGATATTGGATACAGAACATAGGCTGTGGATTCGAGAACGGGAATTGGATTTATCACATGAGCCTCTGGAATTGGATTTATCATATGAGCCTCTCACGTCATGGAGGGTATCTGCAAGCGGTGGTATAGTATGGTTTACATGTGGCTACAATACTGTCATAGTTTACCATATGGATTGCAGACATTGGTCACGTCACCGACTAGACAATGCTTTTCCTTTGCAGCAGCCAACGGTTATACCATCTGTAACTTTAGAGCCTACCCTTTTGTCATTTTGAAACCCTTATTGTGGAAGTGGGAGTTGGATTACAATTTTGGTGCTGTTTGCATTCATGTAAATTTTTGTGTGAGAGAGAAGTAATTTGACTTGAAATATATTGTTGGGTTTAGCTGATTGTGGTCTGATTTGGTTGAGCATAGTTGTCAGTGCTGTCGAAATGTAACAGAGGATAGCTTCTTGTCTATCTTTCTACTATTCACACCTCCATGTTTTTGCCTCGAACAATTTGCTTTTTCATGTTGTTGTCTATTACCATTACTCACTGGTTTACGAATTTTTTTCTTAGATCAGCAGCATGAATTTAGACTTTTGCAGACAAGAGAAAAGCTCTTATTCAAAATTTCCATATATTGATGATAAAGCTTTATTCATTAATCCAACAATATTGAGCCATAACTAGTGTGTTGATATTTTAGGCACGGTATCAATGGATTGATCTCAGACAATTGGTCCTGCGAGATAAGATCAACACTGATCAGAACTGGAATATAGCAATATTCATGCGGTGTACTGACAAAGCATGTATCATAAATATTTTGTGTTCAACTTTCAAGTTCAGTATTTAAATAACAATGTCAAGTTCAAATTTTAACAATTGGAACTTTTAAGTTTTTGGAGAAGAGCATCAGTCACTGTTATAGCTAATTTGATGCACCTTAAATTCCAAAATAGTATATTAGATTTTGAAACAAAAATTATTGTCTTTGTTTGCTGTAATGCTCTCCTCATTTTAGTTCACAATATTGCTGCATATTAACTCAAGTTTTGTGCTACTTTAATACTTTAAGCTTATTGTGGTACAGTTTTTAAGTAATGAAATTTTACTAGTTATTTCTATGCTCTTCCTAAAGAATTAGAATGTAATAGGATTTTTTATACAGGAATATTTGCTAACGTTCTATATGCTTGCAAAGAGAAGTTTATTTAATAAATTTTTTTTAGCTTATACTATATGACAATGTTTATTGTGCTTCATATTATTTATAGTACTGTTTTGAATGACACTTTATGATCCATCATCTGGATGTAAGAGGAACGTTGATGGATCATAGAGTGTTATTCGAAACATTGTTGATTTTTTTTCATACAATCAAATCTAAAAACTTCTTGTAAAAATCTAATAGCTCTGATTTTGAGTGAATGATATGTACATAATCTACGACAATCTTTATAATACATAATCTTACATCCCTAGTGTATGGTGTGGTAGCTAATTGGACGGTTATCTTACATCCCTATACTATAATATTTAGTCTTACACCGTGGACTACAATATATTAAAAAAGACTAGAAATGCTCTCCTTTTGAACTCACCTCATTGGACTTGGTTGACATTTCAATCAGTGCAGTGAATGGTTCCTCTGATGTACTATCAACTGTAGATGGAAAAGTGCAACTCCTGAATTTGTATGAAGTTTGTGATAATTCTGTAGAAATGCTTGCCTGCTCAGATATGACAATGTTTATTGTGCTTCATATTATTTATAGTACTGTTTTAAAAATTATTCATTTCATGATCATAAAAACTTCCTCTCATGTTTTGAAATTTGTAAAATTGTTGCGAGCATAGATGCTTTTGAACATGATCATGGGACATCAGAGGAGGGGAGAATGGAATAAATCAGTTTTAACTTTTAACAGTCAAAGAGGTGGAGAATCTTGCTCATTAAGATTAGGCTTCCTAGTTTTCTTCAATTCCTTGTTATCGTCATTTGTCACAATGGAACCCCTGAGCCGACAAGCAAAAATTCTACACCTATCTTGGCATCTCATGGTCAAAATTCTACTTTCTTGAGATCCTCCTTTTCGATTTGCTCTTCATTCAGAGTCTAAAGTACATTTACAATGTGATCAACCGTAGTAAGCTTCGTAAGTTTTCTATTTCCCACATTGACAATCTCCACAGACGTATGGTAAGGCCTGATGTTGGCTTTTAAGAGGCCCAGCAGGGCATCATTGATAGACTCAATGTCAGGCAGGAGTAAATGACTGCTTTCTCATACAAGTTGAACGCAATTTATTGAGGGAGGACTAAGAATGCTGACAATTTTTTTTAGAAAAGTAAGATCCTTTTGTTCATTCTTAGTACTTTCATTTTATGTTGAAGCCTGGATTAATACTTCCTGTAGTCCAGTCCAGAAAAATCTTAGAACCCCTAACAACTCCAACCATTTTCTACACAGTTTATGCCTTAATTTTGAGCAAATGCTTATTTCACAAACTCTGATTCAGATTGTTCAACTGGGACCTCGTTCATGGATATCACTTTGATAAAAAATGAATAACATATGTATTATTATGATTCAAAGTTCCAGACATGTTTGATTAGAGTAAGCTCCGTATAGACAAACGCTGCTCAGCCCTTCTTTATCAACCCAATGCATTACTATATGCCTGTGTATGAACCTAATCTCCATTGCTCTCTTCTTGAAGAATTCAATCTTGCAAAGATAATTGTGCAAGTTGAGTACATTGGGGTATGTACTAAGTTTGTTGGAGGTGGAGCTCATCAAGAAGCTTGAATTGTAATCCAATCCTTACTATAAAAAAAATCTGCACATTCCCATATTTCATGAGTTAGCATGGCTGTGTAGTCATTTCACTTTGTGCAGATTGGAGTGTCCTTTGTTGCAGGTGTTTCTAGTGTCCCTTAAGAAGGGAGTGAACTTGAGCATTTAAGTAATTGACAATGTTACAGGCTTACTTGAGGTGAGAGGATGCACTGAGTCCCGTAAGATGTTCCTGAGGGTCTTCATGAAGAGAAATTTAGATTGTTTGATAGAGTTTTTTTTCCTAATTAGATTTTATGGGGTATATTTTTCGTATTTATATATATATATATCTATTTTTATGTGATGTTGTTTTCTATTACTTTCTTATATGATTTTTCTGAATTGCAAGTTTATAATATCTGATATCATTAGGGTTGCTGCTTCTGATTTTGATTGTATATATATATATATATAGTTATATCATTATTTTAGATCACACTATAATATCTGATATCATTAGTGTTGCTGCTTCTGATTTTGATTATATATATATATATATATATATATATATTTTAGATCACACTTTGTTATCATAGATGACAAATGTGATATGTTAAAATATATATATAAAACCAAAAACACCAAATCTAATATCGTTTCTTTGGATTGCAAGTTTATAACATCTCCTAGCAAGTAGATAAAAATTGGCTGCATGTAAGTCTATTAACAATTGTATGATTTGTGCTCTTGGTTGCACTATAGACTTGTAGATTGGTTACTGTTAAACATTTATGTGTCTATGGTGGCATAGTCTAGTAACTAAGGAGA
The DNA here is from genome assembly GCA_018584345.1 of Thuja plicata. NCBI lineage: Eukaryota > Viridiplantae > Streptophyta > Pinopsida > Cupressales > Cupressaceae > Thuja > Thuja plicata. Next base: position 150,597 of record MU224888.1, read on the forward strand.
AGGATTCACGTTGACGAATTTTACTGTGGAATATATATGTTGATTATGTATAATACGTTGTAGTTGAAAAAATAGATTGTAGTTTTAGACTAAATAGTTTTTAAATATAGAGAGAATAGAAACATGTTCTATTACATTCCCATGGCTGAAATGCTTGAGTTTAGATTATCTGATAATATATTTTTGTGGATTGTACTCATAGTAATTGAATTCCATAACGCTACGGATTGTACTAATAGTATTAAATTCCACAATGCTACCTACATTCTATTTTATTGCATTCCAAACAGAGTATTTCTAGTATGTTTGTGAGCTATGACAGCTAGGTCTATAGATTGGCAAGGCTATTTTAGCGTATGATTTTGACATAACCATGGACCAGCTCATGAGTGACTTTATAGATGATTTTTGGCAGGTCGTACTGCTCAATTTATTGTATTACATGCACGTTTTGTTTGATTCATTGCACCTGGGGTACAGCAAGGACTTTTGTCTTGGTACTCTTATTATCTAGATTGCTGGTTTTGGTTCAGGTTTGGGATCCGGTTTATCAGTTTAGTTAAAAAAATTTAATGTTAAGGATTCATTAGTACAAAATCTCCACACACATATTATTTCATGCTTTTCAAAATACAATAGAGTTATGGTGCACGAAGTTAGTTATAATGGTGACCATGTGTGAAGTGAGCTATATCAAATGCATTATATAAACAACAAAACTACGATAAATTTAACTGTCATTTAAATTTTAAACCATACATCATAAATATCCTATGTTCAACATGTAAGTTCAATATCTAAACAAAAATATCAAGTTCAAGTTTGAACAATTGGAACTTTTATCTTTTAGGGGAGGAGCACCATGTACCATTATAGCTAACTTTATGCACCCTAAGCTCCATTGTATTTTGACATTTTTTGTTGTTTTTTTCTTTGTATGCAATTTATTTGCTTATAACTATTATTCTTGCTTATGGATTGTTATAGCTATTGTTGTAAGCTTGCTTGATTTTGGGAGTCACACCATCCTTTTTTGGAGCAATATTAGAGTTTATAATGCCATTTATTTTATCTATATAAATATACACAAATTGGAAGTACACATTTTTACTAGACTTGACATTGATATTCTCTAATATGGCATTCCTTTTACATGGGTTTCCTATATGTAGTTAATATATTCATATCTTTGTACTGGTTTTAGGGATTGTGTTAGTTATAACTTGGTTGTGGACTAATCTTCATAGTTGCATGCCTAACTTTTGTGCTTTGTCAACAACCTCAATTGTAAATGGCTTAAACTATTCTTATTGACCTTTCTAGACTTGCGAGAGGAGTCTTTATTTGTTTGATGAGATTGGTGATTGAAGTAACACTCATTTCATTCCTACAATCTTGATTGTTGTAATAGTTGAAAAAGTTTTAAGTGCTTGAAAATATTTCTACAGTGTGTATTTTTTTTGGTTTGTCATTCTATTAATTGACTCTATTTCTATTCAAGAATTATACTCCTATCTATTTAATTCTTAGCACTATTATTTCCCTTTAGGAATGAAGTGTCATTTCTTTAAAGTATGTAATTGCTAGAGAGGAATCTTTATCTGCAATTATATTCTCATTTTGATGCCACTAAAGTATTGTAGTTGTCCCTAGAAAAATAATTACATTTATGATGCCAATAGTGGTTGAGAGAAAAAATGAAATCTCCTAACATTGTATCAAACCAAAGGATTTATAGAACATAGATTCCTTTCACTTATCCAATTTTTTTAAGTATATAATTGGTAAAAGGAAATAATAGTGCTAATAATTAAATAGAGAAAAGTATAATTATTGAATCAAGATGGAGCCAATTAAGTAATAGAAAGACAAATCAAAATGTACATATATAGTGTCGAGTCATTTTCAAGCACACAATTGAAGAAAATTCCATCCATTACAAAAAGAAAGATTATAGGAATGAAATGTGATTGTTGATTTCATAAGCAATCTCATCAAATAAATAAAGACAAACGTGGAAAGGTTTTAAAGGTCAATAAGAATATTCTAAGACACTTAAAAATTGATGTTGTTGAGAAAGGATAAAGTAAGGCATGCAACCACAAACATATGCATGGACAACCAAGTTACAACTAACAAGATTGTTTAAACCAATGCATGAAAATAAATATTCTAACTAGTGTAATGTCCCCATTTTCTAGTTCTCTTGTATTGGAGCTGGTGTTGGTTTTCTGGGTTGGTGATAGTAGGATCAAAGGGGTATTTTGATGTTGTCAATTTGTTCAGATGTGTATGAGCATAACACCTATTTTTGGAGCCTTTTCACACACTTTCTCCTATACTATTTTTAGTAAGTTAGTGATGAACACTAACATAGTTAGTTGCTATTTTTAGTAATATCACTTGAGTTGGTTTTGATGTTTATCCTGAAATTTGATATAGTTTGGAGTTATTAAATTAAATAACGATAAATTATTGATTCATGAAGTTAAATTAAATATTTAACTTTTTTCGTAATTTTAATTTATTTTGTAAGGGACTATGGAAGCATTAAGTTCAAAGTGGTCTTTTATTTAAAAGTGACATGGACAAATTTTTTTTTTAAAATTTTTTGATAATAGGCCAAGGCCTAATTTTTTTTATTGATTAAATATTTAAATTATAATGATTCTCCGTCCACTGCGAGCACTGGTAAGAAAGAAGACAGAAGAAAACCTTCAGTCTTGCTCGAGACATTAGTCTAGAAAGAAAATTACAAGATAGGTGATGAGGGCATTCCCTCATTTACATCGTTTATAATAAATACATGTACCAATCTTTGTTTGATTGGGTAGATGTCTGAATGCTTAGTGTTGTTGTAACTTGTTAAGTGGTGATCTGTTGGTATCCTCCTTTATAAAACATGCAAACTTCAATTCTCAAACTCAACAAAGATCTTTGTTAGAAGTATAATAAAAACCTTCTTATGCATATCATTTTTATTTATCCTTATTTGTTATAAAATTATTTGAAGTCATAAATCATTGCTTTTATTAAGTAAATACAAGTTTTGAAAGGACCCGAAACCTTTTACAAAAAAAAATAGAGAAAGATAAAGTGTTGAGAGGACAAAAAAATACTCTGAAGCACCACCTAACAGGTCAAAGGGAACTAATAATAGTCCCCACAAAGTGGAACAGAGACCAGACCAACAAACTACAACAAAGGGCTGTCAAGATTTACATTTAAGCTCATTCTTATGTGAACATAATTCATATCAAAAGAAGGCTTGGAAGACTTTAATTTCTTTCCTTTAATTGTTGTCCATCCATCCTCCACCTTCTCAGAAACATTCTGCCAAGCCAAAGAATTAATAACAGAGCCCACAAAAACCTGAGAAACAGGGTTGGCCACACCAACATCCACAGTTGGGACAGTGACAACATCACCACCAATCCCCATTTCCCCCTTCAAGAAACAAGGCCAACAGAATCCACAACACCAAAAAGTAGGATAGTTGATCCAGGGATAGCATCAACAATCCGATCACGAACAACAACATCAATAGTCTGAACCAAGGCAACATCCGAAACAACATCAGTAGCACCATCCTTAGCGTGATCATCCTAATATGAGAAAACACCCTCATCCTTAGATTTACAAGCTGTATAATGGTGGCCAGAAGCCCCCAACCACCAAGAAGACATAACTCATTGTTATTGAATTTATGATAGAACAATTTTATCTCATATGTGACATATAAAGAGATAATATTATTTCTAAGTTATTCAGATCATAAAAACTAACCATACTTTGAGTGAACTTTTTAGACCATCTTAGATCTTTGTATCCTTATATTTATCATATTTTGGAAGCCACATGGATCCGATGTGATGTTTTCAAAATAAGAGATTAGCAAGGCTACAATGATATAAAGGAGATTTAATCATTCATTCCGAATGTTTTCATAACCTTCCCATTTTTTTATTGAAATTTAATGAAAAAGTATATTTGTATACATGGACTAGGTCATTGCATTTCTAAATTATTATGTATTTGTCTAAAGACGATTTATAGATTATACATCATATTCCTTTTTTCCTTACTATTGTTTATTCAAACTTGACTAGTTCTATAATTTTCTTGATTAATTTGTTGTTTTTTCTGAACATTGCCGGTTCATAACGAGTTTGTTCTGAAAAGTGGTTATATATTTAAACCCAATGTTTGAAATATGTCATTGTTTAACAATGTACTGCTACTTTACTTGTTGAGGCTTATATGAAATCTGAACAGAAGTCATATCATGAATTTCAATATCCATATTTTGAAATGTAAATTATCAAGAGGAGATTCATAATTATCAGCAATGGGAGTGATTGTGTGTGTGCATGTGCACGTGCGCACGCATGTGTGTGTGTGTGTGTTTGAATAGAAAATATATTTATGAATTCACAAGATTAGAAGCTATATCTAAAGTCCAAGATTAGTCTAATCATAGTCTAAATTTTTAGGAAATAAGGAAATGTAAACTCAATCCTAGTTCCCATTATTAGAATTTTTCAAATCTCATATCTGAATAGTTTTTAAAAATTGCAGTTATTTATATTGTTCTAACATTACTCTGACTATAACCAAGTTGTATCCTAATTGTTACCAAATTTCCACCGCAATGAAAGTGATAGTAATTGACACAAGTATGGGTGGCAAGAGGGTCTAAAGGCTCTCCCAAGTACCAAACCAGCTTGCAGATACAACAATGTGGAAGCAACAACACACAGAGTAAGAGAAGGAACAACAAATATCTTTTATTTCATTAATTGATCAAACTCATTACATGTCAAGCTGTAAGGCCTTCCCAGTTTCGGCCATATACATTCAACGAATTGTAGAAATGATCCTCATACATGCGAGGTCATAGACCTGCCTTTCAATGGAATTAAAAATTAATCTTCTATCTAATTCTACTATCCTCCAAGAACGGATGCCTCTAAACTAAAACACAGAAACAAATATATACAAGAGTCCATGAAAGAGGTCGGCGCTCAAATCCAAAAGAGAGACCCAGGTTTAGGTCCACACAGATCCCAATGAGAGACCCCACATTAATTACACCATGCAAATTGAATGTAGAAGTCAGCCAGATCAGGATAAAATACTCGGGAAGAGAAACATCGAGCAACAACAACCACTTGATAAAAGCATACCCGAGCACCAGGGACGACTCGGTAAGAATATACTCAAGCCATAGAAAACCAACTCGGTAAAATCATAACCGAGCAACAAAAACCAACACAGCTTGAGACTCGTCGGTAAAGAAAGACAGAAAGGATACCTGAGCAACAGGGTAACTAAGCACTTCACTGAGCAGTCTCCAAACAAACTAAAGAACAAATATCTATCATAGCGAGAGCTTCTTGGTTATTGTGTATAGAGTAGTTATGTCAAGGCAAACATTATAATAAAAATTCACTATCTATGCGACTTGTGCATAGAAGGGTTTCTTGTGGAGTCTAAGGGTTGTAGACTAGCATAGTGATCCCTAAGGGTATTCATTGTAAGCATTTACTTGAGTAAGTCAGTTCAGGTAGTATCAGCGGTGCCGACCTGGAGCTGAAACATATGTTAGCTTTGAGTTGTAAATTTTCATTCATAATGTCGAAGAGCTGTGTTACCCTATCTTGGTGTTCTTGATTTAATGTCTGTGTACTGCGTTTATTGAGCCTTTATGTCTTTGAAGTATATGCGCGACTGGTCTGATTCAGTAGGCAATTAGGAAGGCATAGTCTTTGCCAAGGACCCAAGATGCTCCTACATCAGACACTTGGGGTTACAAGAAATGATTCCCCGAATCATGTATCAGGTCCAACCTGAAATGAATCCAACTTAGATTAAGAAATCCAAGATGAGTCCTCAATCGGTCAGTTCTTCCAAATTACCAGATACTCCATGTATTCCTTTTCTCTTGTACTTCTTCCAACTCTCTGTTTCAAGATATGCTCAACTTCCTCTATCTATTTCTTAGGATAATCACTTGGTATTGTCACTTCTTCATCAGGTTTATGATATTCATACAAGTCTAAAATATTGAATATAGGTGATATGTCCATGTCATCAGGTAATTCTACTTCATAAGGATTTCCACTGTCAAATCTTCTCAATATTTGGCAAGGACCAAATTTCTTCATCTTCAATTTTCCATATGTTCCAATAGGAAATCTAGCTTTCTTCAAATGAACCATTACTACATCACCAACTTCAAAAGTTTTATGTCTCCTTCATCTATTTGCACTATCTTTGTACTTCTGATTACTTTTCTCCCACTTTTGTTTTACATCTTCATGTAATGTCTTCATAAACTCAACAAATTCTTCTACTTCAACACTTCTTTTCTCTCTCCAACAATATCTCTCAAGTCTGATATACCTCTCGATTGTGTGCCATGAACAATCTCAAAAGGTGTCTTTCCAGTACTTCTATTCACTAAACTGTTGTATGCAAACTCTGCTTGTGCCAACATCAAATCCCAATTACTTGGTGTGTCTCCAACTAAACATCTCAACAAGTTATCCAAACTTCGGTTTACAACCTCTATTTGTCCATCAGTCTATGGATGAAATGTAGAACTATACATCAACTCAGTATCCAACTTCTTCCAAAGTGTTTTCCAAAAATAGCTAACAAATTTACTAGCTTGGTCAGAGATAATAGTCCTCGGTAATCCATGCAATCTGACAATCTCCTTAAAGAAAAGATCTTCTATATGTACTGCATCTGATGTTTTTCTACATGGTATGAAATGTGTCATTTTAGAAAATCTATCACAACAACAAATATGGAATCATTACCTCTTGCTGTCCTCGGTAAGCCAAGAGAAAAATCCATGCTGATATCACTCCAAGGTTTCTCAGGAACAGTAGTCAGTATATACAAACCAGTATTCTGACTTACTCCTTTTGCAACTTGACAAACTCCACAACTTTTCACAAATTTCTGCACATCCTTATGGGTGATCCCACAATAGTGTGTCCCACTTTTTGGGACGAAGGATTTCAGACTTTCTCAAAAAAAAAAAAAAAAATTGGTGGCTTCGCGTGAAGCCATTTTTCGCTGGAATTTGTATAAATTTTTGACTACCCATTTCATTTTAACTATTTACTTTTCTAGATTTTGTGGACCCGAGGCTTAGAGAGAACTAGTGACGACCACTACGACGTCAGTAGGTCCCAAGCTTCTTCAACCTCTTGTGATTGTTACTAGTACCAGGTACACACATTTTTCTCATTTTTTAATTGTAAATTGTATATTTTATAGTCATTTTAGTTAATTATTTG
>MU224888.1:181656-192270 GCA_018584345.1 Thuja plicata
CACATATATATACATAAATACACACACACACATATATATGTATATATATGTATGTATATATGTATATATCTATACATATACATATATATACATATACATACACACACACACACATGTGTGTGTGTGTGTGTGTGTGTGTCCATGTGTTTTATATATTTAAATTTGTGTATCCATGTGTTTGTTTTTATATATAGTAAACTCAGGGCTCTGGCTAATTTTGAATTTAATGACCATTTTGGAGTAGCACCTGTTCTTATTGCAGTGACTATAATTTGGGTGTCTCCTATCTCTATCTTTTTTATACCCAATGTTTTACTTAGGAAAAGAACTTCAATAAGAGCTTCTATCCCAGCCATATTGTTAGTGGTGTTACCAATTAGTTTAGCTATTTTACCATAGAACTTTTTCTCACAATCATGAATGATGTATCCAATGCCTGTAGTTCCAGGATTACCTCATGAGGCACCATTAAAATTTAATTTAAACCAGTCTTTTTGTGGAGGGCTCTAGATGCATTATTTCCTAGCTTTGTCAGCCTCCTTACCCTCCTTCCCAAATGGAGGAGGGATTATAAGGGAATACCAATCTTTACTCATTAGGATATCCCAATGAGTGATAATGCCTTATTTATGTCTAGAATTTCTTAGCCTATTATTAGCTACTTCTACTGATCCAGCCTCAATTTTATTGAAGATTTTTTTCGTCTCCATCTTCTTTTCTTGGAAAATATTGTGATTTATTTCTTTCTAGATTTCCCATTTAAAAAATGGAATGGGATATTTTCCATAATAGGTTATATAGGTTGTTACTATTGTGCATATGCCATCTTCTAAGAAATTCAAAAAGGTTGTCTGGCATGGTTGTTGGGAAGTGCAAATTTTTAAGTAACCAAAGCCAACATTTTTGTACATAGGGGTAAGTAAGGAGGATGGTCCATCATTTCTTCATGAGATTTACATAGTGAACATTGAGAGGGACCTTCAAACCCGATCTTTTTGAACCATTCAGTAGTTAAAACTCTCTTTTGAAGGGTTGCCCATGTGAACATACCTACTTTTGGCAAACATAATTTATCCCAACATAAGTGCAAGGGTAAGTCAATTTTCTGCAAATTCTAATTGTTTACCAATAATTGATAACCTTATTTTACTCTATATGACCCTATTTTAGATCCTATCCATACTAGAGAATCATTTTTAATTTTAGGTATTATCTGTCTCGAGGATAGAATTTCGTTGAGTTCCTTTTTTTCTTGTTCAGATAGGGGGGTATTGTCTAATGACTACCATTTCCATTTTTTAGGAGGGGTTCCCCTCCAAAAATTCTATATAGTTGTTACGATTTGGTCCTCGTGGATTGATGAGTGTTTCTTTGATTTGTAGGGATATTGAATCTAAGAGAGGGTTGTATCCTCCCCAGGAGTCATCCCAAAATAATGCTTCATTACCATAGCCTATATCCCAATTTAGATTTTTAGTTATAATGTCATTGCATTCTAATATGAAATTCCATACCTTGGAACCTTTAGGGGATTGGCCATTTTGAAGATACTAAGTCTATTCTTTGGATCAAGATATTTATGAAATATGATCCTGTCTCATTTTCTATTAGTTTCCAGATACATTTTCTAAACAAATTTTTCTCCCATAGCTAGGTTTTTCCATTTTAGTTTTTTTATTCCTATCCCTCCAATTTCTAAGGGTTTGCATATTTTATCCCAACTGATTAGTGCCATTTTTTGTTGTTTGAAACACCTTTCCATAGGAATTTTTTCATTCTTTTCTCAATTTTGTTTTTGGATTTTTGAGATATAGGCATGCAAGACATTTGGTATGTGGGGAGAGTAGAAAGAACCGATTTCAGCATAGTAACCCTTCTTGCATTGGTTAGTCATTTCCCTTTCCAATTATTCATCTTGTTGTCAAATTTGGTGATAAGTGGTTCCCACATTTTGGAGGTTCTATTGTCTTTGTCTATGGGCATGCCTAGGTATTTGCAGGGAAATTTTCTTTCTTAAAACCCAATATTTGAAAAATCTCTATTTCCAAAGTTGGAGAAGTATTTAAGAAGAAATTTTTTGATTTATTTGCATTTACTTTTTTTCATGATGCTTTCATATATATATATATATATATATATATATATATATATATATATATATGTTTAGTATTTCTATACGTTTAAGAGCTTCATTTGTGGAAATTTTAGTGATGTAACACACCTAGGCTTTCTCTCTACCCTATTCTCCTCTAGGGTCTCCTTAGGAAAATTTGGTGACCTAGTAGGGTTCTATTCTCAACCCTACTCTCCTTAGGTATCTTGACACAAGATCCTAACTTTTCACCTAGTGTACACCAATAGTACTGATAAAAAATACTCCATTCTGCAACACAAACTAACTAGGTCTTTCCTAGTCTCAATCTCCAAGATTTTTCTCAATTAATCTTAGGAATTATCTCCATGGAAGGATAGGTCATCAAGACCTCCATTGGTTCAATTTTAACCCCTACATACACCATTCATAAGCACATAACAATCGAATGCTTCACAAAGCACCTTTCTCACCCCAAATAGGGCTACAAGCCAATTAGGCCTTTTTCTTGCTAATTTGAAGATAACTTGAAATTTTCCCACACAAGCATCAAAAATGGCTTAGGATTCAAAAACCCTTTATCAAGAACTTTGAGATTTTCAAGGTCTCCAATCTTCAAGCTATCCGTACAACCCTTCCTACTATCATGCCTAGAAATCGGGGTTTTATGGCTTTTTGACAGTCTGAACACAAAAGTGTTCTTTCAATCCACCTAAAAAATCCTCCAACCTTATCCTTAAAATTGGGGGTCTTACATACATTACTATATCCCTCCATGAGCTTTGGTTGAAGCCACCAATGCATTCAACCCTCCTTGCATCACTTGCAAGGTTTCTCAGTCCTTAGCCATGCACAACAGGCTCGCCTAGGGCATCATTGAAAAAATAGAAAAAATAATTTCTTGGGCCCCTCCTGTAAAAAAAATGTACATGGAGTCTCCTCACCCATGCCAATATCTCATATAGAATCTATGGTGGAAAGATGAGTTAAGACCCCATTTGTCCAACCTGCTTGGTTCAGACCAGCGACAGGGTAAAACACAAAGAATTTAACAAAACCAATATAAACACTAAAAATTTGCAAAAATAAATCCACAAAGAATCTCAAATTAACCTACCCTACATTAAGAAATGGATTCAGACTATGATCTAATCCATCTATCTACTGAAAACAAGAAAACACACTGAATTTGCTCTGAAAATGCACACACAGAAAATCTGGTATTTTCAAAATGTTCACCAACCTTGCTTACAGGTCAAGGGAGGCCTCTTATACTTGTACCCATCCCTAATTTGATGGTTTCAGACAGTTAGAATAACCATTTCATCGAAAATGCTCTTCTTGCACAATTGTTGTCAATGTTGTCAAATGACAACATTGACAATTTTGACAACTTTCCACAATTTTAGGAAATTCATTCTAAACTATGTTCTAAGACCATGAACACATCATAATAGACTTAGGTATACCATGCTTACCTCTCTTAGGTCCTAAAACACTCTTATTCTAAATTTGACCCCTATGTGCTTGGTTTACACCATTGCCACAACATTGGCAATTAGTGTCCAAATTGGCACTTGTTTCCTAAAAGACCAAAAAAACTTGAAAATACCTTCCCTAAAGACCTAACAAACACCTTAGGACACCTCTAGTCCTATTATTCAACTAGTGGTTTTTCTAGAACCACTACAAGCCAAAAGAACTCTAGAAACCCTAGGTTACCAAAGAGCCTTACCTAGGTGCTCCTGCACCATACTCCCCCAAAAAGGGAAAGTCAAGTCACTCTTGTAGAAAATAAAGAGTTAGGAATGCCCAGATTCTTAAAGTTAGATTCTGCAATCCATGAAGCCTCTTATTCAAGCCTATCTTTCCACTTGATAAGGTGCTCCATATACACCTTGTGTCTAGTTGTGTTTTGTACTCTTGAATCCAAAAATCCCTCAGCTGTCAGTTGTTATTTGGTAGACAACACATCAGGGTCTATATTAATCTGAACTCCTTGATTATGTTGACTGATCTCAGTCAATGGACCTTTAAACTAAACTAGGTCCTGTACATTAAAAGTAGAAGAGATATTAAAATCAGAAGGTAAGTCTACCTTGTAGGCATTAGCCCCATATTTAGCTAGGACTTTACATGGGCCTATTATTTTCATCTGAAACTTAGTAGGATCTCCTTTCTACATTATTGACTTATTCAAATGAACCATAACATAGTCTCCTTCTTGAAATCGAATATCTTTCCTCTTCTCATCCACTTTGCTCTTCAACTTTTGCTGACTATCCTGTATAATCTTCTTGACCTACTCTTGGATCTCCTTCATAGTGTGGGTGAAGTCTTCAGCATATTGCCCACTATTTTACTCCCTTCCTCCAAGATCCCTAAGCTCACAAACTCCCCTAGGATGCATTCCATAAACTGTTTCAAATGGGCTTCTCCATGTCATCCTATTCCTACTATCATTATAGGCATATTCAACCTGAGGTATGACTACATCCCATGTCTGACCATATTATTTTGTTAGGAACCTCAATAGGTTACCTAACACTCTGTTGACCACCTCTATTTGACCATCAGTCTGAGGATGGTATTCTGATCCAAAAGATAAATTTGTACCCAATCTGTTCCATAATGTTTTCCAAAAATGGCTCATGAACTTAACATCCCTATCAGAGACAATGCTTAAGGGTAGTCCATGGATCCTTACAACTTGTTTAAAGAACATATATGCTATGTGACTAGCATCACTAGTAGTCCTACATGGAATGAAATGCCCCATCCTGCTAAATCTGTCAACTACTACATATATACTATCATAGCCTTGCTTAGTCTTTCGTAGACCCACTATGAAGTCCATGCTCACACACTCAAAAGGTCTATTTGGGATAGGTAAGGGTTGATATAAGCCTGCATTGTTGCTACCTCCCTTTTCCTTCATGCATACTACACACTGTTCCACATATTTAGTGACATCCTTTGTCAACTTAGGCCAATGATAGAACCTTTGTACTAACTCCAAGGTCTAGTTTACCTCAAAGTGTCCACTCATAGATCCATTATGCTTTTCTTGTATGAGATTCATCCTCATAGAACCTCTTGGTACACATAATTGGTTTCCTCTAAACAATAGTCCATTCTACAATGTGAACTCAAAGAATTTTCTATGGAAGTGGTTCTGAAAATCATGGCACACTTGATATGCCTCTCCAAAATCTTCATTTGCTTGATAGAGGTCCTTAAAACTCTCTATCCATATACTATTCAACTGAACTTCTTGGACTGTCAAAAGTCTCCTACTCAGTGCATCAACAACCTTGTTCAACTAACCCTTCTTATGCTTAATGGTAAATGTAAAGGCTTGGAGATGTTCCATCCATTTTAGATGCCTATTACTCAACTTCTCTTGTGTATTGATGTAGCTAAGGGCCTAATTGTAAGTAAACACCACAAATTCCTTAGGTAAAAGATAGTGTCTCCACTTTCTTAATGACTTCACTATAGCATATAATTATAGGTCATAAGAAGAGTATTTCTTCTTAGCTTCATTCAGCTTCTCACTAAAGAAGGCCACTGGTCTGCCCTCTTGACTTAATACCCCTCCTTCTACTATGCCACTTGCATCACATTCAATAGTGAATAACTTATCAAAACTAGGCAATGTTAGGACAGGTTGTGTAGCTACTTGCCTTTTCAACATCTCAAATGACTTCCTAGCTTCTAAGTTCCATCTAAACTTAGCCTTACTTCCACCCTTAATAGTTTCCAACAATGGTGCACATATACCACTAAAATTCCTAATGAAATTCCTATAAAATTGAGCTAGGCCATGGAAACTCATTACCTAAGTTGCTGATGTAGGTGGTGGCCAATTCAGTATAGCTGACACCTTGTCTTGGTCCATCTTCAAAGATCCATTGGATACCACAAATCCCAAGTAGACAAGCTCTTGCTTGAGAAACTCACACTTCTCCAAATTAATGGCCAGTTTCTCTTCATGCAACTTCTTCAACACTGATTCAACATGCTTAATGTGATCTTCCTTTGTTCTGCTATAGATCAATATGTCATCAAGATATACTACTATAAACTTACCTATGAAGTCCTTAAGCACTTCATTCATGAGCCTCATGAATGTGCTAGGAGCATTGGTGAGGCCAAATGGCATCACAAGCCATTCATACAACCCATCAGTTGTTTTGAATGCTGTCTTCCACTCATCTCCCTCCTTAACCCTTATTTGATGGTAACCACTTTTCAAATCCAATTTGGTAAAGTACATTTCCCCTCCAAGATAATCCATAAGGTCCTCTAAAATGGGTATTGGGAACCTGTATTTTATGGTGATTCTGTTAATTGCCCTTGAATCAATACATAGCCTCCATTTTCCACCTTTCATTGATGCTAACACCACAAGGACTGCACATGGCCTGATACTATTTTTAATCAAGCCTTGGTCCAATAGTTCTTGGACTTGTCTAGCTACCTCTAAATTCTGATCAGGGGTTAGCTTATAAGCTGCTTTGTTAGGTAATGAGGCACCAGGTATGAAGTCAATTTGATGACTAATCACTCTCTTAGGAGGCAAAGTTGTAGGAGTCCCATCACTGACTATGTCACTGTATTTGTCAAGTAGAGTCTAAATTTCCTTGGGCACTATCTCCTTAACTGTCTTCTCTTCCTCCTTAGGCTTTAACAAAATGGCATACCCTGCACTTGCCTCTTCCTTAATATCTCTTACAAACTCCTTTCCACTGCAAAATAACATAGTAGGAGTCTTAGACTGTGACTCTTCATCCTCCAAAAAAGACTGTATTTTGAATGTTTTTCCATTCTTCTTAAAGGATATGGAATTCTCCTTTCCATGATACACTACCTCTCTATCATATTGCCAGGGTCTTCCTAACAACAAGTGGCATGCATCCATTGGGAGGATGTCACAAAGTAATTTATCCTTGTAGCCTGCTATAGAGAACTCTACCCATGTTTTCTCATTTACTAACACACTTTGTCCCTTATTAAACCAAGTCACCTTGTAAGGGTTTACATGGGGTATCTTAGTTAATTTCATCTTAGTAACTACTTCTTCTAATGTTATATTGTCAGTAGATCCAGAGTCTACTATCACCTTGCAGACTTTCCCAAGGATCTTACATCTGATCCTAAACAATGTCCTCCTTTGCTTAGGCACATCCTTCACTGGCTTCCTAAATAATACCCATCTAAACATCAAATTCTCACCCATCTCAGAGTCTATATGATCAACATCAGGTGCCTTGACACTAGAAGTGTCTTCTTGAACATAAGCTACCCTCCTGTAACTATTGGATGTAGTAGGCTTGTCAGGACACCTATATGCTGGATAACCAGTCTCTCCACAATTGTAGCACTTCATATTTGCAAAATAGGAGTTTCTTCTACCTCCTCTTCCCCTATTAGGTCCACTCTGATTACCTCTACCTCTTCCATAACCACCTCTTGGTGTGGATTCATTGGTGTGTTCTGTCAATCTATTTTCACCTTGATTTCTTTGTTCACTGCCCCTACCTTGGTAACCTCCTCCCTGTCCTCTTTGGTATCTCCCTCTACCTCTACCCTTCAGATTAGAGTCACTCTTCTTCCTATTCTTCTCTTCAACCTTGAGAGCCAGCTTTTGACATCTCTGAACAGTAGTGGGGGTCCACAAGCTAATCTCTTCTTGGATGTTCCACTTCAACCCACCTAGATACCTAGCCACTCTGATTGGATCTTCTTCTTGTTTCTTTGACCTAAGAAAGATTCTTTGAAACTCCTTTGTATAGGAGGATAAATCCATATCTTTCTGCTTCAATCCTTGTCTCCTTCTATGGAGTTGGATCTCATAGTCTTCTGGTGAAAAGTTCTCTTTCATCTTAGTTACCATTTCTTGCCAATTTTCTATAGGTTTCTTCCCAAGTCTGACTCTTTCATATTGCAGATATTTCCACCATGTTAGGGCTGATCCCCTAAGCCTTGACTTAGCCACCTTAACCTTTTGTGCACCTGTAATGCCTTCACACTCGAAGTGATTCTCCATCCCTTCAATCCACTCCAACACTATTTAAATGTCTAATTTCCCACTAAACAATGGGATGCCTTCTAAGGATTTACCACCCAATGCCTTGATGGCTTTCAAGAATGGTTCCTTCTCCATCACAAGATCTAGTTCAGGGATAATATCATCCTCTTCAACCTTCTGTTTCCCTCTATCACTTGTTTCACATTCACTACCTTGGTCTCTTGCATCCACTACTTGTTGTAGTTTTAGATTCATCTCTGCTAGGGCCTCTTCAAGGAGTTTGTTCCTCTTCTTTTTCTCATCCATGTCCCTAGACAACTCTGCATTTTTTACCATGTCTGTGGAGCCACAAAATTCCACCTCTGACATATACAATCCCAAATATTTTGGGGCTCTGATACCACTCTGATGTAACACACATAGGATTTCTCTCTACCCTATTCTCCTCTAGGGTCTCCTTAGGCCAATTTGGTGACCTATTAGGGTTCTATTCTTAACCCTACTCTCCTTAGGTATCTTGACACAAGATCCTAACCTTTCACCTAGTGTACACTAATAGTACTAATAAAAAATACTCCATTCTGCAACACAAACTAACTAGGTCTTTCCTAGTCTCAATCTCCAAGAATTGTCTCAATTCCTCTTAGGACTTAGCTCCATGGAAGGATAGGTCATCAAGACCTCCATTGGTTCAATTTTAACCCCTACATACACCATGCATAAGCACATAACAATCAAATGCTTCACAAAGCACCTTTCTCACCCCAAATAGGGCTACAAGCCAATTAGGCCTTTTTCTTGCTAATTTGAAGATAACTTGAAATTTTCCCACATAAGCATTTGAAAGGGTTTAGGATTCAAACAACCTTTATTAAGAAATTTGAGATTTTCAAGGTCTCCAATCTTCAAGTTGTCCGTACAACCCTTCCTACTATCATGCCTAGGAATCAGGGTTTTATGGATTTTTGGCAGTCTGAACACAAAAGTGTTCTTTCAATCCACCTAACAACTCCTCCAACCTTATCCTTAAAATTTGGGGTCTTACATACATTACTCTATCCCTCCATGAGCTTTGGTTGAAGCCACCAATGCATTCAACCCTCCTTGCATCACTTGCAAGGTTTCTCAGTCCCTAGCCATGCACAACAGACTTGCCTAGGGCATCATTGTAAAAATAGAAAAACTAATTTCTTAGGCCCCTCCTTCTGTACAAATAATGTACATGGAGTCTCCTCACCCATGCCAAGAGCCCGAACAAAATCTACAGTGGCAAGTTGAGTTAAGACCCCATTTGTCCAACCTACTTGGTTCAGACCAGTGAAATGGTAAAACACAAAGAATTTAACAAAACCAATATAAACACTACAAATTTGCAAAATAAATCCACAAAGAATCTCAAATTAACCTACCCTACATTAATCAATGGATGTAGACTGTGATCTAATCCATCTATCTACTGAAAACAAGAAAACACACTGAATTTGCTTTGAAAATGCACACACATAAAATATTGTATTTTCAAAATGTTCACCAACCTTGCTTATAGGTTTAGGGAGGCCTCTTATACTTGTCCCCATCCCTAATCTGATGGTTTTATATAGTTACAATAACCATTTCATCGAAAATGCTCTTCTTGCACAATTGTTGTCAATGTTGTCAAATGACAACATTGACAATTTTGACAACTTTCTACAATTTTAGGAAATTCATTCTAAACTATGTTCTAAGACCATGAACACATCATAATAGACTTAGGTAGACCATGCTTACCTCTCTTAGGTCCTAAAACACTCTTATTCTAAATTTGACCCTTATGTGCTTGGTTTACACCATTGCCACAACATTGGCAATTAGGGTCCAAATTGGCACTTGTTTCCTAAAAGACCAAACAAACTTGAAAAGACCTTCCCTAAAGACCTAAAAAACACCTTAGGACACCTCTAGTCCTATTATTCAACTAGTGGTTTGTGTAGGATTTGACACATGTAAATCCACAGAACCTGAATACACCTGCATGCAAATAACCTGATACAAAGAAGAAGCACAAGAATGAAAAAGCAGAGCTCAGAGATGCTCAAAAGAAGAGTCACAATATTATTCTATAAGTTATGAAAAAAACATTACAAAGTTCAGCCTATAAAGGTGAACAAACCCTAAAACTAAAAGACTAGGTTGCGCAATATAATTAATATAAAGTATTAATTATATGCACCTAAGAGACAGCTTAAGTGAAAAAAGAGTAAGTAAACTAACTAATTTCTTTAACACCCCCCCTTAAGCAAAGCTCAGGAGGTAAGCTAACCTAGCACAGCTATGAAAGTAGGGAAAGAGGGTCCCAGCAACAAGGCCTGATCAGGTACCCAACAACAAATAAATCTCTGTGAATCGGAGATAAAGGAGAAAACCCAATGGGAAAAACCCCTCTCCAAAAAGAGATATAAAAGCAAGCAAAGACAAAAAGAATGACTTCAAGAGACTCTCTCAAAGC
>MU224888.1:192320-212906 GCA_018584345.1 Thuja plicata
AAAACCCAATGGGAAAAACCCCTCTCCAAAAAGAGATATAAAAGCAAGCAAAGACAAAAAGAATGACTTCAAGAGACTCTCTCAAAGCTAGAAGTACAATGCGTGCTGCCAACTCCCCCGTGAGAGAGGGTCAAGGCTCCAAAGCCCCCCAGAATGAAAGAACCCCTGGATCAATGAACAAACCACTGTGACTCCAATGTAGAGGAGTGAAATTCAGTGGGCACTGAAGAGGTGACCTCAAAAGATGAGGTGTCACTGGAAGGCTGAGCTGATGCTCAAAGGAGTAGACATGAGGATCCTGAAAGGGAATCCCCAATGTAAGTGGTATGACAGGTGAGCTGACACTGTCATCAAAGAGGAGATTAATGTCCTCTATAGAGTCCTCAACAACTGCACCTGGTGGCTCGATGAATAGAGATGGAGGGTCAAGCAGTGCTGAAGAAGAATCCTACTGAAGAGAAAAGTACTCCTCAAGATGTGGTGTGGTAGTCACAACACTAGTCTTAGGAACAACACAAAGGTTCAAGCGACCTGACTACACCACATGATGCTCTCTCAAAAGAGGAGAGCTGAGCTCTGACAATGGAGATGGTGGACCAAAGTGAGAGAAGGTGTAGAGACGAGTGGAATGATCAACTATCCCTGTAGCAATAATGCCTATTGTCACACTATCCCTGATGAAGGCTGAATTAGCCGTGAACTCAACTGTCTTCCCTGAGCCACTGCGTTTAATCTGATAAATTGAGAGAAGGTTTGCAGAGAGAGATGGAACATACAATACATCATTGAATGTGCCATCCTGAATGCTGAACGAACCTGTCCCGTAGACTGTCTATATAGTGTTATTCCCCATGAGAATATGAGGAATAGGAGAAGCCTCAAAAGAAGAGAACAAATCCTGAGAAGATGCCATATGGTGAGAAGCACCTGAATCCAGTATCCAAGGGACTTGTGAAGGGGATGCAACAGATGCCCGTAATGCATGACCCTATCCAAAATCCTGTCCAGATGTCGAAGAAGAGGCAGAAGACTGAAAAGAAGACCCCTGTGAGGTGGAAGAGGATGGAGAGGAAATAATGCTCTTTTGAAGGAGAGCTTGCAAATCTGCAATCTGTTTCTCATAGCCATCGAATCTCTTCTGAAAACACTGGGACTCATCATGGGGCCCCTTTTGACAATATGAACAAGTGGGGTTCTGAGACTTCTATTTCTCCTTCTTAGAAGAAGATGGTGGGCTAGTAGAGTGCTGAGAAGAAGAATCAGATATCTTCTTTGGCTTCGGCTTTTGTGTATCCTGAGATGACTTGGCAAGCAATGCCTATGACTATGAACCTGTAAGAGAATCCATCTGATTGAGCTTGGACTGCTCACGAGTTAACCTGTCACAGAAGGTCTCAAAAGAGGGCATAACATGTCGGGCACCCAGTGCATCCATAGTGGAGTTGAAGGTAGAAGTGAAAATCTGATAAGGACCACGAAGCTTGGAGAGTATCAGGAAGATACACTCATCATCTGACTGTCTTTCCAGCAACCTGTAAAATAGATCGAAGAGACTTGAACTTCATCAGGAAGTCCTCAATGCTGGTGAATGAGTCAGGTGCCAAGGAGGTGAACTCTGCATCTATCTGAAGAATTTCGAACTAATCCATGGTGCCAAACAAGGTGGAGAACTTGTCCCACATATCCCTAGGTGTAGTTAGACCATCCAGGTGGAAAAACAACCCATCTGAAATGTTCATGGAAATGAGGCCCATTGCCTCATCCATCCTATTTCTGTGCATAAGTACCTCATAAGGCCTCTGAAGAACTAGTTGAGCTGCATCCATGCAGGAGCATAAACCTTGTGACATGAGGAGTCTGGTCATGTGTGGCTTCCATGTGTGGTAGTTATGAGGTGTTAGTCGGGCCACAGAGGGGTCTGACATTGGAAGAAGAATAAGATGGAAGTAGAAGGGTCTTTCTAAAGGAAATTGCAGAAAGTAAAATGCACCCCCCCACAATGTATAATCCTATCCCCTATACACCACAAATTACTATGAAAGCACAAGAAACGAGAAAAAAACCTGAGTTTCAGAAGCAAAATAGGAGCACAAACAAAGGTATGACTTGGACTACAAAAACCGGTAAGAAAATGGAAAAATCAGGAAATTAGACCTACACCAATGCGATGGGCTCAAAAACACCTTTTCGACGATATTTAATTTTCCAAAAAAGGACACCGTATGCGCAAGATATGGCAAAAAAACCACAAGTACCCCAAAAGAGCACTCTCTCTGCAAAAACACAGTCCTGGGAAAAAAATTGACGGCCGTATGGCCATCACAGGACTTGGGTGGTGCAATGGTGGTCTGTGGGCAGTGCCGTCGGCGAAGGTGGTGGCCGGGCGGGGAGACGGAGGCGGGCGGGCCAGGCACAGGCGGCGGCGGCGAGCCCGGGTGGCGGCTGAGCGGCGGGAGGGCGGCGCGCTGGCCAGTGGCGGTGTGCGGGCGGCACGCTGGTGGCGTGCACTGGCAGCGCCCGTAAGGGCTTTAAAAAGTGCCTTTTTTGAATTTTTTTCAAGTTTTTTCTTTATTTTCGAGCTCGTACGGCCCTAATAGGATAAATTTTTTTGCCTATGGTCACATAGGCCAAAATAATTAAACTTTATATATTTTTCGACTCTCTCGGGCCTTTTGAACGCAATGGTGAAGTCTATTTTTGCTTAAATGATTCTAAAAAATAGTGCCTCCTTTAAAGTGACAAAAAAAACCCCAGAGAAGCTGTGGCTGTCGTCTTCGAATCGTGGCTTCAAAAACCTTCAACCAGGCAGCGACAGGGTGGCTCTGATACCATGTAGGATTTGACACATGCAAATCCACAGAACCTGAATACACCTGCATGCAAATAACTTGATACAAAGAAGAAGCACAAGAATGAAAAATCAGAGCTCAGAGATGCTCAAAAGAAGAGTCACAATATTATTCTCTAAGTTATGAAAAAAACATTACAAAGTTTAGCCTATAAAGGTGAACAAACCCTAAAATAGAAAGACTAGGTTGTGCAATATAATTAATATAAAATATTAATTAGATGCACCTAAGAGATAGCTTAAGTGAAAAAAGAGTAAGTAAACTAACTAATTACTCTAACAGTTTAGCTAGAACCACTACAAGGAAAAAAAGCTTTAGAAAGCCTAGGTTACCAAAGATGAAACCACCACTCTAAAAACCACAAGTACCCCAAAAGAGCACTCTCTCTGCAAAAACACAGTCATGCAAAAAAAATTTACGGTCGTATGGCAGTCGCAGGACTTAGGTGGCACGGCGGTGGTCCGTGGGTGGCACCGTCGGCGAAGGTGGCGGCCAGGCAGGGAGGCGGTGGAGGGTGGGCCGGGCGCAGGCGGCGGTGGGCCCGGGTGGCGGCCGAGCGGTGGGAGGGTGACGCGCTGGCCAGTGGCGGTGCGCGGGTGGCGTGCGGGCGGCGCGCTGGTGGCGTGCGCTGGTAGCGCCCTTAAGGGCTTAAAAAAGTGCCTTTTTTTGATTTTTTTTCAAGTTTTTTCTTGATTTTTGAGCTCGTACGGCCCTAATAGGCTAAATTTTTTTGCCTGTGGTCATAGAGGCCAAAATAATCAAATTTTATATGTTTTTTGACTCTCTCAGACCTTTTGAACGCAATGGCAGAGTTTGTTTTTTCTCAAATGACTCTAGAAAATAGTGCCTCCTTCAAAGTGACAAAAAAAAACCCTAGAGAAGCTGTGGCTGTCATCTTCGAATCGTGGCTTCAAAAACCTTCAACCAGGCAGTGACAGGGTGGCTCTGATACCATGTAGGATTTGACACATGCAAATCCACAAAACCTGAATACACCTGCATGAAAATAACCTGATATAAAGAAGAAGCACAAGAATAAAAAATTAGAGCTCAAAGATGCTCAAAAGAAGAGTCACAATATTATTCTCTAAGTTATGAAAAAAACATTACAAAGTTCAGCCTATAAAGGTGAAAAAACCCTAAAACAGAAAGACTAGGTTGCACAATATAATTAATATAAAGTATTAATTATATGCACCTAAGAGATAGCTTAAGTGAAAAAAGAGTAAGTAAACTAACTAATTACTCTAATAGTTTGGCTAGAACCACTACAAGGAAAAAGAACTCTAGAAACCCTAGGTTACTAAGGACCTAGGTGCTCCTGCACCATTTAACATGGAGGATGGTATCATCAGTAAATTGTTGGTGAGTGAAGTTTGCCACCCCATTTGTAACTATGATTCCTTAAATATGATTGGTTTGATGATAATGGGTGATCATCCTACCAAAGGATTCTACCATGATCATTAAGAGAAAAGGTGAAAGGGGGTCTCCTTGTCTTAAACCTTGAGATATGCTAAAAAATTTTCAGGAGTTCCATTTACCAAAACTGAGATTTTGGGAGAGGATATACATTTGAAAATCAAATTGATCCATTGCTTCGAGAATTCAAAATCTTCCAAGCATTTTCATAGGAATCTCCAATCTACTTTGTCATAAGCCTTTTGTATGTCTAATTTAATAATCACGCTTGAATTATTTTTTTGTACTGAGTAAATAAGTTCTTGAATGATTATAATACTGTCAAAGATAGAGCATCTTGTGATGAAACTTATTTTCTCTTCAGAGATTAGGCTTGGAAGCAGGATTTTTAACCTATTTTCAAGAGCTTTAGATAAAATTTTGTAAATAGAATTGCAAAGAGAAATTGGTCTGAAGTCGCCAAAATTCTCACTTTCAAATTTCTTTGGGATAAGTGCAAGGAAAGTGTTATTGATTTCCTTATGTATGTTCCCATATTTCCTGGTATTCTCAATTGCTTCCCACAATTCCTGACCTAAAAAATGCCAACATTTCTGGAAAAATTTAGCTTAAAATCCTGAGGGCCTAGGGCCTTTTCCGGCTTCATTTGAAAAAGAGTTGTTTTGATTTCTTCTAAGGAAAATCTATTGTTTAACATTTTATTTTCTTTTGTAGTTACTAGCTTGGGAATGATATTTAAAAGTTTTTGTTGGGAGTAAAGATCCAAATATTCCCAATTATTCAGTGTATCCTAAAAGAAGGATATCGCTTCTATAGCTATTTCTTTGGGATCTTCTAACAATATCCCATGTTTATTTTTAATTTTAGTTATTCTATTTATGTTTCTTATTTGTTTAGTACAATTATGCAAAAATTTAGTTTTTTTATCTTCGTCTAGTAACCAGTTTTCTCTGAATTTTTGTTTCTAGTAGATTTCCTCTTTGGTGAGAATATTTTCATGTTTTTTGAGGAGCTCCTTTTCTTTGAAATATTTGTTGTTATCCATTCTATTTGTAATGAAATGTTGTTTGTTCCAATTTAGAATTTTGATTTTTAATGCTTTTAGTTTAGAGACAAAAAAATGCATTGTTTATCCTTCAAAATGTTCTTATTTCCACCATTTTCTAGCAAGGTTGTAAATTTATTGTCTAGGAACCATATGTTTTCAAATTTAAATGGGTTTGTTTTTGGTCTAGCTTCTTCTTTAATTGATAAGTAGGAGATATTTTTCCTAGTGGGTGACCTCTTGGGAAGTCCCACACTTCACCTCTGTGAGCATCACCTAGATCCAATGAGTGCTAAGTGGTCCATTCATTCTCATGAGAGATGGGTTCGTGTGAACCACTACTCATGAAATATGGGTCAATGAGTTTGATTCAAAAACTACACAGTTGAATCCTGATAGCAATATCACAATTCTTCTTTGATGTCCAAAGATATTGGAAAGTGGTTAGAGCCTGATAGAGTTACTAAAGATGCAAAGAGGTTATAGTCAAAGGTGATGACATTAAGTTTTTCCATTAGTATACTTAAAGGGAAAAACATGATAAAGGTCATCGGTATAGGCATAATCGATGGACAACAAGCATACCCGACGAGATGAAAATATCTATCATGAAAATACTAAGTATAGAACTGCCCAATGAACATTGACAAGAGTCAAACCGACGACAAGCATAACCGAAGATACAATTTTGAGAACATCACCGATAGAGCAGAAAAGGCATACCCGACAAATAGTTCAAATAAGGGACACCAACGGAGCAGAAAATTGACAGAACAAAGAATGGAAGAAAACTGATGAAACTGATAGAGCATCCCGACCATCAGAATTGACAGTCAGTTACAGAACCCGTAAAAAGTGGATCTGACTTTACACGTTCGATAAAACATTGTAATTCTATTTATAGAGTTTTTATTTGTTTTAAAGCTTTACTTGAGGGTCAAGAAAGAAAATTGTAAATCTTTTAAAGCATCCTAACGGATATAAAACATAACTAACTAAAGATCAAGGTCAAGTTGTAAACCTTGGATCTAGAGTTAATTTAAAAGCGTGAATCAAGAATAGAGTTAGAAACTAGTATATATAGATGTTCAATCATTTGTAAAAGAAGAGACTTGTAATTAGTTGAAAAATGATAGTAGCCATGGAGAGCATCTAAGCAACAAAAGAGAATTCATGCAAAGTTCAAAAACATATCAAATCAGTTATCAAGAACACATAAAGGCTACCGAGGAGCAGAGACAAGGTATCACTCAATCACTCAAGGTGATTACATTTACATTGTAAGCTTTATAGGATCTGTTATCAGCAATTAGAGATTGCATACACTATCAGATCAACATTTATATTGTAGTTTCATTCTAACAAGTGCATCACATCTAAAATCCTTTTGTACAAGATGGACTTAACAGTTCTTTGATAAATCTCTTAACAAAGTGCACACTTAACAGTGTTGCTAAAGATTCAAATGAAGTAGATCATAATAGGTCTCCACTCTAATACTCCTAACAGGGTAGATCATCAGAAGTGATCAATTGTAAGCCTTTACCGGCTTCCTTCTTATTTGCAGATAGTGAAGTTTTTTGGGTAGACATCCCCACCATAGTTTTTACTTCCTAACATGAGTTTTCTGTGATATCATATCATGTGTTATGTGTTATTTACTTTCATGTATGTTTCTTGAATGTTTACACATGTAAAGAACTTATATTATGATTTCACATACATATAGAAAGATGAACAGATAGATAGGAATATACAAATCTGATGACACAAAGGTTATTGGGCCAACCACATAAAAAGTTTTAGAGGTACTGATTCACCCCTCCCCTCTCAGTACATCATTCCAATAATTCCAACAATTGGTATCGGATCTAAGTCTCTTTCTTGAAAAGCTTAAAGCCTTAAGAGAAAAGATCAACACAATGGAAAAGTAAAGACTGGACAAGACTATTGAGAATGAGTAGTTGCAAATTCAGATTTACTATGAGCAGTTTAAAGAGGCGAGAGTAAGCATGAGAAATTTTCTTGATGAAAGAAAGATTATGGCAACTAGGCTTAATGAAAAATATTAACAAGAAGAGGAGATTCCAAATTATTTCAACTATGCTGAATCATCAAAAAGTAAAGCTTCAGACACATCAGTAGAAGAGATCACAAGTGTACAAGAAGTCAATCTACATTTGACAGAGAAAATCAAGATGCTGCAAATTGGTCAAGAAACTCAGATGGTAAAAATGATTGATGTCATGAATGATTCAGGAAAATATGAATCAGAGAGAACATTGGGTATTGATGAAAGGAGGAAAATTATAGAGAAGCTACAAGAAAAATAATCAGAGATTCAAATACTTACTGATCATCACCATGAGATTACCAACCATATTAATCTTATGAGTCAAGAGGAAAACAGATTAAATATTGAACTCATTGAAAGAATATAGATCATCGGTGAGCTAAGGGAATAAAATGATAAACTAAAGCATGAATTTGGAACTCATAACCATCACAATGAATTGATCAAGAAAGCTAAAGATAGTAATAAAAGAATGGATGATTTCCTTGACAGAAGAAAGAAGAGTCAACAACTACACAGGAATAGGGTACACCAAAAATGGAGAATCATCTAATCAATCAGATCAAAGGAATGTTTATACAACTCCAAGAACCAAGAAGCTATCATGCAATCACTGTGGAAAACTAGGCCACACCTCAAACATTTCTAGAAACAAAATGAAAGGTATTCCTCAATCACAATCTACTTTCATTGGTAATTGTTATAAATGTCACAAGTAAGGACACAAGGCATATGAATCCAGATCCAAGGTGAAAAATACAAAGAAGGAAACCTACATGGATAAGTACTATCCTACCTGCAAAATGAATGGACATACATATCAGGAGTGCTGGAAAAAGAATAAGAAAACATGGACATCAAAAGAACCTGATAATGACTACAAACCAACAAGAGTAGGTAGCTCATATGTTTGGGACTATAAAACATGGGTAAATTGCACAACATGTGGAAGGTATGGTTATATTTCTGCCAATTGTATGAGAAAAGAGGATCTAGAAGACTCAGCTATGGATGAAGCTGACATAGATGCGCAAAAAGGGAAGGAACCCTTGATTCCAAAAACAATTAATGAAATATGTAAAAATATCTCAGAATCACAGTCTATTTCTAGTCCTAACATTAGGAAATGGTTTAAATTTAGTACAGAGGATCAAAATAAGATTGAAGAAACTATAATAGCTAAAATGTGCAAACACCATTTTGTTCCACTACAATTCTCAGAAAATGATGTTCCCAAGGAACTAACAGAGAGATTGTCTGCAAGATGGACATTTGCACTACATCAGGAAAAGGAAATAAGAGAAAGAGTACTTTTTACTCTTATGCCTTCTGGTTCAAAGAAGGAAGAAATAAATGAGATGATGAAGAAGTATGAAAAGTAGTTCTCACCAAAAATGAGAGCATACAAATTTCTCAAAGGGAAGCTAATTGATCTTGATCAGGAAAGCATTAAAAAGTGGTGCAAGATACTTAAAAATCCCACTAAGGAAGCTATCCCGGAGAAGGAACAAATCATCATCAAAGATGTACAAGATGACTCATCTGTGGAATTGGATAAAGAAGAGAGTGTTACAGCAGGCCCCAAACATACTGAAGTTATAGATGAAGTATGGCCCGACACTACTCTTGAAAAAACACAGAGTGAGGAAAGCAAAAATCCACCAAGTCCAATTCATATTGACTTAAGTAATGAAGAAGATGTTACCAAAGTAGGTTTGACAATAAAAGGTAACATAACTGATGATATCAATGATGAAACATGGTTAGATAACATCATCAATGATACTACAGGAAAAGACCATGTAGAAGAGGTGCAAAAAGATGAAGATATCAATGCTACACAGGATAATACCGATGGACATGATACACCTACTGGCACTATAGAGGTCAATACACTGACCACCATGAAAATTTTGATACAAGCTGTTGATATTGAATCAAGTTAGGAGAAATCATCTAAGAAAGATGATGATATACCCAAGGACACAGGTAATAATGAAAATAAAGATGCATCAGATACTCATAAAAATACTAATACATAGATGAAGGATGCAACCGACACTCAGCAAGAGTTGTCTGCTAAAAAAGACAAAGGAGAAGATACTAAAATAGATGAAACATTGAGAAAGGATGAAGAAAAAGAAAAGAGTGAAGAAGTCAAGCAGGATGAGAGCATGAAAGAAAAGGAAGATAAATCTATTGATACACCCAAGGCCAATGAATATATGTCTTCATAAAACCAACCACTGGACTTAGAAAAGAAACAACAAGATGCTTCATCTTCTTGACCCTCACCTACAAAGTCAATACAATCTCAAGGTTTACAAATGGTAGTACACCAATCTGCCTCCCAGCCAAGGAAAAAGAAGAAGAAAGTAATGAAGAAAGATATCTTGGAGGTAACACTTGATGAGGTAATAGAAATACCCAAGTGGGATGTATCTAATTTAGATACCTGAAGCACTTCAAAAGTTTGGAGTGATGTGTCAGAGAAAAGCAATACAAGAGAAGATAAAAAAGGCACATAGGGAATCCCAAGCACTTGATAAAGCAAGGGGCATTCTACATCAACTTATTCTAGATATCAAAATTGAAAATGACATATCAGTCATGGAATAAATAATAGTTCTTGCCAATGCCATCACAAATCAAAATGTAGATGCAGAGAAGGCAATGGAAGAAAAAGCAGAGATGAAGTATCAAGACAAACTAGTTGAGAAGATCAACCAAGAAGTGGCAGAGAACAAGGTAAAGCTCTCTAAAATAGAAAGCCAATTAGAACCTATGATTGCTAAAGCTGTTACCTTAGTTCATAAATTGTGCACACTAGAAAATTTCACTAAAGAGAATAGTGAAAAGTTGTCACAACTAGATTTAGATCTAACAGCTAGTGCACAAAGTTTAACCTCTGATGCAAACACAATAAAGATGCATCATGAAAAGATTACAGAGGTAAATAGATTGAGACAAGAGATATGGGATGCAAAGACACAATTCAGAAATGAGGTTACAGAGCTACAAGCTCACATATTGCAAAACCTCACCACTCTACAACAACATATTACAAATGCAAGAAATCTGTTCTCAACCCCATAAATGTCTATGGTAGACAACATATATGACATGCATGTGAGGATAACACTTGAGCACATGGATCTTGAGAATTTAAAGGAGAAATGGGAGAAGATGATGGAGGAAATAAAAGCCTCACACTCTCACATTTTTGACAAGTTGTAAGTACTTTTTCCCTTATTATCAAAAAAGGAGGAATGTATACATATGTACAATATACTTTAGTAGAAAAAGGAGGAATATATACATATGTACAATATACTATATAAGGATATGTGTAATGTATGTACAGCAAGGATAGATATGTACATAAACTTACACTTATCGGCATATGCATAGGAGGAGTCATTTCATGACTAAGGGAGAAGTATACACAGGTGTACATACTAATACATCAAGTATGTTGCACATATTAGTTTTTGATACTAATGTCAAAGGGGGTGATTGATGACATTAAGTTTTTCCATTAGTATACTTAAAGGGAAAAACATGATAAAGATCATCGGTATAGGCATAACTAACAAACAACAAGCATACTCGACGAGATGAAAATGTCTATCATGAGAATGCTAAGTATAGAATTGCCCAATGAACATTGACAAGAGTCAAATCGATGACAAGCATAACTGAAGATACAATTTTGAGAACATCACTGATAGAGAAGAAAAGGCATACCCAACGAACAGTTCAAATATGGGTTACCATCAGAGTAGAAAAATGACAGAGAAAAGAATGGAAGAAAACCAATGGAACTGATAGAGCAGCCCGACCATCAGAACTGACATTCAGTTACAGAACCTGCAAAAAGTGGATCTGACTTTACACGTCAGATAAAACATTGTAATTCTATTTATAGAGTTTTTATTTGTTTTAAAGCTTTACTTGAGGGTCAAGCAACCAAATTGTAAATTTTTTAAAGCATCCTAATAGATCTAAAACATAAATAACTAAATATCAAGGTCAAGTTGTAAATAGATGTTCAATAATTTGTAAAAGAAGAGACTTGTAATCAATTGAAAAATGATACTAGCCATGGAGAGCATCTAAGCAACATAAGAGAATTCATGCAAAGTTTAGAAACAGATCAAATAAATTATCAAGTGTGTGTGTGATTTTTGTACCTGTTAAGAGACACAACACTTCAACAAATCATTGCATTAATGAAAGCAAGGGGTTAGCAAACATAGCAATCACTAAAATTGATCTATTGCTTCCTATCTAGGAGGAGAATGAAAAATGACATAATAGCCCTTAGATTATGCATATTCCAGTTACAAATACAACCTAAGAATGAAAGATTCAAATGAAAAGTAATCTAAATGATTCAAAAACATGCATTCTAGCTACAAAAATGGAGATAATAACAAAATAACTAAGAAGCAAGCTAGAAAGCACTATGAAAATCCCTAAAACATGAGCAACACGAGATTGCTTCTTCAATCTTCCAAATATGGGCAGCATAAGGATGATATCAACTCTTCAAAATTAGGAGCATTACAAAAATATATTTCATAAAATCAAGGGCCAAGCAAAGGCTTCCAAAATCAAGAATCAAGGGTCATTTGAGCTCAAAATCCATCCTATTTATAAGAGAAATGGAGGAAGGGGAGAAGACTCTAGAAGGGCTGCCATTAATGAGGGTGTAAGACTCATTAATGAGGTATGGGTGGAAGGAATATGTAAGAGTCATTAATGTTTCATTTATGAAAGCATTAATGAGGTATGGGTGAGGGTTTAAGAAGCATGGGTGAGGGTTTAGAGTCAAGCCTGACAAGGTAGACTTGAGGAAAGGAATCTTGAGACTCCTTGACTTTCTCAAGTGGGTGGAGTTGTTAATCATTCCTTAATGGAATGTGACAATATTAAGGGTAGATTAGGATTAGGATTAGGACTTAAGGGATGTGATTAACGAGATAGAGATGGGAGGAGAGAGAATGAGTGGAGGGGGGATTAGCTAATTAGGGTTAATTAGCTAATTAAGAATAATTAGCATGTGAGAAGGGGTTGGGATGAGTTTGAACTCATGGTTGGATATTTGAGATTGGTTAGGTTTGAAGGAATATTAATAAAATGAATTATTGTAATAACACATTCATTTAATAGTAGGGATTTAATTAATCATCCAAGCTTTTGATTGCTTTGTAACAATTAATTAGGACTATAGCCAAATTGAATCAATTTAGGCTAGGGGATTGATCTTGCAAGTGATGAGGTATAAATAAGATTCATTTTAATTCCCTTTAAATTAATTACCTTAGCCAGGTATGATTTTGAATTGATTGAATTGAATTGATTTGATTGGCTAAAATAATTAATGTAGATTAGTGATTAGATCACTTAGGAGATTAAATCCGATTCTAAGGAATTATGCTGAGTAGTAACAGGGTCATTTGGACATAATTGAGGGTATGATCACACTTAGGGAAAATAGGGTCTATAGTCAAAGAAGACCAAATCTAGGTGGTTGCATTTTCCCCTCTTTGAATTGATGTGCGAGTGGCACATTGATTCAAAGAATTTTTTTGATTTTGACTTCAGAAAGATTGAGAATTCCATTCTTGGTTGTCGAACAAAATGTTGATGAGATCAGTCTTGCACTCGATCAAACTAAACTGATAGAATTGATTTTGAACTTGGTTTTCATCCAAAGATCAATAAAAGATTTTTAAAGATACCAATTCTGAACTTGGTTGTCGTCCAAAGATTGATAATACTAATTCTGAACTTAGATGTCATCCAAAAGTCAGTAAGAAGCTGCCAAGAGCTTAATAAGATTATTTTAAAATGAGGAAACACAAGATATCCATCTTATGAGAACCAAAGCTTTCTATCCAACAGTTCCAACTTAGTCAAGGAAATTGTCATGCCCCTAGTTTGTTTGATAACAAAGTCATTTTAATGTTGTTTTGAGAAAACAATTAATTGATGATAGTGTGATCATGCCCCCTCGGGAACAAAATTGAAGGAAAAAGAATAAAATCCCTCTGTTGAAATGATGTATCACTTGCAGTGATTGGGTAAGGGAATGAAAGAATGGAGTAGAAGTGAAAAAGGTGGTGTGTTTAAGAGTAAACACACAAGTACCAAGTTAATCACACTGAAAAGGTGAGTTCAATTTTGTCCCCAATAGATAAGAGATTTTGGGAAGCATGGGTATGTAAATAGCTTGGATTTTAGATGAATTAAAAATAGAAAGGAGTTTGAGCTCAAATCCTTATGTTTTTCTTTAAAAAAAATGCATCATGCAATCTCTAAATGCATCTATATGCAGACTCTTAGGACTGTCACTGATTTGTAGATATTGGAATATTTTATCATCATTGGGCACTTTTGGAATGGATACCATTAGATAGTACAACAATCACTAATACCCACTGATATTATGAAAGTATGAATACTATGTTTTATTGGAATGTTAGAAATAGACTTAGGCTTCAAGGCATAGAAGCCACGACAAAAAAATAGTCACCTTCCTTTTAATATACCAGATTCTGAGTAAGGCAAGATATTGGACCCGCAATGACCTTAAAAATTCATATCCTTGGGTACATTATGATTCATATACCTTAGTAAAAATCTAGATCAGAAAACAGACAAGGAAATTATTCCAACCTCACCGTAGTCTACACATAATAAAGATCGACTTTTTGTGGATATCCACCCATAGTGGCAGCTCTTACCATAAACATCCAAGTTAGGTGAAATTTATAGGTTCATTTGGAACAATCACCATACGCATAAAATCAAGTAAACATTATGCCCCCTATCCTTGTGACTCTTTGTCTTTGTGCAGACATCATTGAGAAACTAAGAAGACATAATAAATTATCAATTGAGAATCAATCAAATAAAATTTATAATTACCTAGATGCCCCTAGTTGAGAACATTATCAGGACATGAAAGAATCATAATCAAACCATTATCAAACTGTGTTTAAGTAGTACTTGTTCATTCATCTATCAAACAGAGTAAAGATTCATCAATCAGAAAATTAGAATATAAGAAATATGGTGTTTCCATGCCTGTGCATTGGTAGGATAATTCGTTCATGTTTGTGATCCAATATAGCCTTGTAGGAACTCCATTAATGTAAATATCATGTCTGGATACGTGATGTTTGATAAGACACCCTTGTTTTGAAAAGTGACATTGTTTCGCATGTATCTGTAACCACCTAGATTTGGTCTTCTTTGACTATAGACCCTATTTTCCCTAAGTGTGATCATACCCCCAATTATGTCCAAACGACCCTGTTACTACTTGGCATAATTCCTTCAAATCAGATTTAATCTCCTAAGTGATCTAATCACTAATTTACATTAATAACTTTAGCTAGATCAAATCCATTCAATTCAATTCATACCTGGTTAAGGTAATTAATTTAAAAGGAATTAAATGGAATCCTATTTATACCTCATTACTTGCAAAATCAATCCCCTAGCCTAAATTGATTTAATTTGGCTATATTCCTAATTAATTATTACAAAGCGATTAAAAGCTTAAATGATTAATTAAATCCCTATTATTAAATGAATATGTTATTACAACAATCAATTTAGTAATATTCCTTCAAACCTAACCAATCTCAACTACCCAACCATGAGTTCAAACTCATCCCAACCCCTTCTCACATGCTAATTCTTCTTAATTAGCTAATTAACCCTAATTAGCTTATCCCCCCTCCACTCATTCTCTCACCTCCCATCTCTATCTCCTTAATCACATCCCTTAAGCCCTAATCCTAATCCTAAGCTACCCTTAATGTTGTCACATTCCATTAGGGAAGGATTAACAACTCCACCCACTTGAGAAAGTCAAGGAATCTCAAGATTCCTTTCGTCAAGTCCACTTTGTCAGGCTTGACTTTAAATCCTCACCCATGCTTCTTAAACCCTCACCCATACCTCATTAATGCTTTAATAAATGAAGCATTAATGGCTCTTACATATTCCTTCCACCCATACCTCATTAATGAGTCTTACACCCTCATTAATGGCAGCCCTTATAGAGTCTTCTCCCCTTCCTCCATTTCTCCTATAAATAGGATGGATTTTGAGCTCAAATGGTCCTGAAATTGAAATTATTTTATTGTATTGTTGTAATGCTCCTAATTTTGAAGAGTTGATAGCATCCTTATGCTGCCCATATTTTGGAGAATTGAAGGAGGAATCTCATATTGCTCATGTTTAGGACTTTCATAGTGTTTTCTAGCTTAAATCTTAGTTATATTATTGTAATCTCCATTTCTAGAGCTAGCATGCATGTTTTTGAATCATTTAGATTACTTTTCATTTGAATCTTTCATTCTTAAGTTGTATTTGTCACTGGAATATGCATAATCTGAGGGCTATTATGTCATTTTTCATACTCCTCCTAGATAGGAAGCAATAGATCAATTTTATGGATTGCTATGTTTGCTAACCCCTTTGTTTTCACTAATGTAATGATTTATTGAAGTGTTGTGTCTCTTAACAGGTACAAAAATCACACACACATCTTAGGCACCCACTGTGGGGCAAGATTGCTTGAAATTTCATCAAATTTTGCTCTCTACCCTTAACATTTTCAAAATTTGCAGGCAGTTTATCATTTTTGGGAGCAACTTATCATTTTCAGTCATTCTTTTATCATTTTCAGGAGCAACTTATCATCTCCGATAAATATTTTATCATTTTCAGGTGTAACTTATCATCTCTGGTAAATCTTTTATCATTTTCAGGAGCAACTTATCATTTTTGGGAGTTTTAATATCATCTATCGTTGCACTTCTAGAAGGTAAAATTTGGCCTTAAAATTATTTCTGGTAATCATTTTCACATTTTTTGTATGAAATATCATTTTGCATAAAAGGGATATCGTCCTGGGTATATTTTGTTGTTTGGGGTCAATCTTTTATCATTTTCAGGGTTTATCATTTTGGGTTTCTGAAATATCGTCTATCGTCCAGGGGGCAGAAATACAAGGTTCTAACATTTGTAAATTTGATTTCTAACTTGCTAACGTGGTTGTTTTCATGATTTTGATCCTATTTTTAGCCTAACTTGTGTTTGCAGATTGCTGCCAGAGCTAAGAGAGTGAAAAGAAGATACTAACTTGTGGTTTTACAGGTTGCTAACCCATTATCTTGACTTATATTCTTTTCTTACGCTTTCAAAACTAAACGAAATTTTCCAATCTTATACTAAATTGACTAGAGGAATATGCTCTTTTCCTTTTTAAGGAAAATCAAAAACTCACAAGTCAATTTATGATTTGAAAAGGAATTTGGAGTAATTGAACAAAGCAAACCTCATCATCTAATTTGGGGATCAGTAAATGAACAACACAAATCACTAAATCTTGGGGATCAAAGAACAAGTTCAACTATATAATTCATTTTTGGGACACAAAAATTGAATAAGAAACTCACTAAATACTGAGGTCAATTGAACACGACAAAATTTACCTTCAAGCATCCTATTTTTCTTAAATAGGAACAAACTAAATCGAGCTCAAAATGGCATGGATTAGGAGAGTATGCTCTTCTTCTTTTGAAGAATAAGAAATTTAGACATTCTAAGCTTGCCAATCCTTTGTACATTTATTTAACAATAGAGGGCCTACCGGTTGAGGAAGAAATCTCCCAGGAACGACCCAAGTGAGGAAAAGTTTTACGCCAACCCTTCCAACTCACTATAAATAATTGCTTCCTCGTAGGCTAAAGCCTCAGAAGACGGAGCCAGTTTTGTTCATGGAATTTTGACATCATTCCTTGAAAGTGCTTGGGTATGTGTAGAGTAGAGCTACTTGAATCTTTCTTGTGATACTACACATATTCAGGCACTCATAGGGTTATACGCCTCAATTTTTCCTTGTGCAATTCTATGGGAGACGGTTTTGAATGGATTGCCCAATAATCTACAACAAATTCAACTGAAAGAATTCCTGATTCATCCCCAAAAGGGTGATAATATTTGTGCAAGGCAAAAAGTAATTTCCCCAAGACACTTGTCATATTGTGCCTTCACTTGCGTTTGGAGTCGGCTAAAACAACATCATGACTGGAGCCATTGCGTGCTTGGTGATGGCTATATTCTGATTAGCATTTGAGTGTGTACCTGAGTCAATGAGAAAAAAAATTCATTCTCCACCTAGCAAATAGGGATAAGATGTGTGTTTGTTTCACCCTCCTAACAATGCAACAATTCTTGATGTGACTAAAAATCATTAACAAGCAACAAAATTCAAACCTTGGTCTACATGTGTTTTTCAATCATTGAAAAATCTTAAAAACACAATCTTCGATCAAAAAAACTCTATGCACTTCCAAGACAAACCTAACAACATTTGACAGTGGGTACTTGCACACTTGTTTCTCAGAATAATTCAATTTATTTGGGTACCCTTTTGGCTTTTCAGTCTGGTCCTGTTGCTTTTACTGGTCCATCTGTCATTGTTTCAAAAATTGCTTATAAATCTACCTTGCATGTCCTTTTGGATTTTTACAATTGGTCCCAAATCGTGTGGTCTTTACACTCAACAAAACAAAATTGATTCCCAACTCACTATCAGGGCACTCTAACACCCTTTGATGCTGTAGTCACTTACTTCAAACAATCGACTCTCATTGGTTCCCAACTCACTATCAGGGCATTATAACCCTTTGACACTGGAATCAATCACTTTGAAACATCAAACCCAAACTCAAACATTTGGGGACAATTTGGAAATCCTTTTGGAACCATTTCAAGACTTTGATCAAGACAATCTTACAATGACTAAAAACACATGGGATAGACCCTATAGTCTTGACAACAAGGAAGAAGAAATTCTCATTAAGACCCTATCTAAAAAAATGCAGGCTTTGCAATCTGAAATTCAAGACTTAAAGGAAGAAAAGGATACCTCATAAAGTGGGTCTTCACTAAGATCAATCTTTCCTCTTCTCTATGATCACAAGACACACATGTCTTCACATTCTTCAAAAAAGGAGAAACCTACTCATGGTAATCCTATCTTTGATCAAGAAATTATT
The DNA here is from genome assembly GCA_018584345.1 of Thuja plicata. NCBI lineage: Eukaryota > Viridiplantae > Streptophyta > Pinopsida > Cupressales > Cupressaceae > Thuja > Thuja plicata. Next base: position 210,798 of record MU224888.1, read on the forward strand.
TCATAGGATCATGTCGATCCTATCCTTGATGAACGTCCTTATAATCTTGAATCCAACATCTCTTTGGAGAGTTCAAGTGGATCTACATGTCCAAGGGATAGAATATTTACTCCTTTGAGACAATCTTATACAACAATGCTGACAGAGCTTCTTGAAAACAATCTCATCACATTGCCTCAAACCACCTCATGTGGAATATCATTTGTGAGTACCTACTATGCCTATCATCAACATAATGAGCATAAGACCTCACATTGCATGGAGTTAAAACATAAAATCCAAGATCTAATTGATGATTCCATGATCAAAATTAAAGATACTAATGGATTATCAAATGAAGATACCAATCCCAAGCATGATCAAAATCATGAACCTATGTCTAGAAATGAGCTACATTCTACTTCTACTTCTTCCGTTATTCCTACATCTAAAAGAGCTTCAAGGATATCCAAATATCCTCCATCACACCAAGATCCAAATGCTTTTCATGATAACTATGTCTACCCTCAAGGGATGCCTTTTAAAGAAATCCAAGCTAATCTATATCTTGTAGCAAGTACATTCCATGCTCCTAAGATAAAAGACCCTAAGATTTCATGTACTTCAAAGCCTATTTTGGATAATTCCCCAACAATCCTTCAAGAATCCCTCATGAAGATTACAACTCCTATCTTTTCCTTTGGAGTGGACCCATGTCAAGAGGATAATACAAAGAACAAAGAAACACGTCTTACTAATTATCAAGATCAAGGCATTATCCTATCCCCTCCAACATTTGATGAAGATCCCATATCCCTACAATATAAAGATGATCCCCTCATATCTTTTCATTCCTTCCAAGAAGATACCGTTCCATCTCAAGAGCTACATAGCCCTCCACCTTCGAAGAAAGATCTGGATATTGAAAATTCTATTGAAAATCAAGAGCAAGGTACTCTTCCTACATTATACAAAGACCATTGTCAAGATCAACATGTTCCATCATATCTTTCATATAAAACTCCATATCCACCTCAAAAAGACATTATTCCTCCAAATCCCTTACATGACAATAAGTTGCCTCAAGCATCAAGGGTTCTGGTTAAAATGGCTCCTATCAAAGTTACACATGATCCTATGGTTATAAAGATGAATTTGAAACAAAAGATCCTTGGCCGGAAAGCTCACTCTAAAGATGTTGATACTCATTTCACACCTTATATTCCTCCATTTGCACACAAGAATCAGCCTTCTCCATCTTCCAAATCCATCCTTGGTCCATATGTTCAAAAGAGGAAAGCTTCAAACCTTCCATCTATATTAGGTCCATATATCCCTCCATCCACTTACCCTATCTCCTATCAAGATCAATAGAAACATGCATCTTTGAAACCTCCATATCAACACATCCATATGAACCATCCATATCAGTCTTATTCATCCACACATCCCAAGTCTTTTGGAAGCAATTTGGATGCCAACAAAGAAATAAAAAATTCAAGAATCCACTTACGTATGAAGATCACTATGTCCAATCTAATCGACATGTGAGTACAAAGAAAAAGGAGACATTCAAGAGACCACAAAGGTCCATGAAGAAGAACATAATATCAAATAAAATATGGGTTCCTAAATCCATCATGGTAGAAGTACATTCCAACACTGAGAAAAACATAATATCAAAGAAAATATGGGTTCCTAAATCCATCATAGAAGAATTGCATTCTAAATCATCCAAAGGCAAAGAGAAATCAAAAGTTATGTGGATTCCCATGTCGCTCTTAAAAGGCTTGAATAAAAAGGAAAAATTAGAATTGGCATCCAAGCTTCCAAAGGCTTCCACTTCATCTTCTTTAACACATTGTCCATCTTCTAGCTCCATTTTGGGTCCTCATGTCCCAAAATCCATTACCTTGAATACTTCCTCCATCTTGGGTCCTTGTGTACCAAGATCCCTACTCATTCATATATCAAAAACTCAATCCATACACTACCCTTCAAAAAGTGTGTTGATGTTGATCTTGTCACCTACTATCCTTCCATATTGGGTCCTTACATTCCTTCTTTTTCTCTCATCCAGTCCATTGCATAAAATCTTGGCTTCCATCTTCCTTATTCTCCATTTCATCA